>JAWQUT010000319.1:789898-801551 GCA_033807755.1 Ellobium chinense
AAAAGGCCTAAAATATTAGGGTGTCTGCTTCACTGCCTAAGTTCTCAAAATCTAACTGGTTCAGGTGCATTTTTCTTTGTGTCAAAATTTGGAGGAAGAGCTAAACTACATATTTGGAAAGTATTTTGAAACGGCACCCCAGGATAAGTTAATGAGAGGTGTAAAACCTAATATAGCCAACAGTGAAAAATACATTGGCATCTTCATACCTAAATCATGAGTGGAAAACAGGGGGAACTGTGAAGGAACTTAGTTTGCAGTCTACGCCTGCAAATAGTAGTGCCTTCACATTCCCCTCGCATTCCCCTCGCATTCCCCTCGTGATTTTGGGAGAGTAGAGTTGGGTATTATTATGCAATCGGATTGCATCCGTTTCACATTCTATGAGAGAGAGAGAGAGAGAGAGAGAGAGAGAGAGAGAGAGAGAGAGAGAGAGAAGAGAGAGAGAGAGAGAGAGAGAGAGAGAGAGAGATTGAATAAAAACGAAATTCTTACCTTCTAGTCCCAGGTTCCTTGGCAATGTCTGCCCACTGTTTATTTAGGTAAATTCTGTTTGAGTAGTTTTCTGCTGATTTGTCGTACAATGCTGGTCGCTTTTGTACGGCATCAATTAACGCCTTCTATATCGCAACACAGTGGAGTGTGCTGCGAGGCTACACACTGCCTCGAATAGGTCAAGATCTAGGCTTAACCGTGTCGACCACTTGATTTGTTGGAAGGTCATTCCATGTAATATGTTACCTGATGACCAATTTTTTGAATGCAACTTACTATACAGTAAGTTGGTGCATCATTGTGCAAAATAGTTGGAATAACAGGTTTTGGTAGATTTTCCCTCGTGCATGGTCATGTGCAAAGCAGCTTTCTACTCTAGAATATTGTGTTACCATTATTTGTATCCCATCAGTTACCAATCTTTTGTCCCATCAGTTACTAAGAAAGAAGTCCCTAGTTTAAGACATTTTGTTACTTTGGGTTACCATGTAAAAACGAAGATACTTTTTTCTGTCCCATCAGTTACCAACCCTATGATGTGATTATATGAGATCCAATTTATCTCTTAAGTCAAATGTTAGTTTTGTCCGTTAATTTGCCATTGCTTTTTTTTTTTTTATTTGTGTAAATAAAAGTAAATAAAATGGATTATACAAGTATGTAAATCTGCGAAAGCTTTTTTTTTGTTTGAAAAGTAATGTCTAAATGTCTCATCAGTTACCATGGAACGACCCTGAAGCAAAAACGGGAGAAATTTTATTGCAGTGCTAAAACTCAAATCTTCACGGAACAGTTGTGAAAGTGAGGAAAACGTGATTGGGTGCCACTCCGTAGCCGACAGGAGATTATATAGATCTCCTGTCACAGTTTCACAGTGGAAGTAGATCTCACAAAGAAAACGAAGGGAAAACGAGGGGAATGTGAAGGCACTGCGTTTATAGCCCAAGACTGCAGTTTATCCATCGCACATGTCTTACTATGCATAGTCTATAATTATATTGTTTGTTGTTCATATCAAACAAAAACAGTAGACTATAGTCTACGTGTGATTTCCTTTAACCGCACCGTTATGTGAAAAAGAATATCGGCATGCGACAAAGATTTAGTTTTTTGATATTTATATTGTAGAGCAATTTTCATACCCTCATTTGTTTGTTTCGTCTACTGTTCGTATCGACTAACAATTAAATGAAAGAACAAATTAAAAGAAGGGAACGTGTTCTTGAAGTGTACATGTGTAATTTTTGAAGTGCTGTTTTGGATAAATGTTCATTAATGTTCATTATAATAAGCGTTCATTGACGTTATTGACAAATGTATAAATTTACCACAAGTAAACATTTATCAATTTTTATAGTCTATAGCTTTCTTGAAGGATTTCTCAAAGTGGTTGGTGCGTTTTCTTCACAAAATTTGATTTTAAAACGGATAAACGACAAACGGATTAAAACAAATTGTGAGGAAACATTGACAGAGTTTGCTGAGTAATAGTTGGGATATTTCGAGGGAAGAAAAAAAGTCATTTCCGATCGCACTAGAATAATAGTATTAAGAAACAGTAGTGGAAGTAGTAATAGCAGCAGTTATGGTAGAGAAGGAGGAGCAAAAGCAGAAATAGAAATAGAAGAAGAAGAAGAAACAGAAGAAGAAGAAGAAACAGAAGAAGAAGAAGAAATAGAAGAAGAAATAGAAGAAGAAGAAGAAGAAATAGAAGAAGAAGAAGAAGAAATAGAAGAAGAAGAAGCAACAGTAGCAGTAACAGCAGCAGCAACAGCAGCAGCAACAGCACCAGCAAGTACATATTTTCTTTAGCCACGGAGGATAGGGCCCCTGCTTTTTTGCAAAATAGTATTGATCATGAATATTGGAGTATATTTTTCAATGCTTACAGCCCGGTGTATATTATACAGTGGGGTTTTAACAAAAACAAAGACAATTACACCAGGAATTGAGTCCGAGAAATCTTTATCCTGACTGCCAATTGCAAGCATCTGTACAAATCACCACCTTATCTGCCTGTGTAATGAAACAAGTTTTTGCTGCAGTAATGAGTACCAAAGCCTACTGTTTACTTGTACTTGCTTTTAAAAGACAATATTAAATCTCAGTCTCTCAGTTTGCAAACCACAAAAGAAACAATTGGAACTTCAAGTTCACTGAAATCAACATTGATATAGAAAATGTTATGACAATATTTTCAGCAATTATAGAACATATGACATCAAGCATTAACAAAGGATTTCATAACATTTCATATCATATATTACGTTGGCATGCTTAACAAATCTTGAGATCAAGCCATATTAGGACTTGAGAGCTAGCGCATTAGCAGTGGGATCTCTTACTATCGTAAGAATTGCATTAGATCTTTGGTGCTGAATGCATTCTTAGTGGCGTTAATTATAGTCTCCAAAAAAGATCAATGACAAAAAGGTCCAAGAAAATCATTACCACCATTTACAACACACACATCTATATCATGTCATTGCACAGCAGACTGATACATCAGTAAGCCGACACGTGACGAAAGTAGTGATCAAAACCTTTATTGGTATCTATGGAAAGCACTGAAAGTCTTGTTTACGCATAATGGGATGTAAAGCAAAAATACTGAATGTGATTTTCAGGTGATTTTCATACACATCAAATATTTGATAATGACATGTAAGAATGAATACATGGACATGATACAGTGGTTAAGTAGGAGAAACTGTTTTGACATAACTTTACTTAAAAAAAAAGAAATCGTTTTCAAATAACTAATAACTAATACATATTCTGACTGGAGAGGCACTCAGGTATTCGTAACCACTCAAAGACAAGCTAGGCTATCTCACTGAAAATATATAATGAAAAGCAAAGGTTTTCTTTGAGATCTGAAAACTTGGTGCTTTGCCAATCAAAATACCTCCAAGAATGTACAAGAACTGTAACACAAACTTAACATTCGGAACTTTACAGCTATTGTTCTGGTAAATCAAGATTTCTACATTCATTTGCTGAATAAATGAGAGGATTTTGATTTAATATGTTTGAGAGAAATGTGGGCAGTTTTCACGGGCACCAATTGCAAGCAAAAGAAAGAAAAAAAGCTGTTAGCTTGCCAGCCAGTTTCCATTACAGTTTATTTACACGAAAATAAAAGCTTAACACTGAGCCAATCACAACTAAAGATATTATCAATAACAAGAATTGCAACACATTTGTAGGTTCACTACAGAAGTGTTCATGAAAATCGCTCATAGTGGCCGAGAAATGATGCCGAAAAGCACCCGAGATGAATTTGAACGATTTCCGTGAACACATAGCTCATTGTGAACAAAAATGCATGTAATGAAAATGTACTACCCTACTTTACTGTAGTGTTTTTACTGTTCCCTGTTAACTGCTCCGAGCGAAAAGGCTTTACTTTCCCGACAACTCAAAACCTAAATACACTCTCCTTTCATGAAATATAGCAAAAGGACGGCGCACTTATGTTTTTGTGAAGTCAGAACATTAACTCCTCTACACTCAAAGCAGCCAATGCAGTTTTGATATTTACTGCATGATTGACTTCAGCTTTACCAACGTGAGATGACATTATTTCACTCTTCCTAAGATGATATTAATGACCTTGAGACGTGGCATCTAATAAGATATTTAGTGAATTTTACGTTTATAACACAAAAGCTTAATATATTTTTTTTATTATATTGTACATCAACACCGTAAGTGTAATAACTATAAAACTAACTAGTTCGTAAAGACTCTGCAAACGCCTAATTACGGGTGTAAACTTTATTGAAAATGGCTTCGGCTTATAAGAGACAGGTGCATAATATGCCGTAACAGTTGTAATAACTTTATGAGTAGTACAATTCCCTGCCTGTTTTACAGAACAACAAACATGCGTAAATGAGCCACTCACATTTTCCGCCAGCTCTGAAACTCGATGAATTATTACGTGAAGTCATATTAGGAATAATAGATAACTACAGGTGAGACTTCATGTAACAAGCCACTGGTGTTTCATTGGAAGTAGATCAACATGAGTGGTACATACACACATGAACCTGGTCTTTTGAGTGGTACATACACACATGAACCTGGTCTTTTGCAAACAGGGAAATTCTGCTCACATTAGCATAATTATGTAACAAACCCTGTAAGTAACGGTATGATCTAGACCCAATTCTCCTAAGACACTGGTATGGAATGAAGTACAATCAACACTGCAAATTAGATTTGGAAAGTACAACCAGCAGATTAGATTAATCTAATCAACACCATTGACTAAAATTGCAATACACCCCCATATGCTTTAATTTCAACACAGCCGTGTTTATGAAAATCGCTCAGAGTGGCCGAAGGTAGATGCCGAAATGCATCTCAGATGAAAATGAGCGAGTTTCATGAACACAAAGCTTCCTGCAGGTCAGGGTGCATAATTATGATAAATTGTAGTGCGAAATGCGTTATCAGCTGGAAATTTCAAATACATCATACATGTCAGTTGCCTTTTAATCACTTTAAATACCTCGAGCGAAAAGGCGTCAAGTTTCCTGACAACGCAAAACCTAAATACGCATTCCTCACTGGAAGTTTAGCAAAAGGACGGCGCATTTAAGTTTTGTAAAGTCGGACCGTTAACTCCTCTACCCTCAAGGCAGCCAATACAGTTTAGATCTATTGTGTTTGCTTGACTTTACTTCAGCTTTACCGACCCGACCGGACATTTACTCTACAAGAGGAGAGACATGGCATCTATAAAGAAAAAAGAAATCAAGCTCCTAAAGAGAGGATGATTTTTATGAGCATGAATGCTGTGATTTTCTTGGCTTGTACATTGTCATAAAGTGTATATTATTAACCAATTCGTAATAAAAAAAACTCCAGATATCTCAGTACCTACTACTGTTGCGACTTCAGTCAATTTCTACATTATGATAAATTATGAACATTACCATAAATAATGTAACCTAAGCTAGCCAATTCGTTAAAAAAACCCACAAAACCAAACAGATTTCTAATTACCGCCTACTAACAGGGGTATGTTAATAGTTTCAGCATCAAGAATCCATACTAGATAATAGGCATAACAATTATCTTATTATGGGCAGCATAATTACCTGTCTGTTTTACACAACACCAAGCATGCATCAATGAGCCACTCAATCTCTTCCACCGCCTTGAAATATCAATGGATTATTACGTGATGAAGTCATGCTATTAAAGTGAAAAACTTTTGGAAAAGACTTCATGTAACAAGGCACTGGCGTTTCATTGGGAGTGGACAGAGCGTGAGTGGTACATTATGCATATACATCGTCTTCTAGATATTTAGTTTAAAAATGGATATTTAATTTGTGAAAATTAAATATTCATTTTAAAGATAAAAGCTATTCTTTAACATATTCCGTTTATATTGGCCTAATTGTGCAGTAAAACCTGTATGTAAGGATTTGATTTGGGCTCAGTTCTTGATGCAAGGGTGATGGACACATGAAATATTGTACAACTAATACTGCAAATTAGATTAAACCTAATGGCAGAACGAGGCAGCTATGGTTAAAATAAAATAATTGAGATACATAGGAAATGTTAACAAATGTTTCTTCACAGTCCTGCCTATGTCTGTAAACAAACCTCACGTCCACATTTGACAGTAAAGCACAAATATAATGATCTTGAAAATTGCTCAAATTCAGTGAGATGAATTGTAAAAAATATATAAAGCAGCTGGAATTTGAAGCAAATTTCACGATTATCACATTATAACTGTCAAATGTTGCCGTGAGACTCCCCTGAATGACCGCACATTGCCTGACAACTGTTTAAACTATCAATATTCGGATGCAAATACAAGTGCTGGCTCTCCAATTTAGAGAAAAAAAATCACGTGAGATTTTCAAACATATCTCGAACCATTATTACTGTAAGTACATTTATGCCCTTTTTCTCTAACGCTGATAATGGTGATAGGCTTTTTAAGGAAGTCGCACAGAAAAAAAAATGCGGATTACATTTCTCTTTGAATGGCTTTCCTGGACATCCTCTTAAAATTGCATCATTGGTGATAACAAAATGACGAATGGTTCAGATACAAGCCAGAGCTGGAGATCCCAAAATACAACACGGTTTATATACCCAATGAACATTATATAGATCTCAATTGCAAAATCCTTCAGTACAAAAGAGGAACTCCTAATATGTTACCCTGTTGAGGTGTGATCCTGGACAGCAATACCTTGTACAATGTCTGGTGACGGCGTCAAGATCGAAAAGAGTCAAAATTTAGGACAAACTCCTGACGCGTTGCGTTGTAAATATCCCTATCCACGATAGACCCTAACTGGTTAACACTTAAAGAACCCCAGTTTCATACTTAAACACATTCTGGAATAAGTTCTTTATATCAATAATCGATATTTAAATATACAGCATTTTTCATGAACATTCATAACAATGTAACAAATACAGTATCAATAATGGGTTTAATTATCAATGGTGGCAGCAGTTAGCAATCCACAGCTTGCATTTACTCCAGAAGAAAAACACTGTGCCAACACCAGTTATGCTAAATATGTTATTGAGATTTCCGTGTTCCTTCCCTCAAAAGAAGTTTCAACCTCGTCAGAAATTCAAACTTTTTGTTAAAATACAATTAAATGTGGTCTGTCATAGTGTGGAGTGTTGGTGGATCGGGCTCAGCTAAAAATTATATCACGAAACAGTTGTCCCATTTGAAGACAGATTGGTGCTCTTGTCCCACACATGAAAATTGCAACTCTCATAATCATTGAATATTTAATGCTAGAAGCTGAAAATTCCAACTTTCATGTGTGGAAACTGAAAACTAAATGTATTCAAATGTGACAAATATTTAGTTTAAAAGTGTCCGTAGCACATTTGGTTTAAAAAAAAACCAGGTTATATTACACAAAGTTCTGGACATAAATTCTAAGTCTGGGATCGTGGCAAGGGAATGCAAAGAGGCTAATTGTGTACCATAAGGATATTTAAACAGCAACCTATGGTTGAAAGTAATGACATTTTCTTATAAACATAAATAATGGAAAAGAAATTATTTCATTCACCATGCGATTGTAAGCTTAGGACAAAAGTGTACTCCTGCAGTACCATATGCTCGTACTTTGACATCTGATGATCAACACAGTGTTATTGTCCATGGAAATGCGCCCAAAATGTGATGCTGAAGAGATGTGTCAGTGTGCTGGATACATGCATTTTAGGGTGTCTACGTGGACCAAATTAAAGCTAATAACCACAAGATGCATAAGTTATTACATAAAAAGATACATTTATAAACGCACAGTACAGTTGACAATCGCTATACTCTAGTAACTATCGGTCGCTATAGTCATAACTGCCAAACTTCTTTTCTAACTTTTTTATGCAAAAAAACTTCAAGGGTTCAGTAGAAAGAAAGTCTCCAATTGCAGGAGAAGATTCTCTTTAGTGTAAACTAGAAAAAAATATGTTCCTGGACATGGGTAGAAATACAACGTGTGGTGAATGCTTAAGAACTCACAGAAGTTGGGAGTGAATTAGTCTTAGAGAAAGAGTTCCCAATGCGTTTACCAAACAGTGTGAATGTATCCGTATCTATGAACAAATCTCATCTGTCTTAACACTTAAGGACATCTCGTTCTGCATTTGGGCACATTTTCCCCCCTATCTCTTTAGTATATACGCACGTTAAGTTCTAGTACTAGCCGAGTGTAGAAGGACCTTTTTCAGTCGAACATAATACTCTTGGGTCATTGCCGATCGCTTATTTATCTCGTAGCTAAGAAATTCAAGCAGAATGCCACGGCCATCATGCTTATTTCTTTAAAGCTTAAGAGTTCACAGGAACCAGTTTTGGTGTATATTTAATAAATCCTTGTTGGCACGCACCAAAACTAATTACTGTAAGGTCAAAGCTTTTCAGAAATTGACTTGACCAACGTGATAATCTGCTGATAATGCCAAGCTCTCATTTAAACGGTCAAAGAACGGCTATATGTTTCAAACCTTACTGTTTATTCAAATAGAAGCATTTTACAAAAGCAAGCGAAATGCTAACCATACAATGACCACCTTTATTTTACATATAATTGTTTAACTGTGCACAGGATTTAATATAATCAAGAATAGCACGCTTTATCTCAAGATATATAATACAGGGTTTTAAATCTAAAATCGCACCATCGTTGAGGCACTTCAAAGTAAAGAATCAATTCAAAGTTCCAGCTGTACAGAACGAAACGTTTTCATTAACTCAGCTAATTTATGCCTCAGTATAGGTGAATATTAAAATGCTATTGTAAGGAATAGACACTTATTTCCTAACCGTAACAAAACAATTCAGTTTTTACTAGTCACTTTTGTTTGAAAAAGCTGTAATGTACATAGTTCTTTTCAACTTTTTCACAGATTTGCTTTGCTACTATTTCACAGCTCTGCTCTACAACCATTTCACAGCTTTGGTGCAATGACAAAATAGTTCTCGGGTTCTTGGTCACTAACAAGTTTCTCTCATTGTTACCGCTCTTGGGTCATTTTTTTTTCTATTACAGTCCTCGTTAGTGTCAAGTTAGTCAGTACTATTTCCTTGATCTGTTCATTCTGCCGCTCCCTTTCAGCATTCCTTATGAGAAGTTACTTCGTCCGATTGTTGATTGCGGTAGTAGAGGGCCGTACCACCTCTGCTTCCTTGTTTGATCGTTCACAACGAAGTAGTCACGAATATCAGTAGATTCAGCGATCCTGACATTGACGTGATGTTTATGTTGTTATTTAGCGTGAAGAACTGTCCACTGTAGATCTCGCTGCCAAGGAGATCGTCACTGTATGTTCATGGCTCGCGGCCTACAGCTCCACCATACAACTCCACGTCTCGCATACATGGAAAGAGAAAAACATAATTGTTAAGACTCATTCTTATAGAAAACAAATAAAGCACTGAAGCACTGTTTACAAACCCCTTTCTCCTGTGCCCGTAAAGACTTATCGTCATCCATATCAAATGACTTAAAAAAAAAAATCTTATGCTCTAGAATACCACTCGGATAATCCAACCAAATCGCTTATGGAATAATGTGATGCAGCGAGCAGAACTCAATCTCAATACAAAGTTGACGGGAGACTTAACATTCTCGTTCGTTAACAGACATTTCTGTTTTGAAAATTATTCCCATAAGAAATTATACCGGAGGGTCAAATATATGAATATCACTGTAGACTTTAACGTTCATCCATATCCTTAAATGAAAAATCTGAGGCTATGTCATTTCACAATGTGGGTAAAGCAGGCAGAGCAAAACGCTGTACCAGCAATGACAGATTTACGTGTTTCGTTATTATCCTTTAAGTAGCTTTTTACGTGTGTGCTGATCAATGGCACACGTAAAGCTCAGAAATTCTGATCGCTATGAAACGTCACATGAGCTGAAAGGAATACCATTTGCAAGGGGGGAGTACCGATGTGTCCTGGCTGACGTCATACTGAATGTCATCAAAATCATCTTCCAGTTCCGACATTTTTGTTTCAGACTCATAATATAGGAGAAAACTTAAGATTTAGATGTCAGCAATAAATTATTTTTTTACCAGAGTTTCTGCAATAACATTACTCAAGCCACCAGTGAGCAATTTAATGTGAGACCGAGGATATGAAACTCCTTAACTAGAAGGAGGACTTATGTTGTAATCATTAGACTATCAATTCCCCCACCCCCCTCCTCCTCCCCGCACACACACTTTTGTGAGTTTTGAAAGAAAAGTCACTCCTTAGGATGCGTTTGCTGGGAAGATTTGACGCTGAACCTACGAGCGGCAAAATCTCAACGGACTAAACGTACAAAACGACGAACCTACGCACTCCATTTCTTTTGGGGCAGACTGCTGTTTGACTGTAATCATTTGATTGATGACAAATACAATAAAAACGGTCCTAAAGTGAAATTACCAGAGCAAATCATTTTCTGAACGACATCTGTTAACACAAAACTTACAAACGACAGTATTGCGGGATTAGAAGCATTACCAGCGTTAGACCACAAATCTGGTAAAGTAACATTGAATCTACCGAGATGTGGCATCAATGCATCCATATCTACCGAAAATAGTCACGACATAAGAAATTTCAGAGACATTTAAAAGAGACCGGTTTTTCATTTGAGTATTTTTCTAAAGCTGTCTGGCTGTTCGCCCAATAAGAAAAATTACGGCATATCAGATATCAGATACGGCTATACTTTTTACGTAATGTGATGATGCTTTAAATGACAATATCCTGAGATGATATCTGAAAAGGCTGAGGTATCTTTCTCTGAAGATCTTCTGTTGCCTCGCTCTCGGAGTAAGAGTTTCCTCTTTTAGTCTTTACTTCAAACCTCTGAAATATTTGAAGGTTTAGTCTTGATTTGCGGCTAAATTCAGATATCAATATCTATATATCATTGCAATTAAATTTTCTGATAATGACGGATGGGTCTGCAATTACACCAACTTCTGCTGTAAATGTTAAAAAAAACAACAAAAAAAAAGTGTAAATCGTTTGTTTGTACTATGGAGAGCGATCTGAGCGAGATTTCCATAAGGTGTGATCCCGTCAAAACATTCGATTCCTGCCAATTAGTAAGCATCCAATTCCTCTTAATAATAAATACTCGAGATAGTGTGATTGGTCGATTATCTGAATGAGTGATTTATTGTGATATTGAAATCATGCTTGAAATACTGATTCTGTTAGGATTTAGACATATTTATGATACCAATGACAGTCGATATGTCGATAATAGTGGCAACCTACATCGAAAGTATCGAATTGGCATGTATACTACCTTGATATTTTATTAAAATCAAAAAAAAAAATTGTGAATATTCAAACTACCGATACCCGTTAATGATACTGTCCACCTCTACAGAAATATGAATTAAGCGATTTCTAGATCTCTGTCGAATTCCTATGCTACCGGTCATGGAGCACATGGATATACTGCTCACCCTACACTGCATGAACAGTTGAACTTGTACTTCGTTATTTCGTGCTTAATGAGAAAATTTCACAGTTTCACGATGACTTAAGGTGCAACGACAGTGTACAATAATAAATGTGCTGCTGCTAATATAAAGTGTATATCATTTTTCACAGGTCAATTCTCACCCC
>JAWQUT010000319.1:817540-822540 GCA_033807755.1 Ellobium chinense
CTTCCACCCCCATCCCTTTTGAGTTCAAACTGAAACAAGAACTAACCACATAAGCAGTATACGTTGCTGATCATGGCCGAATTGTTACGGCATTAGACTCAAGATCGAAAGGTAGAAGGTTCGATTCCCGCCACGGTTATAACCTAGATGCCTAAGGAAAGAAATCCATTCACATTTTCCTCCGTCCACCAATCAATAAAATGGGTCCCTGGTTTCAGGTATCGAAAAAAAAAATAAACAGAATGCTAGTGATCAGCATATGTGAACGACAACGGCCTATGGAGTTGAGAAAACCTTTGCATGATCTGGCCTGTCGGAGTTATAGTAAAATTAAGTTCCCTGAACAGACACTGACCCGGAAACGATAGTTATAAATCTCACTATGATAATAAAAAGAATAATTATAATTATGATATTAGTAACAACAATAATAATAATAATAATAATAATACGATATTAATAATTATTATAATAATAATAACGACACTGATGATGACACTTTATTACTACCATGATTGCAGCAATTCCGAACCACCACATGAACCAAACCATGCACGTGAGTGGTGTGGACTAGAGATGGATGTAAACAAACGAGGATACATTTTAAGAGCGACTTCCGGTTGAGACGTAGCCAGTTATCCGGTTAATGAGACGAAATAAAGTTTTTTCTTCCCCTTTTTCCTCGTTCTTCTTCTTCTTTTTCTTGTTTATCTTCTTCTTCTCTCTCCCTCTCTCTCTCTCTCTCTCTCTCTCTCTCTCTCTCTCTCTCTCTCTCTCTCTTTCTGGGCGTATGTTACTTGGGCAGATATTGTATAACTACTATAACTGACGAATCTGAGAACAGAGATTTGGTGAAATTCAGTCATACTGTTTGTGAAGCTGCAGCAGTTGTAATCGTTATACTGTATATGTCATAGTAGTTGGAATAAAAATGCAACAGTAAAGAGAAAGGCTGGGTTTGGAGAGGTGAGGGGGGAGGGCAGGGGGGAGGGAGTGGAGAGACGGACAGCGGCACATGGATGTAATGATAAAGCACTCGTAAGAGATAGATGGGAGAGAGAGAAGTCTGCGTGTGTGTGTGTGTGTGTGTGTGTGTGTTATGTGCGTGTGTGTGTGTGTGTGTATGTGAGAGAGAGAGAGAGAGAGGGAGAGGCAGAAAGAGAGAGAGAGACAGAGAGAGAGGAGACACAGAGAGAGAGAGAGAGAGGGAGAGAGAAAGAGAGAGAGAGAGAGAGATTTGGGATACAGATATAGGAAAATATCAGACAACATACCAAATTTTTAATGATAAAAAAACAATATTAACAACACAGACCTAAACAATCGTCCTTTGGTAGCATTTATGACACGGGACAAAATAGAAGAAAAAAATGTTCTGGCGTTACACGAAATTGTAAATTTTGATAGAGTGTGACCCGAATATTAAGTATCTTAGTGATAAATATACTTCGTTATTGAGTGCGAATTCGTATTTACTGATTCATAAATATTCCCTCCTTTGGACCTCAGTGATAAGTTCACCTCAATAATAGGCACACAATTAAGTCTAGTCTATTTCCAGCTTAGTTTTGACTGCAGCTGTGTTATGTAGTAAATAAAACCAGAGACGACAGACCAGAGATCAGAATTTGTCACAAGCAGGGGCAGATTAGTCGTGGGGGACAAATGAATTTGCCTCAAAGCAGCACTGGTGTTGCTGGTTTCCTCACCTCTCTCCATTCCATGTTTTTTTCGTATTACAGCACCGATTACATAAGAGGAAAAATAAAACCAGTCTAGGTCTGTATTATTCTTGACGATCATCAGATCTAATAAAACAAACCATTATGTACTTTTAATCATCTTGTTTGTAGCTAAAACCATTGGTTCAAGTAGATCTGCATTGAACGCATGCTTTGGCACATAATGGGATAGACAAGGGAAGCAATCACCATTTGACATAACATACATTATATTATTTTCAGAGTCGTCCCCCTGAGATAAATAAATGTCTTTCATGAGGTTTGTGACACCTAATGGAAGGGCAAATCACTCATTGTGTACAACCCAATTAATCCGCTAATATGTAAAATTCCCCTTTTTTGGGGCCCTGCCAGACAGTGTCAGGGTGTAGAAATAAGTAAAATGACCTGTGATCTAAGTAAAGGATCCAATTTTAAAGTTTCAGGTACAATTTGAGCCTTCTAGTTAAAAAAAATAAAATGTGTAGACCTATGTATTCGCACGCGGTCAAAATCAGCCAAATGAGAAATTGGGGACCAAATCAGATTTTGAGGTGATCTTTTTCGAAAGACATTTGTGAAAAAAAATTGGGCGTTGATCAAGAAATCACAACTGATACCAGTCACCAAAATCACTCAAGAGATAAAGGACAATCACCATATTGACCAGAGTTGAAATCTTAAGAGTAATCTTCCAAACGGGAACACCCACAGATAGCATTGAGGAAAACTGGACAAACATAATTAAAAATATAGATAACCAAATATTGATATGGTTCAAGAGAAATATATTAATTCAAGGGAAAATATTTATTACCAAGACTTTTCTATTATCCCAGAGTATATATTATATAACACTGATGACTCAACTCTTTATGTGAATAACACTTTATTTCTATCAAGAGACATTCTATCAAACGGTGATATATAAAAGTTATAAGGTATACAAATTACAAAAATCAAATTTACAAATGACAGTTTTCAGTCGGGTAAATGGATTACAAAGCATGTTGTAAGAAGACGTGTCGGGACATTATCTTTTTTTTTTTTTCAATATTAGCAACGAAAGCTCATGCATACTTTGTATTTGAATCTTTCTCATAGAAAACTATTAAATCACTACGGCTTTATGGACAGTATTGCCATCGGTAAGGATTTTTCCCAATTGTAGGGTAAAAGGACTTTACATAAAGCCATCTCCCCTACGTAGAGAAATATATATTTCGCACGTTCTAGAGCAAAATCGTGAAAAGCTGAATGAAGTGTGTAAAGTCTGACATTTACCTGATTTTTAAAATGTTTTTAATACTAAAATATGATTTTTTGCCCACTAGCTTTGTATCAACGTGGTGCCAATGGAAACGCAAGGAAAATCAGTTTCCTTGTTACTATAGGAGAAACGCACTCATGATCACAAAGTGGCAACACTGTTTATGGAGCACAATGCATTCTTTAACAACAGTTCAGGACCTTTCTGCTGTATTGAGGCTAGTGTTTCTGTTGTTTGCTTTTTTTTTCCCCCAAGCCATGGCATCATAATGACCTTATATTATGCTGCATCGGTCAGTCTTGCATCAGCCATTCTTAGCACATGGTTAACAGTAAAACAGCTTGGATTTCATAACAGTAGATAACCAGGTTTTGCTGGCTGGTTTAAATGATTTAAGACCCAACTCAAACCTCAGACAACATGACACTGTCATAGAACTGATATTTGTACCTCTTTGAAGAAAACCGTCACGTATCTCCTTGCAAGGACTCGTCGGGGAACATGTAACGATGCGCTTCATCAATTGGTCATCTCTAGCGCTGGGTTTCTTTGGACGTCCACCTCTCTTACTGGCATGAAATGTCCCAGAGTTTTAAAACGTCACAATTACAGGTGCACAGCTGATTTGTTAATGGCATAATTTTACTCTGATATCTCGATCACAATAGCCTTCATCGTATAGTGCCACAATCTGTGTCGGTGAAAAATGAGGATTTTTTTGCTAATTTTCAAAATTTAATTCCCCCAATACGTATCATCACATCTGCATCATCACATCTGCTCCAAATTGACACGGCAAAAACGTTTTGATTATAAACCATGTGCTAAGAATGGCTGATGCAAAAGTGATATAGTATTCCATTAAACAAGATCATGGTATGGTGCAATGCCTTGCAAGGAAAAAAAAAGTACCTAATTACAGCAGAGTGGTCTTAAACTTTTGTTAATGACTGTATAATAATATACATAACAACGAAAGCATGAACTATCACTACAGTACCATTTCTAGACATCATAATGCAAACAAACCAATTACGCTGATAATATCGAACATGAACATAAGGCATTCCACAGCATGGAAGGTCCAAAAGGCTAGCTATTAGAGAACTTGCGCATTAACAATATGATTTTTATTACCAGTGTTACTGCATCAGTGCTGAATAGCTCTGTGGTAGAGTTCAACTTGAAGAGTTAATGTTATTCTTACGCTGATAAAAAGATTCCATCGTTAACGCGTAAACTCTTAAGTTTCACATACTTTGTCTATGTCTTTCATTTTAGTTTATATTGTTGAATATCATTAGCACTCACAAAACAAAACAAAACAAAACAAAATGTTAGTCCATCTGTCGGGCTCTGCCCAAGCAAGCCAGCACTCCACCAATGGCCATGAGAATGCCACCAGTGAGACTGAGACCAAAAGAGTAGCCGATCTTGGTTTGTGGATAAACCTTCTCGATAGAGTCGTGTGCTTTCACTGCCCACACAATGGCGCAGATAACGATACAGACAACTGAGGATTAGAGAAATAGCGGTTATACAGTGCTTGGCTGATTCCACATTTTAGATATCGATGCTTGGGTATAGAGACCGATACCGACTACATTACTCTGTTTGAAACATGGCTGCAATCAAACGTATCATGTGCCTTCTGTTATGGTAAGAAATGTGCGAACCCCATATCGATTGTTATAGTAAAAACACTTCATGACAACATGCTAGGTCTTGCTACATGGTACAAAAGTACAGTATAATTACAGCTACAATCCACATTTTTTATTTCACTGGAAAACAGATCATGTTCCTCCTTACCAAGTTAAGTTCCCTTATATATATATTGCGGGTTGGGCGCAAAAATGTTGCATCCCCCAATCTGTAAAATAATGATCTGAGGCACCACTGGGTCCAATAAATATAAACTTTAATGTCAGACTGTCGGAACGTCTCAAAATGAACCCATTTTGCAGTTTGCAAGAGACACTTTAAATTCTTGTATCTCCATCAGAAAG
>JAWQUT010000319.1:827540-831986 GCA_033807755.1 Ellobium chinense
CTTATTAAATGTAAATTCGTTGAAAAATGAATTGGTGGTGTATTCAAAGATGCATTTCTGTGTTAATTCATTCAAATCGAACTCAAAATCTGCACTCCTTCAAATTCTACGTCATTTAATATTAAATAAAAACATATGTGGGAAGAGCAATCACTGAAAGGTTATTTCTTTTTTATTTAAAAAATAGTCAAAAACCACATACCGAGTTTTGGAAAAACGCTCTTCCATTTCTTGTGTTGTGTGCAATATTAAAAGCCACTATCCATCCTTCTTCCTCACAGCACTTCTTAACATTTTTTTGGATTTTGTATGCATAGATAATACTCCTTCCACCATCCTTTGCACACACTGCATCCTAAGAAAAGGGAAAATTTAGTGTGAAGACAACTATCACTCGCTACCAGAATGTAAACCGTTTTACACCTAATGGGTTAATCCTATATTTACCCCACCATCGCCCGTTCCCGAGTTTTACCGCAGCGCCCGAGGCTAGTGATCAGCTCTATATTATGCACGGATATGCACTCTGACCCCCCAACCTCGCCAGGTGCCCTCCGACTGATGACGTAGGCGGTTATGGGACTTAGAGCGATCCGAGGTTCACGCAGAAGATCTGACGAACCCTTACAGACTACTAATTGGAAGGAAATAGGGTTGGATCATAATATACCTTATGAAGACAATAAAAAAAAAAAACGTTTGGGCAGATTAATATGCAGAATGGGCTCTAGATTTGTGAACCTGCCTGCAAATTAGTTAACATTCTCTCCTGATTTTGTAAATTAAATCTGAAGATTGGGTCATTTATTTCGGTTTTGGTGTGGCCTCCGGTGCGGAGCACCGCCTCGTCGCTAAGAAAGCTAGCTGGCTTGTGTGCGCCTTTCGATATATCGGCTCGTAGCTCGGAAACGAAATGAAAGACCTATATTGTAAACATCAGTTTTAATAAGCTCATTGAATACTGCAAACTATTAAGGAAGACTTAGACAGTGTGGAATTTCTTGTAAGTCACCTTAAAGAAAACAATATATTGGCTCAAAGAGGCAAATCGGACTAGGCTTCTGTAGTCTTTACAACTCTAGTGATGTAAAACAAAAACAACAACAAAAAAAAGTATCTATCTATCTATCTATCTATCTATCTATCTATCTATCTATCTATCTATCTATCTATCTATCTATCTATCTATCTATCTATCTATCTATCTGCTTCGCTTAATTTGACTCAGCTTAACCGCCACATCCGCTTAATTGCAACTTTCCCCAGGTAGCCATTTTTTTCCGACAAAAAATTCACTCCGGATAATCGCAACTCCTCAGAGGCATTAAAAATAAAAGATCAGCGGTAGAAGGAATGCAACTGATAAATAAATATTTACACCGATGGCTCAAGCTGCGCGACGGAGGATAGACCGGTTGGCTGAGTGACATCTGCCACGCCATGACAGTGTGATAAGCTCCTCCTCTCCACACCCACCCCCTCTCCTTGGCCTCGGCTTTACCTGATAATGCTTCTGCGCCGAATGAGGTAAGGCACACTCCGCCNTTTGACTGGAGCCATATATTATTAGCATGCAGTCAGAATCAGCCTCGCTACAAATTTAAGGACCAAGTCAGAAGGAGAGGTGGCTATTCTTCAAAAAAAGATGTGAAAATATATGAAGGGCTTCATGGCAAAAACGCATTATACACCTTTCGGGGGTTGTGGCACAACAGACCAGATACAAAGCTTATTTTATATGTGAAAGGCGAAATTTAAGTCTTAAATAATGTAGATCAAATGTCCTTCTATGGAATGGAAATATACATGTATACTAAACACTTCGATTGCTACATGAAGTATGTAGAATAAGCTAAAAATTCATATTGGTGGATAACGCGTTTTGTCATGAAACCATATATATATATTATATAAATTTTGCTTTTTTTTTTTTCTTCTTTCCCTTAAACCTTAATAGGAAATATTAAAACCCGAACCCATAGAATTAGTAAAATAACACATTTTGTTTATTGAGCAGAAAGAAACAAAAACTATAAAAGAGCCAATAAGTTAAAGCAAAAGGGTGCCCAGGCTGGTAAGTAAAGATTATTAGAATATTTCTCTAGTTTGTATCCGCCTCGAAATTGACAGTACGACAAAATTTATGTCACTGTGTGCGCGCAGGTAACGTTGTGGGCTTTAGATGTGATGAAACAGTTTCGCTGGCTGTTTTTTTTTATTTTTTTGCTGTTGCTGTGTTGCTTGTAAGTAGAGAGTAGTATGTTAAGCGCGGATACCGACATGAATGGTTTCCATCACTCAGTTCGTGCGAGACTTTTGTTGTCACAAAAGCGTGACAGTACAGAATAATAATGTTCCCCCCATGCTGTGGTGTGCAGTTTGCGGGGGTAGGGGACAATAAAAGCCTGGTAGTTCTGTTTCAGTGATTTCAAGCAGCTTAGAAATTGCGATACGAAAAGTGCAAGTGTACCTGTGGCAATTTATGCAAAATTTTATCTTTCTTAGCCTCGCGTTTACATCATATTGTAAGTCATTTGCATTTACATGCCACAACCAAAAATCTTAAAATTCACTAGCACTAGCCATCGGACCCGTTTGATACTTTCTAGCATTGATATTTTGCCCCTCGTGTATTGCCAACTATCTGAGAATGATTCATTCCTTCCATTCATCGATGGTAAGTTGCCCATGTTTTCTACAGGTTAAACGCTGCTGACGATGTGTTCAACCCTGATGTAGTAACAATCCCATCGTTAATGCCCAGCACTCTATTGTTCCGTACTACTGTCATCATTTCGTAGCAAAATAACAACAACAACAACAACAACAACAATAAAAGCATGTTGTTTAAAACTAATGAAAAAATAAGGCCGGGGGAGAAGGGGGGGGGGGGGGGNGGGGGGGGGGGAGTGGCCGCACTTATCGTGCTTGCCCGCGGTTGGTACAATACCAGTGAGTTGCTTTAAAGGGGACACCCTATCCTTTTCCAGAGATTGTGATACACACAAGAAGGTGTGCAACTTATCCCCATGAGTGCATTGGATTTCTATGCGAAATTACACACCAAAGTCCATTCTTCTTCCTCAAAGGTGATGATATTAGAATAAGTGTCCTCAGTGATGGCACCAACTGTTTGACATCAAATTTCACCCATGTACCTTTAGGTATGATCCTATGAAGGCTTTTTAAAAAAATTTCTGTCTTGACGTAGAATTTTCAGAAAGTAGCAACACCCCTTGGTGATAAATGAAATAACCTTATATCCAGACAGAAAGGCCTCCATGGGATCACGCATAAAAGTGCCCAAGAGACGTGTTTGAAATCAGGGATAAAAAAAAAAAATGGTGCCATTGCAAATTATGACAGTTGGTCTGTAACCTTGGGGGAGAAAAATGCACCATTCAGCACTTTGGTGTGCAAGATTGAAGAGGAATCCACTACATCTAAGGTGATGAGTTGCACACCATGTCATGACTGTGCATTATATCATTTGGAAAAAAAGTTAGTGCTTTCCCTTAAGTTCGTAGAATTTACATATCTAACAAGAGAAAGTAAGACCAGTGCAAGCGCGTTTTTCGTTTCGCGCTTTTGAACTTAAAATTCTCTAAAGCAAAACCATCGTACTGTCATCCCCTATCCCTCTAAATCATCTCCCTCCACCCTGCACTGTATATGATTGAGTTGTTTGGATCCTTGTCCCTGCTTTGATATGTCCCCAATTTTGACCACCTTGTGACGTCAAGAAGCTGTTGTGTGTTTTCCCAACCGGATGCCCGAGGGCGAGAAAAGAACAGAAATAAAAAATGAGGTCACGCCTTGTGCAGCCTCATGCGAAGGGGATTTTTTGGTGCAATGTAGTGACAACTTGCCAGAAGAGGTGACGCAGGGCAAATAAAAAATGCAGGGGCGTACCGTCCATGTAATTTATGAATCTGAGATTACCAACATGGTATCTATTTGTTCAATATATTTTTTATTAATCTTCAATGTTTTCTAAAAAATAATATTCAAACATTACCTCTGTCTTATTTTACCTTCGAGGCATTTACAAACATTTGCATACGATTTTGTACCCTTTAGCTAGTTTTCTTCACTGATAGTCTGAAAAACTTATGCACTGAAAGTTCCATATTATCCTCAGTGCAATGCATCCAAAGGTAGTGTTAAGAGGGAAACATAATTAGAGGCCAGTAATCTGAGGGAAAAAAAAATCCCTTACCCGCTGTTCTGACGGTGTTTTCTTGTTTCTTTTCACGCAAGATCCTTTCCGCGCACGACTTCCCGAGTTGTATCTTTTTTAAATCTTTCGGGGACAAGAGATTGGTAGTCTAGAAACCAGTTGAAGGTTGGGATCTGGCACTTTTCGAGCCAAATACAGCTGTACAATTTGTTATTATTGAAGCGGGTTGCATAGTAGATCAATTTATTTATTTACTTTTTTTTTTG
>JAWQUT010000319.1:845032-855112 GCA_033807755.1 Ellobium chinense
GGGAGGGGGGATCTCTCTTGGCGACTTGAATGTAACAGATCGTGTCGACGTTGTTATCTTGACATGACTTAATTTAGTGACGTGGAATGCGAAAGTCCTTGTCAGTATCTTGTGTCTTCATTGAACCATATATCTCACTCGAAAAGTAAATCGTTGAGATGAGAACAGTGATTTTCTTCCAAAACCAACACTGCGATGTTCATACATCCTGGTTTTGAAATCCAGTCCCGGAAATAAATTAAAAACAAAATCCGAAAATGGTTTCTGGACGAACCAGTTTGGTGAACCGATTGTCTTAATCAAATCCGGTTCAGTGGGTGTTTGCCCCATACCCGTGTAACCGGTTCTTTCATCCGAATTTTGCCAACGCCTACTGTATAGAATAATAATGTTTAGTGGATTTATTCACCTGGACACGCTGGGGTCAGAGGGATCGAACTAGCAGACAGACTGGCTGGGAATGCCAGGATCTCTGGCCAGATCAAACACGACAAAGAGGACATTTTGAAAGATCTGATGAGGAAGTTGACGGAGGATGATGAGAGGGAATGGGAAGATTACCACCACCTGCAACGGATGATGGCGATGGGAATAAAGAAAGGGGAAGGCAGACAATGCAAACTGTCTGGAAGGGAGCGAAAGGCCCGCAATCAAATAACTGTGGGAACTATCAGTAGATAGACTCTTCGCTGGCTCCTGGATCGGGGAACGGAGCACCTATGGGGTTACCCGGAGTGCAGTGATGTTGCAACCCTGAACAATGAACAATGAACAATGGAAACAAGAGGCTCAGTCCATAGTTACTCATAACTAGTGTAAAAAAAAACCAGGACAAAAAATGCCTTAGCCCATTTCCTTGACCCATGCACTTCATTGAAATAAGGTTAGGTATCTGTTAGTCTGTCGGTGAGAACCATCTGGCTTTGTCTTAAAATTATTTTAGTTCACATGCATTCAGGTTGCCTTGATATTTTTGTTATCTTTGTAGACCAGTTAAAATCAATATAATAATAAAAGGGACCCTTAAGGGACTTTAACGAAGATACAGTATATCCGCTTATTTGCAAGCTCCATAAACGTAATTTCATTCAGTGTGCGTCTCGTTCTTTGGATACAATATATCGTGACAAATGCCATCCCTGCAGAAATTCACGATTATGACGTCTGTCAACTGTCAATAACTTCACACATATTTTGTCAAAACTTCAAACGGCCAGCTTGACGATGTGCGTGGTGTGATTGAAGACTGCGAAATATTCCTGTATGCGGTTCATTGATAAAAGCACATGTCGGAATATTGTACGAATTTCAGTTAATGTCATAATGAGAAACAGAATTCTTTCCTGACATGAGCCAATGTCAGACTTTTATATCTGGCAACGTAAGTGAAGAAAAAAAACAACAACAAACATGTTTTCTTATGTTTGCGGAGTATTCTCTAACATAACATAACATAACATAACATAACATAACATAACATAACATAACATAACATAACATAACATATTATAAACGTATACTATACCTTACACCACACCCATCGACAGAACTTACTTTCAAAGAGTTGTTTTGCTAAGTGCAAGTTTCCGAAAATTGAACACGCTATTGCTTGCCCTGTAAAATGTAGGATTTCAACGTTCATCAGGATACTGCATGCAAGACACGAACTTTTCTCCAAGTTGTCATAGAACCGTTATTAAAAGATTTCGTGTTATATCAAAGTTATGTTTGTACAGATGTGCATGATGNCACTATTATAGATTATTTTATATTCTTAATGAACGTCACCTGATAATCGCAAATCAGTTTTTATCTCATACGGCCCCCTGATCTTGACTAGACGAATCGATTGCAACTATATGAATCATTATTTTTATGTTGTTTTGGTTTCAATGGCTCAATAAACAATACACTACATGCGATATCACTGATATGATGACCTGTGTATAAGATAAGTCATTATATCTTAGTACACTACTAGTGATTCAGCTGTTATGTCTAGACATAGTCAGGTCAGAAATGATTATTAATCATACTATGTTTAAATCTCTGCGTTGATAGAAAGAGGTATTGTTGTGACTAGACCTTTGGAAATGTGGATGATATATACGGATAAAGACGGTGATGTTCTGTGAGAGAAAATAACGTGTTGAAGCTTTGCGAAGAAAATGTGATAAATTCAGACTAATTTGCTAGGCAGTGTAACCTGTCTGTCAGTATCTCAAAATGCTGTTTTTGTTTGTTTTTTTAGTTGTTTATTTTTAAGTAAAGCGTGGAGAAAACCGCAGGGGCTAAGGTAAGTACAGCCATTTTTAGTATCTTTAAACAATAATAATTATAATCACAATAATAATAATAGCGAGTTGTACAGTCATTGCGTTCCAAAACCAATGTGACTTCGTATAATTCTTACTGTCATGTGTGGAGCAGATGGGTGAATGGCTGAGACGTTGGACTCAAGATCTAAAGGTCGTGGGTTCGAATCACGACCAAGGCCTGTTGTAAGTGTCTTGGTAAAACATATCATCCACGTTTCGCTTAGTCCACACGTCTGAAAAAATGAATATCTGCCTAAGGCAGTGAAAGATATTGCCAGAATGATCAAGGCCGCCAAGTGGCAGCGGCACTGTATACTCCTCAGGGAGCTGAAAAAGACCTAGAGTGATCAAGCCTGCTGGACATAATAGTGCGAAGTCGTATGAGCAGGCATGAGCCTGGATAAGAGACTTATAAACCACAATATTATTATTATTATTATTATTATTATTATTACCCGCCCTACCCTCCCCTCCCTCCACAACAGTAGGCCAGATCACCCAGTGATTATTTGAAACTTTGTCCATAGAGCTTTCAGTGTATAGCGTGTAAACCTTGAAGTGGTACATTTGGGCGAATTTTTTGACAATTTTTTGCATGCGACCCTATATTCGAAGTCGCAAATCATCACGATCGCAAAATCCTATATTTGCGTTTAATAAAAAAATAAAAACCACGAACTTTGATAGGGAGTTCAACAAAACAGTATAATGTTTACAGTAAACGATAAAATCGAACATATTTATTCATGTAAAGGCGTACCCACTGATTTTAGTAGAAAGATCCAGAAAGCTTGAAGTATTTTCTGAATGCATTCAAGTAAAACAGACCACAAAAATTGGCTATTTAGAGAAGAATAGTAAGTAAACATTATTTCAAGCAAGATAAGTTATACTGCTATGCAGTTTCCATATTACTTGTTACTTACGTCGCGACATCATTACATTGAGGTTAGATCTATGCGTGCTCCGTCCCTCTATCCTGGTTAACGGGTAGAGAACGAGGATGTCGATACACAAACTGATTCCTGGTGAATTATAATGTATAAACTAAATGTTTTTATTCATTCGTACTATATCCTGTTTGCACAATTCACAAAACACAATTGCATTAGATCAAGTTATTATTAAAAAAATCCTCGAGATCAGAAGAGTCAAGTAAGCTCACAAAGGTGGTTGGTTGAACAGGATGGGTCAAGCCGTCAGTCTGGGCACACTGAAATTGTCTTTGTTTCACATTTCTTTTTTATTTTGTTAAAATTATGACCTTAGAATGTTGGCCTTCGGTGGTGGGGCGAAACATATCAGAGTGCAATAACACTTTAAAAATTCATAACTTCGTTGTTTTTGGATGGATTTTGATAATTTTTAAAAAATTTTCTTGGTTTAGTTGAGAAGATTATGAAATTGTGAGTCTTTAATGTGTGTAATCAATTTGAAATTTTCACCTGTCATATCTATTTATAGTGTAACAACACATTTACGTCAACACTGTGCACACAGCCCCGAGATTCATTGATGAACCACATTACATTCTGACAGTCTACGCCTTTGCTTCAGAAAATACGGCGATAGTAAGCGTGAAGTTGGTGCGCATTAAATGTTGTGGAAGAACGCAACAAGGAAATACTGTATACCTACTAATAATTATTTACATAGAGATGAACAAGAATAGAGGTTTTCTATTTTATAGGTAGGAGATAGCGAAATTCGTTGTTGTTTTTGTTGCTGTTGTTGGTGTTGCTGTTGTTGGTGTTGCTGTCGTCGTCGTCGTCATCGTTATTGTTGTTCTTATTGTTGTTGCTGTTTCATAGGAAAAATGCCACTTTAATATATACTTTACGTTGTCATCAGATTAACGAACAAGGGGAAGACATCAAGAAAGAATCAAAACGTGAAGGGCAAGAAGAAAACTCAATGGGTGGCAAGCCATCATCTCTTGGTGGGAATGTCGCACAGCGTGACAGACAGGCCAAGGTAGGGTTCCAGTTATTCAGATACTAGACCTGCTCACATGACGTCATCCAGTTGCAGCTATTTCTTCTTGCCTGGGTCGAGAAAACTACTTCTACATCACAGACAGCATGTGCTGCATGCTCCAATAATTTTATGTATACTCAAAGTTTATGGATCATTCCAACAGACACTGCAATGCCACTACCATCACCATCACCACCACCAGCAACAACAATACCCACAACAACAACACCATCATCATTATCATCATCATCATCAACAACAACAACAACAACAACAACAACAACAACAACAACAACAGACCTCCAGGACTACTACCATCACTGCTACTATTACTACTACTACTACTACTGCTGCTGCTACCACCACTACTATTTTTACTACTACTACTACAACTACTACTACTACTGCTATTACTACTATTAATAAATCTACAACTACAGCAACAAAAACAACAATTACTACTACTACTAATGCTACTACTACAACTACTATCACTAGTACTATAAACGTTGCTGCTATTCCATCAGTGTCACTAAATGGACTTCCAGTTCTCCAAGAATACTACAGATACGACGGCTACTTCGCTGCTGCTGCTACTACAACAAAAACAGTAACAATCATTCCTATTTAAGAAGAGATTTGGGATGGGGACTGAAAAAAAGACTTTCAGTTCAGCAGAACTTGTAGTAGTAGGAGTAGAAGCTGAAGTAGTAGTAGTAGTAGTAGTAGTAGTAGTAGTAGAAGTAGTAGTAGCTGTTGTTGTTGTTGTTGCTGCTGCTGCTGCAGTAAAAGCAGTAGGAACTGCAACCGTAGCAGCTTTTGTTTGTTTGTTTGTTTGTTTTAATTATTAAATCAGAAGCATTCACATTTTGCCAAACTATTTAATCAAATATTAGCATCATCTTTACATGTATTAGAATTCCCTATTTCCATCAGCTAATGAAGATCATTGTGTTTTCTCTAGAATGCCGTTGACACGCTACAAGTATTCATCAAATACTTCAAAGATATTGAAGATCAGTTCAGAGACATGCTAGATGCACCTCCCTCTGACAACGGCCTACCAGGGCACCATGAGGATAGCAATGCAAAGACTAGGATCATGGACTTGCATCACCCGGATTTTGACAGACTGGGGTACACGAGAATTCTGCGGGTTTTGGAAAAGGTTTCTAAGGATATTCGGTACAAGCCACCACACATGTCGCATCTTGCACTAGTCGTGAGAGAAGTTGGTGTGAAACACGAATCGCTCATCGAAAACATAAGGAAAGCTATCATGTTCATCAGATACGCTGTTTTCGAGTTGTCTGAGCAGCTCCAAAAACTCGAGTCTGGATCGCACTTGTTTCTGGAGTGTTTGGTGAAGGACATGGTCCAATCTATGCGAAAGGATACGGTCAGAAAACTTGACCAAGGTAGGGAGGCTATTAAAGACGAATTGTTACATGCAGACGACCTAACAGTGGCGTTAGAGACGGAATTCAAAGACAACGTGCCAGGACAGGTTGAGTATTTTGAGAACGTCTTTAAAACCGTAAAACGTCGCTTGAACAGAGTGAGAAAGCGATCTGAAAAACTCTTGAACGAGCACAAGGAACTGTTCAGCGAAGCAGTGAACGTTGTTCAGGAGACGAAACTGTGTCACACTCAATCAAATTCAAATCCTGACATGGCAGGTCTTTTTCTAAAGCAAGGAGCGAAGGCTGCTGAGAATAATCTTGAGAAAGACACTGACGGGGTTAGACATGCTTTGTTCACTCTGAAGAGGATGCTGTACATTCTGGCAACAAATGGTAGAGATAATCGCATTGTGATGCATACTCCTTGTGGTCAACATCTAGACTCGAACGAAATGACTTGTCGGTATTCTGCAAGAACAATTTAGTCTTTGAAATTGAACTCTCTCTTTCCTCTTTCTCTTTTCATATATATATATATTATATATATATANTATATATATATATATATATATATATATCCGCTTACCCTGCCATCATCCATTGATCCATCCATACATACATGTGTCAGTCTCTCCACCCGTCCGTCCAACCGTCTGTCTGTCTGTCTGTCTGTCTGTCTGTCTGTCTGCCTGCCTGCCTGCCTGCCTGCCTGCCTGCCTGTCTGCCTGTCTGTCTATCTGTCCAATGGCTAAGAACTAAGTTGAATGGGGATGATCATATCGTAGAGTTTTATGTGTCACTCTGTTGATTCTACCATCGTTTTCAAAACTGGAGGACTGAAGCTGTGTTTTCAGTAGCAATATTTCTCATACAGAATTGAAACTCAGTTTTCACTATGAGTATTGTCTATCTTCAGTGACTAGTCAAGGGTTAAAAAAGATAGAAAGCGGAAGGTGGTGATTACCCAAATTTTATGTAAAAAAAAAAAAAAAAAGACAGTGTATCACATGTCTTGTGATAGACTGATGTATACCCCTGCATTGTAGAGAATGCAAAATTCGAAATTAATAAGGCTGACATTATTGGTGTCGTCCATACATGGTTACACGTAAAGCAACATCTCTGAGTGCCAGACAACCAGATATTTCAGAAGTGGCACGTGATTCCTTTACTGTAGTCATCACAAAGATTCTTAGGTATTCCACTTCCTTTTTATTAAGGCATATCAATCGTGATCACATGAAAAGATCACATTTAAAGATAAATCAATCAAGTTTTAAAGATAACTAAAAGCAGTGAGAGAAGAAATTTAAAATGTTAAGCAATTAAGAAACCATCATTACGTCGCATATAATTATTTATTGGCATGGTATGCATCATATTCAGAAATGATACATTCCATTAATAAACACACATTTTTTTCGAACTTTGCAACTAATTTATGTTATTCTAATTTCATCCTAGACATGTGCATTATTGTCTTTATTAGGAGTGACAATGTACATAACCATGTGTTGCACAGTGAAACTTTGATCTTTTCATTTTTCGTCATGTTGCTTAAAACTATTAAATTTTAATGCTTCACCATAGGTTAGTTGTGATTTTATCACTAACGATTATCGATAAAACATTTACCATGAACGAAAAAGAAAGACGAACATACTATTTCATCCTAAGACAATTACATGAGGCATCTATAGACACGCTTTTACACGACTCGGCAGTTGAAAACTGAAGAAAAATAACCTTCATTTATTTGTGAACAGTTCATAGTTCCTCACAAACTGGGCATGTCCTTCCGTTTTTAAAGCATTACTCGTACAATCGATAAAATTAAATATTAGCAAAATTGCTTAGTGTCGCTTAGTTATTTGGGTGTAATATAGCTACTTTTCATGCATTTTATTCCTCACGTCATATTAATATTTGACCACTCGCAAAATTGATAAATACAGAACTGTTCAACGACACTTTACCGTTCTCGGAAGTGGGGACTAGAGAGTTTTTTTTTTTTAATACCATAAATGAATTCTCTTCAATGTATTCTGCATTGGAAAATGTGCTTTTTAAAAAAAAGTTTTGACAGCACTCTGTCAAAGAAAAATAAGCCGTCATGCTTTGTGCAGCTAGTATGGCACAGGGGCGTAAGCACAATCCGTCTTTGTGCTATACAATGGATATGACTCTCGCTCCAGACGCGAACAATCGCGTGGTCCTCTAAGATGGCACAGGTAAACACGGTTTTGCAGTTCAGCTGAGTATTCCAACCGTGGTATAACTTAGACACGAAAAGCGCGTACACCCCTGTGTCATACTAACGGCCATAATGTGCCAAACACGAACACTACCTGTTTTTTGATGTCTCATTTTTCATCCCCTGAACCTTTCTATATCTAACCATAGACTTTCTCACATACCTCATCTGTTTGATATCATCCTTCTATTTACCATCCTGATACTTGAAGTAAAGGTAAAGTGTCTACATTCACCATGAAATTGGGCATATTGTTGTGGAGAGAATGAATGAGATAGTGGCATATGTGGAGCACCGTATGGAGGGGAAGAGAGATAGAGAGAGAGAGAGAGAGAGAGAGAAGTTGTACACTTGAGACCATCCGTCTGTCTATCTGTCTGCCTGCCTGTCTGTCTGTCTCTGTCTGTCTGTCTGTTTATATGCCTGACTGCCTGCCTGATATACTGTCTGTCTGCCTGCCTGCCTGACTGCCTGTTTGCCTACCTGCCTAATTGTCTATGTTATTATGTCTGCCTGTCTGTCTGTCTGTTTGCAGTGCAGTTGTGAATGATTTAAAGAATAAGGAAAGGGAAGAAAGCAAGTGAACAAAATAATACAAAAAAGAGCGTTAGGACTAGCGAGGTTCACACTTTTTACAGTTTCGTTCGTATTTCAGCATGAACCATTATTATTGCACCATTTTCCAGCTTGTCCTGCAACCTTCCACGTGTATACCACAGACCGCTGTATCAGAATCACATTCCAAAACGTTCTAACAGTAAGCAGTCGAAATTGATAAGGAAACTGACTCCTCCTGTCCCTCCTCCCTCCCCCTCCCAGCAAGCACGCACGCACGCACGCAAGCACGCACGCACGCACGCACGCACGCACGCACGCACGCACGCACGCACGCACACACACACACACACACACACACACACACACACACACACACACACACACACACACACACACACACACACANCACACACACACACACACACACACATACACACACCATTTTAGCGACGAATACTTGTAAGCTTTTGTCAGATCCTCAACTAGTCTATCTTTCTGACCTGCGTTTCGATAAGCTCTTAAAACAAACATAGTTTGATCGTGCGCATCATATTGGACCTTCCGCAGCTAAGTCGATAACATCAGGTCTCTCGCTATCCCTCCTCTATTCATACCCACACACCTTCGTATTTAATGTCTGTCAGCGCACGACGGTTTATTGACCATAAAAGCCAATGTAAAACAAAATAGAAACTAAAACAAACAGATCAACGAGTTGTAATCCTCAGATAATGGATAAGTAAAAAGCTGGTGTAATGACTCGGAATTGTTGCATGTTGTGGCGTGTGGTTGACCCTTCATTTATATAATATACTAGCTGAGGTTCCTGACGCCGGGAAAGGAAGGAGCATACAAACTTATATTTTATGTACGCGCTTACATACTGCTATTCCTACAGCAAATTGTAGTGATCAGACGGGTAGGGGAGTTTTGCTATTACAGGTAATGGAAACATAACAGAAATAATGCTAGGCTTGCAATGCGGGTTCGGGCCATAAATATTGTAATGCATAACACAGTAAACACACACACTGCACCTGCGCCAGCCAATGAGGGGACGTGGTCATTGGTCACAGTTAGCATTACCTGTTGGATGACGCAAGGAATGGAATTCATAGCTACATAATGGGAGAAATCATTCTAATTATTGTTACGTTCTTTTAATTTTTACTTCTATACCGTGATTCGGTCACTCAAAACACCCAAGAAGCAAAAATTTGGTCTCATATTATTGCCAACAATGCAACTATTGTCTGTAAACCTCGCAGATTTATCTGGACAGGAAGGGACATGCGCGAGCAGCGAGCCACAATAATAAAAATATGGAACGTATCGGTGGGAGACTTCCCAATGCTGAGTGTACGAGACAACCCAATTAAAAAATAAAAAAAAGGTCAGCCAGGGCACCAAAATCTTAAAAAGGACCGCCTAGAGGACAAAAGTAACCTGCGTACCAAAGTTCACGCTATTCTGGGCAGAAATAGCCGAGCTATGCTTCTTCAAAAATCGAGTCAGTTTCCTTTTCATAATATNATATATATATATATATATATATATATATATATATATA
>JAWQUT010000320.1:989-21161 GCA_033807755.1 Ellobium chinense
TATACATCATCATCATCAATAGCCTTGGGGATAACCTTTGCTCTTGGCCACGTTTCCACACAGCTGAAGTATTTAAGACATTTCCCATCAACCAACACTGCTTCGTTCCAGAAAAGACAGGCTGGAAATTAAGCACATAAAAAAAAAATATTGAGAAACCTAAAAGAAATTTTCAAAATGCATGGATTCGGTATACATATATATATTAATGTAGGACCGTGTCTTTCTCTCATAGGTTTTTTTTTTTTTGATTGTTGTTGGTAATCTCGTCCTTTGCTATTCGCATACTCTACTCTTCTCGCATATTTTGTGCCCAAGACCAGCGATATAGTATTGCTTTAAAAAATGCCCAGCCTGATATTTCGCTTAGCTTTGTAACGTTGCTTGTATCGTTCTTTTTCTTTTCTACAGGAAACTGGCTTCTGACTGACATTTTGAATTTTGATGTAAGTTACAGATTGTTCTTTTTTCAAGACCTCCAAAACTATTCATATGTTTGGAGGGTGTGTGGGGAAACTGCACATTGAATTGAGCGTGGAAATCTTCGGGTCCTTTTTTGTTTTTCTCATCTCTGACGGCACAGTTACCTCAAATTGTAATAATCTGTATTCTGTGAAGTTTGCTAGGTCGACAATCGTGGTTACAGTTTCATAATTTCATATCAGTTTTTGACTTTATCTTTATGAAAAGGCAATGTAGGCGACGTTGTTTTCATGTCATAAATCGTTTCAATTTACACCATCTCTAAACCTTTTGAAAACATTCATGCAAATTTATAGCTTTGTATGATTATGTTGATGACATACAATCGAGAAAAGAATTTCTGACAGGCATTCTCCGAGTTCCAAAGGCATAAAAATATGTCAAGTTCCAAACTAATCCGTTTAAGAAATGACGTTTCATTAGGGTCTTGACGATCCGTCTTTATTATGTTATAACTGTACTTACTGTTTTCTCGTGCCACAATGGACGGCAACAAGACCAGAACGATTGGAATATGAGCATACATTCTCAAGTCTTTGATCATCTAAAGTATCTTGCTCGCGACAGGGCAAAGAGAAGGCATTCTTCGCACCCTTTTAAAAGCCGTCTCCTCTCTTCGTTCCGCCCTCTCATCTTTGCTCCGCCCTCTCATCCATGCTCCACCCTCTCATCCTCGCTCCGTCCTCCTCTCCCCCCACGACTATAATATATATATATATATATATATATACAAGACGACTTTATATCTAGCTTACAAAAGCCATATCGGCGCACATGTAGTAATATATTCATTGAAACGACGACATTTTAATATTCTATAAAAATGTAACATTTACAAGCGAATGTTGTAGCTACTCTCGTCTTCGCAATGCCTCTTCGCAGTGACGACGATACTGTCTGGGCCATCAGTTTCCCGTCTCCGCATGACAGAAAGAAAGTCGTGCACGGAAACGCACTGGCAGAGGATAAACAATTTTTTCTCCCAGATTTTTGGCCACTTTTTAAACAAAAAGTCTTTTCTCTTTACACTGTGTAACATTTGTGATGCTTGTTGTTTGTTTAGGCTAGTGCCCCCCCCCTTCCTCTGTTATACGGCCCTGGACCGCACGCGGCTCCGGTCCTTCATGATTCGAGAATGTTGCAGTTACGAGTTAGTAGCGGCCGACCTTGTTGAGATCAGTTGTTTTTTTTTTTCCTCTCTTTTAATTACGGCGGCAGTACCGCTAGTGAGACTGTCTAGTGTCAAGGTCAGGTCGACCGTATGGTACGTTGAGTAAACACAGTATTAGCCGTCCCGAAGGTTCGGGTAGGATGCTTCGAGTGAACGCAGTATTAGCCTTCTCGAGGGTTCGAGTGGGGCCGCGATCGGAATGTTTTGATTCTAATTAGTCTAGAAGTTGCTGCTCGTACGCTCTAGACTGGCATATTTGTTTGGGCGCATCATATGATGATGACGTCGATTTATTCTAGAATTTCTACTGAAATTATTATAAAAGGCACGAAAGTGAGAGAGTTGAGAGAGTTGGCTGTTATGGTCTGTGCATCGTGAATTATTTGGGGGTTGGCTGGTATGGTCTGTGCTTTGTGAATTATTTGCTGGTTACGCCTTGTTACTAATAAAGAAGTATTCTGTTTCCTGCACAGCGGGCTTGGTTTGTGATTTAAAGTAGCAACGTCAGTGGCGTTTCTAAGGAGAAGCTATCATAGTCAGTGCCTCTTCACTATACGCCAATACTGATTGACACGTGCTCGCTACACACTGCCTTTGCTGGCAATACACTTTACATATGGGAGCTTTGAATCTATGAGACAGTGTGTACAGCTTTTCACAGAATCGTATTGTCAACTGTCAGCGCTTGTAAATAGACTCAGTGTGAAATAGTATGAACGTGATGCTTGAACATTTTAGTAAACACCTGGGATTATAGTAATTAAACTGAAAATATTGGTAATCTCAGACTCATTGATTACATGGACGCTGCGTCATTGATACAGCCTATCCTTTAATAGCATGGAAAAGACATACCAGCTGAACAAATTGACAAAGAAAATAAACAAAATTGAATGTGAGATTATTTCAATGTAGGAACAACTGACTTTATAATATAATTGTAGAACATATTTCAAAAACATGGGATTATTTCGTTAATTTACTTTATTAGCCACAAATACGAGTTTTATGGTCCCATTTTTTGTCGAAGTGAAAGATAGATAAGTAGACTAGATATTTTAGTTTTTGATTTTACAATATTTATTTGTCTCTTTCACATCAGAATCTTTGTTTGAAAATCCTCCCATCATGAGATGAGAAACAACAGAAGATAATATGACGAAATTACCCTCTTTGCACAAAAGGCAGAGTTTCGACGTTCTATGATCCTAGATCTTGATGCCCTCCTCTTGTTTTTATCTTTTGCAAGGAATTCGCTTTCGCTTATTTACTTCACTGCTTCGCTAAATACGTTTTCAGCCACAGCATCATTTCTCTCATTCCAAAGCCAACTCGAGACCTCCTCAGCAGCTTCTGTTAAGTCCTTTAGGGACTGCGAGCGTTTCCATCTATTCACCCCGAAATGTTTCATTACATCATACTTTGAAGCTTCCTCCCATTTCCACAGCCATGATTCGTGATGTCATCCCAGCATGTCCTAACTATCTGGCAGAATCGTTGCACTTTGTGAGTTTATACACTTACGACTCGTCCGAAATTCCAAAAGCGCTTCAAGTCGACCAGCAGCATCAGCTTTGTCGTGGTAAATGCCTCTGATGCAGTCATATAAAGTATACTGCCAAAGGATGACTTCCGGTGGCCCACTGTACGAAGACGGTCGTGTTTTCCTGCGCTCTGCACAAATTGTGCTTTTCATTAAGGATAAACTTTCACACCAGCCAGAATGCCAGTTGAAGGACTACCTACAACTGTTGAAACTGTGATTCAAGCACTATTAGTGTCTAATGGCCTGTCATCGTTCAAGATTGCGGGAAACCCAAACTCCACGACGATCGTCCTGCGATTCGGTGCAATGGCGGAGCACGGTGATTATCATTCATCTGTAACCGTGAACACTCAGACAAGTTCGAAATTGTGCTGTGCTACTGACTCTGCTCATTACTCACTGAGTGAGGCAAGGACCCACTCAGTGACACAATGAGTACAGGTGAGAACAACACACAACAAACAATGAACGATGACTCGGGTCTTGAGAATAGTCAGTTGCCTGAGAACAACACATCTGTAACAGTATGTGGTGATAGTGAGTTGTCTCAGGAGACAAATCTGGAACATGACCATCATCACCAGCACCACCATCAGGATTAGCTATCGCAACAAGATAAAGCAAACGAAGAGGCGCATCAAGAAAACGACAAGGAGGAGACTAATCTAACAGACGCCATGAATAGTATAACTCCAAACACACCGTCGCCGACAGAGACTCGCATCTCCAGCTCCAGCGACTCCTATCCTGACTTTGAAACTTTCACCCAAATACATGACAATGATAAATTTCGCTCTTATGTATTTTGTCGCCTGTCAGAAGACATGAAGGCCAAGCTAAAGGACGAGTCAAGAAACAACACATTTAAGAAAATTACATTGGACTGTTTTGATGGAAACAGAGACCTGATTTGTCAGACGGATGACATTGTCCTGGAATGTGATCTTATCAACCGTAGAATGCATCGCTGGTTTGCCACAGAGGCAGCATACAGGCCTTACTAGTTCATGAGACTCCGACACTTACAAAACTTTGAAACCATAGACCCGCACGACATATGTGATGAAGCCTCAATAGCTGCCACGTGTATTACATACATGCTAAGACTCGTGAGAACAATAATTTGACATGATCTAGTTATACCTGCTGGCTGACGATATAATAATATCTACCAATATTCGACTACACATTTAACTGATCCCTTGCATATCAATTTTCTATAGCCTACCAATCACTGTAAAGTTCTTCTCCTATCACTTCTCTCTCTCTCCCTCTCTTTCTCTCTCTTTCTCTCTCTTTCTCTCTCTCTCTCTCTTTCTCTCTCTCTTTCTCTCTCTCTCTCTCTCTCTCTCTCTCTCTCTCTCTCCTCTCCGCTCTCTCTCTCTCTTTCTACTCTCTTCTTTTTTTTTCACTGACATACTGTGAGTTGTTATTATTATGCATTGCACAACGCCATACCTATCCCATCCATCCCATGCATTCTGCAGTAGTATGGACAGTGTAGTGTATTCGTTTGTTATACTCAGCTCATGAAGAGTATTGTGTTGTGAGTGACATGAGCTTTCATGTGAAGGTTAGGGACATATACTTATGTAGCTGCTCAGATATAACCACGAGCGAGTGTTATTTCAGGCTAAACCTGCCTCGCGGAGATAAGTACCGCTTGAGGAAGTACCCCACCACCCATTTTCGACAACGTGATTCAGCAAAAGAGAGACTCGAGACTCATGTAGACTCGTGTCAATCAAGTTGGACCATAACGGTTTGGACCAAAATAACAGAGCGGAAAAAGGGCCCCTAAATATACTTATGTAGCTGCTCAGATATAACTTTGTGCTCAAGACTATAAATATTACAATGGTTTCTATTTACAGTGCCCAGCTAGATTAATGCATGGTAGCCCATGTGTCTTATTAAAGACAGCAGGTATGAATTTTGTGTATACATTCTGCCGCTGGTGTCAAAACAGAGGAGGAAAAAATATTGTGGGCACGGACAGTTGCAAGATGAGTTGTTGCACCGTAATGTTGAATGTCATATCGTTGTATACTTGAAGATTATTATTTTCATATAATACTGACGTTTGATGGAAAGTTGCAAATAATATTTAGACCAATTTGAAGTTGCTTATATACGATATCATCTATGCCATCAATATAGTCATTATTTTTGTGGAGTGAAGGAGGAGGAGTACTGTAACCTGGAAAGTATTATCATAGGAAGGAATTAATACTCTGTTAAATTCCAGCTCCTCACTGATGTTAAATTCCAGTTCCTCATTGAAATCAGTACCGTCACTATTTTCATCACTGTAACCATCGATCATTATCACTATCACTACAGAGAAGAATCATCATAACCTGTTGATTATTGTTATTGTCTCGATATTGTTCCAGCCTGTTGTTGTAAGCTGACTGAAAAATAAAGTTGTTTGAAATTTTAAAAAAAAACAATCTGATTAAAAAAAAAAGTATACTGCCAAAGTGGCACAGTGACGTCGGATTGTTATGAGTGGTTTGCTACAACTGTGAGATAGTTATATAGGGTTTCGATTACCAGGAAGAATACAAGCCAACGCTAATTTCCGGAATGTTTCCCAGAAACTTAACACACAAAAAAAGGGAGGGGGATAATATTAGAAATTTGAGGGTTGTTAAAAGTTACTTTTAAAGCAATTGTTACCATAACACTTTACTTTTCTGAAAAATGAGTAATTCTTACAATTACTCTACTTTTTCGAAAGCAAAGTAACTGTTACAATTTCTTTAATTTTACTTTACTTTGAAAAGTAACTAATTACTTTTCAATTACTTCTTAGTTACTTTCAGGTCTCAGTTTCTTGGTTATCCAAGAAACGAAACAAATGTGCAAAAAGTCAACTGGCAAGTTTCACACAAGTTATCACGGTTGTCTTTTGAGTGATATCCGTTAAGTCATAGAATTAATATCTAATTTTTTTGGTGTTGAAGTCTCAAAACAGCAGCCTTTGTTCGTTTTGGTATCAATGGTCAATTATTTTAATACCCTTTTTATAAAAAAATCTGCCTCTTTACAAGGAACTTAAAAACTTTACGAAGTGCACAGCCTGTGTAAGAGAGAAAGCTTCAAAATACAATCCAGGGTGTATGAGTACAGTAACTTTCACCTCAGCCACCCAGTTTGTATTTTAATATTATTCCAGTATCATCTTTATGGCTCTTCAATCGTGTGTGTCGTTTATTTGACCCCAGGAATCGTAAATCTCGCTTTACCAAATGCATTTTGTTGAAAGCGTTTTCCGCTGTATACATTAGAGTTTGTTGTTGTTGTTGTTGTTTTTCAATGAAATTAAAAGTCTATGAGATTTAGGCTTGGGATTATAGAATCAGAAAACTGGTAATTTGGTAATTTTGATCTTTTGTGGTTGAAACGATAGATTTAATTGTCCCTTCCCTCTTCCTCCTTTAGCTCAATGTCATGCTGTCTTATATATGCCTGCCCTCCCTCCTTCCCTGCCTTTCCTCTTTCCCTGTCTTCCTTCCTTTCCTTCCTTCCAAATTCTCTCCTTCCTCTGTTGAGTCATTCATGTATCTTTCATTAGATAAACACAGTAAATATCTTGATATCAACTACCGGTATGCTACGCGTTCCTCCTTACTAAGTATACATTCTTAGTCTTAATGCGTCTAATTTTCCCTTATTTATCTTTTAAAATAAACCTTGATCCCAAGTTAAAAAGTATACTCATACAATATAGCCTCATTATGAACTATAAACTTGAATGGTCCCATTAAGCATAAAGCATTTTCCTCAAGAAATCGACCCTGTCACAACAGACAGGAGATGGCACGTGATCATAAAACATACAGCTCGGCACTACTAGATCAGGCCAATATCGCACTGTTTGACGTGATTGGTGGAGAGAACCATGACGCTGGACGGCGGATTCACTGATGACTCGTGATTCATTTGGGGTGATGATATCTCTGTAATGAGTGCAGGCCAAGTGCGTTTGCAACCGGCCTACCGTATCCTCTTAATACGCAAGCTGTATTAAATTGTAAAACGAAGAGATAAAGCCTGACACCGGCGTATTCTGGCTTGCACATTAACGTTCTTCAATCCTCACATACAGTATTATGATTGATTAAAAACTTCAAAAGTTTTGCGGTCTAGTGTGTCAAATTAAACAGCCATCCTACTCAGTCCTGCCCCACCTCCTCCCGACTAAACGTAGATAAGGTCGCCCCTCTCATCTCCCTCCCTTACACCGCGGGCGGCCCGACGCGACACAGCCTGTCCCACCTTCATCCCTTCCCCCGCCCCACCCTCTTTAGAGAGATTGAGAGATTGCTTGGACCACTTTATAGCCACTATGTTTTCACTCGCTCAGCTAAAAAAAAAAATCTTAAGAGTACAGTTTTCTTAGAGCAAGACATAGTAGATTTCAACCACTATTGACAAACAAATAAGAAAACAATTAAATAGACACCCTTTAAAATTCACCTCCTTGTTTATGAGCACTCAAGATAGGTATTTCCGGGCAATATTTGTTCTGATTGCTCATAATTATGATCTCAGGTCTGCCCAATCCTGCGTCTGTCCCCTTCACCCCTTCCCCCAAAACTTCCTCCTTCGGGGTCGGCGTCAGTTTATTATGCCCCACCACTAGCTCCTTTTCGGCTCAATTTCAAGCAAACATCACAGTTGAAAAATAATCGCTGGTTACCATTGCGATCGCAGGTTGCGCCTATCTCGATTGTTTACTAAAAAATATCATGACGTGGCGATGTTTACGAAGCGAACAACGGAGAATTAGTGGTACCGTTAAGTGGACATCACATAATCTTCATGACCGTTTAGTTTTGCACTGGTATACGTGGTCGGACGAAGGAGCTTGCGCCCGACATCGGATGAATGTTTGGCGATCAAAATTAAAGTAATACAGCGGAAAACGCTTTCAACACAATGCAAGTCGGCAGTCGGGCGAGTTCAGTGAGATATATGCTGATCTCCCCCTGAATATGGCGGTCGCTTCTCTGTGACAGCTGCAGAGTACTTGCGATTTTCCTTTCTTCCTCGACGATTGAAGAATTAAAATCAAATTTTGTAACAGCGACTCGGCAAAGTCAACTACGAGGTCGACGAAAACCAACCAATTCTCCACGAGCGAGTGTTATTTCAGGCTAAACCTGCCTCGCGGAGATAAGTACCGCTTGAGGAAGTACCCCACCACCCATTTTCGACAACGTGATTCAGCAAAAGAGAGACTCGAGACTCATGTAGACTCGTGTCAATCAAGTTGGACCAAAACGGTTTGGACCAAAATAACAGAGCGAAAAAAGGGCCCCTGACTCCACTTCACCACAACCAAGCCAACCAGGGCAGCACGATTACAGCCCCTTACTCGCAAACCAGTCTTGGATCTTGAGACCAACTCACCCACTCTAAACAGGATCTCACAAGTGAAAGGATGAAGGGTGAAAAAAAAATATTCCCATTGAATAGTGGCTGTACCAGAGCTCACCACCTAAACCCGCCCCTCCTCACGAAGAGATTTCAAGTAAATTCTTGATTGCTTCCCTTCAACGCCTCTTAATCCAGATTCTTCAAGCTTGCGAGAAGCCAAGAATACTTCACCAACGACAAAATGAAAAACAACAGCAAAGGGGATGACGAGAGGACACTTTTCAAGAACGACAAAAAACTTAGAGAAAAATACCAAAAACTTTACAAATCTTTTACAGATAAAAAATCGTTGACAGAATTTTCAAAGCACGAGTTTAGACTGAAATACTCAGCAGAGCTTCACTCCCTGTGCCCACAGTATCCCCAGCCTAGAGTTTTTGAGGTGGCCCTTTACTCAGCCAACGCAGTGCAACGCTACGTCACTGAAAGACTGGATGATCTAAAGGCAGGAAGATACAGACCAACACGGCTCTCCCCGCTGTCACTCCTTTCCCCGGTAGTGGAGATGATAAAGAAAATAAGCCCCGGACAGACGAAGCCGAAAACGGCCCAGAAGGAGAAACCTCTCGATAAATATGCAAACGAAAGCCATCTTGAAGGCCAAAGCAAGAGTCTGAGTGAACAAGCTGGTGTCATGGCGTCATTCGATTCAACTGCAACAAGCATAGGCAGTCCGAAAAAACCCCGGCCAGGGAATCAGGCCTCTCCACAGTACAGCGATCTAGACAAATACATGGACATGGAACAGGAGGATTCGTCGATTAGTTGTCCTTCACAACAAAACCTGGACGAGGTTCAGGATACAGATGACCTGAAGGTGACACTTGCGTGTCCCGATCAGACAAAAGCTAAAACTATAACCTCGTCACCCGATCCTGCTAGATCAAATGATGCAGCACGCAAAATAGACAAACCTGAAACAAACTTGGTCTGCACACCAAAACGAAAGAAGAAAGCCATCGCCAGGCCTAAAACGCGAAAGAATGAAAATACCACAAGGAGAGTCCGTAGCGTAAACAAAACCAGCAATGCCCCCCATGAAGAATCAAGCAATAAACGAGAGGATTCTCAAAAGTTTATCAATTGTATAGAATCATGCAGACATAAACACAGAGCAGTGGACGAAATGATTAGGTGCTGTATCGCATGTTGTGGTTTCACGCAGACTGCATCCAAGAATCTGGAACTCAAAACAGCGTCATATGGAATTGTCCATACTGTAGGGGTATCCCACACACCCTCGCACAAATACAGAGCCAACTGCAAGTTCTGAGCCCAAATAAACGAGGATCTAGTCTAGTTCGACAGCTGGCCAGGAAAACAGCAGAAGCCGAGGAATACAGAAGAGAAAATCAGGCACTTCGGGAAAGACTGAAGGCTTTAGACAAGAAAGCGCCCAGCTTTGCCTCCCTTCTCATAGGAGACTCACTACTTAAAAACATCAAAGCCAAAGATAAAAACCACAGAGTCATATGCCAACCTGGGGCAAGTATGGATGACATTACTCTGAAACTGACCAATTTAAAAGAAAAAGAACAGTATCACTATGACACCATCTTCCTACACTGTGGAACAAATGACCTCCCTTTAGAAAATCTCCATGAGACGGCAGAGGAAAAGGCAAAACTCTTGATAAGCGTGGCGGGAGCGATGAGTAGAAAGGTAGTCTTCTCTGGCATATGCCCACGAGGCGACGAGTTACAACAAAAAGTCGAAGAAACAAATACTGTTATCAGAAATGTATGCACTTCCCTGGGCACTGGATACGTAGAAAACAGTGACACATTTCTGCTCAGGAATGGCACGATTAACAGTGGTAACTTTCACAAAGATGGCCTCCACCTAACGAGAGACGGATCCAGACTTCTAATCTTCAATTTGGGAGTCACCGAACACTACGATGCGGAAGACCATCGATCGTACAGTGAAGTCGCCAACACAACCCCAGCAGCACAAGTGAAAGAATCACAAAAGCTTTCCCACCACAGTCATAATAACAAACCTTATAACCCTCAAAGAGGGGGGCAGCATCGAAACAACATCCCAAATAGACGCTGCTACAACTGTGGTGAAACAGGTCATCTCAGAGGACATTGCAAATATGAATCCCCGATCCAGTGTAGGAACTGTGGCATGCTGGGGCACAAAGCAAAAAAACTGTAGAAATCGCTATTGGGAACACGGCTATGTGTGTGCCGACATAGCTACCAACAACCCTTGCCTTTCTAGCAAGACCAAGGAACCAAAAGCCCGCAAGAGACGTAGCCACACTAAAGGACAATTAGCCTCTTCAAAATCTGTGAACATTTTCTACATAAATGCGAATGGCATGAACACAGATACTAAGCAAGTAGATACCGTTAAGCTTCTCGAAAATCATCAGCCTGATATTATTGGTATTTCGGAAACCCACCTTAAAGAAGATAAATCACTGAAATATATTCCGAATAATTACAAATGGATTGGAAAAAACAGATTGGGTGAAAAAACGAAAGGAGGAATTGGTTTGTTTGTGAAAGATAATGTTAATATTATGAATTCTAACTTACTGAACTCGTGTATGGATGAATATGAACGAATGTGGATTCTCATTAATAACGTATATCTGTCAGACACAGCTCTAGGGATAGTATATATGCCAGTTGACGGATTAAAGAAAGATTCGACCCATCAACTATTTATGGAACTTTTAGAAAATATATCTACACTTCAGGCCAAAGGATACAATGTAATTCTGATGGGAGATTTCAATGCGAGGCTGATTACTAAAGACCATGCTACTGGAATAATAAATATCTGTCAAACACCTAGTTTCAATGGAATGTATTTACAAGATCTACTCAAAGTTACAGATATGTCTCTGGCAAATATGCTGTCAGTATGTACCGTTTTTTTAACGTGGCAAAGAGGCCCTTTGAGATCAGCAATTGATTATATATTACTGTCAGAAAATATAACAAGATCTGTGCAATCAGTTTTTATAGATGAACAGGCTGATTACGACCTCCAGAGTGATCATAACCTCATTGTTGTTAGGCTACAGTCCACAGTCAGTAAATCTACTCCCCGACGTTTAGAAAATGACACTACATGTCAGTCTTGCTGGTATATACCTGAAAATGCTGACTGGGACCTGTTCAGGCAAACAATATCTGAAGAACTGCACGACTGGCACCCAAATAATTACAGCTCAATAGAAGGAGTTTGGAACTCATGGAAGGAAAGGGCCAAGAATGCGGCTCAAATGGTCTGTAAGAAAACGGCTAAAGAAAGAGTTAACAATAAACAAACGCTTAAACACTTCTGGAGTAAAGAAATAGATTCGCTGAGAAAGGAACGGATTGTTATGAATAAGATAAAACGAAAATATGAGCAATCCCACACCAGGGATGACAAACTAGTTCACGTAATGAGAGATATTTACCAGAAAAGGAAGACTAGAGTTACCTTAGCCATAAAAAAGGAAAAAAACAGAAACATCATTAATAAATTTAAAAAGTGCCATTCTCACAAAGCATCCAAAATGTTTTGGAATTTAATGAAAAATAAAAGTAACACGCAGGATAAGGTCCCTATTTTTATTACAGATGAAAATGGGAACACTCTGAAACACGAACGGGATATAATTAGAACAAATAAAGAATACTTTTTAACCTTTGAGCCAGTTATCGACCCTTCCCTGAAAGAAAAGGCCGCTAAGTTGATAATACATACGAAAACCAAACGTCAGGTGAATGTAAAATGGGCTCGGTGCTGATTAACGAAAATGTAATAAAAAGTCAAATGAAAAAGTTGATGTCGGGTAAGGCACCTGGAATAGATAAAATCGTGAATGAATGTCTGAAATACGGTGGTGATACAATCGTAGAATCTATCACGGCTATGTTCCAAACATTTGTAGATATGGAAGAGTTCCCTCTTGACTGGAAAAAAGGTCTGATCAAATTAATACCCAAGGGAGGAGATCCAGCATCGCTGGGAAATTATACTTATAGAGGCATAACATTAACATCGAATGTGTATAAACTCATGGCAAAAATAATAGAGAGCCAAGTTCAAAATTACCTAGAAATAAACAATATTTTAGGAGAGTCACAAGGTGCTTTTAGAAAAGACAGACGTGTAGAAGATCAAATATTTAACTTAATGAGCACCATAAGCATAAATAAATACCTAAAACAAAAGACCTACATTGCCTTCCTCGACATCAGCAGATGTTTCGACCATATATGGAGAGATGGCTTGTTCTATCAATTGGCAAAGATAGGTATTAAAGGGAAGGTATGGAGGCTATTAAGAAGTTTATACTCGGGTGTTGAAACTAAAGTAATTTTTGGAAACATGGAAACAGACTGGTGCACGCAGGAAAACAATTTAAAACAAGGATGTCCTTTGTCGCCGACACTTTGTTCCGTCGTATTACTCGATTTGGTAGATATGTTAAAAAATGAAAACTTAGGTATCAACATTGCCAATAGCTTTATAAATGCCCTATTATTCGCAGATGACATTGCCCTAATAGCCGATACAGAAATGAAGTTACAAAAGATGCTTGACGTTGCTGCAAGATTCGCTAAGATATGGGGAATAACTTTTAATGAAATAAAGTTAAGTGTATTGATAGTAGGGCAAAAATGTTCTTCAAAACTTTGGTCACTTGGTGATTTATCGATTAAAGAATGTGAAGAATACAAGTATTTGGGCGTATATATTCAAAGGAATTTGAGATTCACCTACAACATTGAAAAGTATTTGAAACCGATCTGTAATAGAAAAATAGCAGCTATGAAATGCATTTTAAAAAATGAAAATGTTAATAGAATCGATTTCGGAAATTCCATCTGGCATCAAGTTATTCGCTCTACAATCCTCCATGCCTCACCTGTTTGGGGAAACATTAGCGAACGCGGACTCAAAACCTTACAGTCCATCCAATATCAGTGCGCAAAAAGTATACTAAGATGTAAATTAAATCTTTCTAGAAAAGCTATTCTTGAAGAACTTGGGTGGGAGGGTATCGCGGAAACAATATCTAAAGTTAGAATCAAGTACTTTGACAAAGTACTAAATATGAGTAATTTCAGGCTGACAAAGGTGTTGCTCAATAAACTTTACGGCATTCCCACCCACGTCTGTTGTTGGAAATTTTGTAATGATGTCAAAAATACATTATATGAGGCGGGGCTAGACTGGTTATATGCTGTGGAAGGAGGGAAAGATGTTTATAAACCCTTTTTAAATGTGATTAAGGACAGGAAGAGAGATTTTACGAGGGACAGCTGTAATATCTATGACTATTTTACTAAATGCAAGAATTTTAAAATGAAATCATACTTAAGAGACCCATACGGCTTTGTTTTATGTCAAATTAAATTTAATGCACGCACATGGAGTTTAGGTCTGAATGCTGATCTTAAAATACTGAATATGAGAGAAAACGATGAATGCCAGAGTTGTGATTGGGGTATGAAAGAAGATATTGTACATAATTTTTTGAATGTAAGAAGTATGAGGACATAAGAAGAATTTTTTATCAGGAATTACAGATTTTATGTATATTTATTATGGATGTGAGAGTGTATTTAACGAATTTTTACAGTTGTCCAGTTTTACTAAAACCATCCTCGTATTAGACTCAGAGCCTTGTATTAATAACTTTATGAGTCAACTCGACAGCCTAACGAAAAAATTCATACATAACTGTTGTAGAATAAGATTTTAAACGGCTGTGCGAGGTGGAGACCTTATAAATAAGAATGCTTTTTATTGAAATGAATGTAAGTTTATGGACTGTACATCTCTATATGTAAATAGACTGTATTCTATATTGGATGTTTTGCTGGTTACTCCGACCAGTGAAACCCCCGGTGTAAAGGGGTAGTTTTCCAAATAAAGTATTATTATTATTATTATTATTATTATTATTATTATTATTATTATTATTATTATTATATTGAGATAGCGTGTAGGAGTGTTTCTGAAAGTGCGGCAATTTCCACTCGCATTCCCATCACCGGAGGAGATGCTTTAATAACCAGTGTCGCCCAAGCTCTTCCATTCCACACTTATGACGCGTTCACAGCAGAGACCTTTTTTCATGCGTCTGTTTCCTGATCGTATTTTAAACGAACGGCAGCTACGTGTTCACACTTCTGCCCGGTCGTGACAGTGCATTATGCTATGCCAATATTAAGACTATGAATGTATACGCGTAGCATACCGGTAGTTGATATCAAGATATTTACTGTGTTTATCTAATTAAAGATGCACGAATGACTGAATAGAGGAAGGAGAGAAGGTGGAAGGAAGGGAAGGAAGGAAGGCAGGGAAGGAAGGAGGCAGGCAGGCATATATAAGACAGCATGACATTGAGCTAAAAGAGGAAGAGGGAAGGGACAATTAAATCTATCGTTTCAAGCCACAAGAGCCATCCTTTCTGAGTCTATAATCCCAAGCCTAAATCTCATAGATTTTTAATTTCATTAAAAAAAAACAAACAAACAAACAAACAAACAAACAAACAAACTCTAATTTATACAGCGCAAAAAGCTTTCAACACAATGCATCTGGTAAAGCAAGATTTACGATTCCTGGGGTCAAATAAACGACACACACGATTGAAGAATCATAAAGATGATACTGGAATAATATTAAAATACAAACTGGGCGGCTGAAAGTCACTGTACTCACACACCCTGTATTTGTATTTTGAAGCTTTCTCTATTACACAGGCTGTGCATTTCGTAAAGTTTTTAAGTTCCTTGTAAAGAAGCAGGTTTTAAAAAAAAAGGTATTAAAATAATTGACCATTGATACCAAAACGAACAAAGGCTGCTGATTTGAGACTTCAACACAAAAAAAAATTAGATATTAATTCTATGACTTAACGGATATTACTCAAATGACAACCGTGATAACTTATGTGAAACTTGCCAGTTGACTTTTTGCACGTTTGTTTTGTTTCTTGGATAACCAAGAAACTGAGACCTGAAAGTAACTGAAAAGTAATTAGTTACTTTTCAAAATAAAGTACAGTAATTGTAACAGTTACTTTGCTTTCAAAAAAGTAAAGTAATTGTAAGAATTACTCATTTTTCAGAAAAGTAAAGTAATTGTTACAATTACTTTTAAAAGTAACTTTTAACAACTCAAATTTCTAATATTATCTCCCCCCCCCCNCTTTTTTTTTGTGCTGAGTTTCTGGGGAACATTCCGGAAATTAGCGCTGGCTTGTATTCTTCCTGGTAATCCGAAGCCCTATATAACTATCTCACAGTTGTAGCAGACCACTCATAACAATCCGACGTCACTGTGCCACTTTGGCGGTATACTTTATATCACTGCATCAGAGGCATTTACCACGACAAAGCTGATGCTGCTGGTCGACTTGAAGCGCTTTTGGAATTTCGGACGTGTATAAACTCACAAAGTGCAACGATCTTGCCAGATAGTTAAGACATGCTGGGATGACATCACGAATCATGGCTGTGGAAATGGGAGAAAGCTTCAAAGTATGATATTATGAAACATATAGGGGTGAATAGATGGAAACGCTCGCAATCCCTAAAGGACTTAACAGAATCTGCTGAGGAGGTCTCGAGTTGGCTTTGGAATGAGGGAAATGATGCTGTGGCTGAAAACGTATTTAGCGAAGCAGTGGAGTAAACAAGCGAAAGCGAATTCCTTGCAAAGATAAAAACAAGAAGAGGGCATCAAGATCTAGGATCATAGAACGCCGAAACGCTGCCTTTTGTGCGAAGAGGGTAATTTCGTCATATTATCTTCAGTTGTTTCGCATTTCATGATGGGAGGGTTTACAAACAAAGATTCTGAGGAGAAAGATACAAATAAAATATCTAGTCTACTTATCTATCTTTCACTTCGACAAAAATAGGACCATAAAACTCGTATTTGTAGACTAATAAAGTAAATTAACGAAATAATCCCATATTATGTTCTACAATTATATTATGAAGTCAGTTGTTGTTACATTGAAATAATCTCACATTCAATTTTGTTCATTTTCTTTGTCAATTTGTTCAGCTGGTATGTCTTTTCCATGCTATTAAAGGATAGGCTGTATCAATGACGCAGCGTCCATGTAATCAATGAGTCTGAGATTACCAATATTTTCAGTTTAATTACTATAATCCCAGATGATTACTCAAATGTTCAGTATCACGTTCATACTATTTCACACTGAGCATATTTACAAGCGCTGACAGTTGACAATACGATTCTGTCAAGGTTAGCTAGTTTTCTTCCCCAATAATGTGAAAAGCTGTACACACTGTCTCATAGATTCAAAGCTCCCATAATGTAGAGTGTATTGCCAGCAAAGGCAGTGTAAAGAGAAAAGACTTTTTGTTTAAAAGTGGCCAATAATCTGGGAGAAAAAAACTTGTTTATCCTCTGCCAGTGCGTTTCCGTGCACTACTTGCTGAGTTTTTCTTCTTTCTTTCTTTCTTGCGGAGACGGGAAACTGATGGCCCAGACAGTATCGTCGTCACTGCGATGACGCATTGCGAAGACGAGAGTCGCTACAACATTCACTTGTAAATGTTACATTTTTGTAGAATATTAAAATGTCGTCGTTTCAATGAATATCTATTACTACATGTGCGCCGATATGGCTTTTGTATGCTAGATATAAAATGGTCTTTTAATCGTGGGGCGAGAAAAGGACGGAGCGAGGATAAGAGGGTGGAGCATGGATGAGAGGGCGGAGCAAAGATGAGAGGGCGGAACGAAGAGAGGAGACGGCTTTTAAAAGGGTGCCAAGAATGCCATCTCTTTGCCCTGTCACTAGCAAGATACTTTAGATGATCAAAGACTTGAGAATGTATGCTCATATTCCAATCGTTCTGGTCTTGTTGCCGTCCATTGTGGCACGAGAAAACAGTAAGTACAGTTATAACATAATAAAGACGGATCGTCAAGACGCTAATGAAACGTCATTTCTTAAACGGATTAGTTTGGAACTTGACATATTTTTATGCCTTTGGAACTTGTATAGTAGTAGATAACACTGCAATCCACAGTTGCTAAGTTGGCGTTATGAAGGGAAATTCCTTCACAGGTTTAATCACAATAACTTTGCTTTAAGAAGGGCAATGTGAATGCGTGTAAACGAGGCATTAGTCTGGTTGCGCCCCTTCTCCTCGGCCTCTTCCCTTCTCAAGCAGCGCCGAGACAACTCTTTTTTTTTGTTGGTGTAATGTTTTACGCTCAGGGCTGTCCATTAGGCCCGGGCAAAAAGTAATCGGGTACTCGGGTCCCGAAATACCTATTAGCCGCCGGGACCCGAGATTACTTTTGAAAAACCCGGGTTTAGTAATCGTGTAACCACCAGAGGAGACCTATAACCCAGATGGTGCAATCGTTCACTCACCAGGAGACAGTGGTTGAAGCCGGGCTTAGTAATCGTGTATTCATGAGAAAAGACGCTGGTAAAGTAATCATGCCTTATCAGGCTTGAAACAACGGAATAATGTGACATCTAATTAACGCACAGGTAAAAGCAGCTAGCGACCAGCAGTTCCTCCCTCAAGTCCCCTTCTCCCTCTCTTCCTCTGTTTTCAGAATTTATTGCCGCCGTTTGATGATCTCTGTATCTTTACCGTATACAATCCGAAGTTTGCAATTGCGAATGGTTATGGTCTATTCTATTTATATTACTACATGTAGTTTATATTATTTCCTTTGGTTTTTATTGTCTTGCCTTCGCATAATAACATTTCTTTTACTATTTCTCGGTGTATTTTGAAGTCTAAAGGTTTACCTACTATTATATCTAAGATGATGAAACATTGAAAAAAAAAAACAAGAACAACAATAAAAAAAAGGCATTATTGAGAAGACAAAAAAAAAAAAAAAACTATTTTCACTGTTGGAAAATGGGGAAAAAAAAAAAGGAACAAAGAATCAAAAGCGAGCCCTCATCACCGCGTTAGAGCAGCTAAGGGGAAGATGCTTGGGAACGGGAGGGGAAGGGTTGGTCTGTTTCGACAAAAGACAACATCACGTCGGAAGCACGCTGTCACTGAACTCAAACCCGAAACCCAGACGAAGCCCGGGCGGGTAACGATAGGGACCTGGGCGGGTACGATGGCTGGGGTGGGCGGGTAACGAGCTTTACTCATACATAGTGATAGCAGAAGCCATTAATTGCTAATGTATCTCGCCAGCTAGAGAGTAATCGTGAGTAATCGGGTACCCGGGTTTTGAATATGGCGATTAGTATTACCCGAGATTACTGCTTGGAATGAGTTTGGCACAGGCCTACTGTCCATACACCAGCATGTGGGCCAAAGTATGGCCCTACAAAAATGGGAAACACTGTCCGCGAAATTAGTATAAACTATTATTATAGATCTTCTTTCATGGCTATTTTGCAAAGTGGGTGAGGGATAGAAAACTATTCCACTACCGTACAAAAATTGCACGCTGCGAGTGTGAATATAATGGTACACGATCGCAGATGGCATTTTGTTCAGTGCATCTGAATAAACATAACAATAACGCTAGAGTCGATAGTCATAGAAATGCCATATAAATATGATTTTGTTTTTACCTATAATGTTGCAGACGGCATGAAATAATAATTATGTTGTATGTTGAAGAACATAGAGTAGTTTCGAACATGGAGCCTAACGACCAGGCCGTCAATGATAATATTGTGCGTTTCGTCTCAGGCTGCTTGTGAAGCTGAAGTTCCAAACATTAGACTGGTGGAAGTTACAACAGAGGGGGTAAGGGCTCACATCCAGGACGTGGCGGGAGCAAGAATGCTGGAAGGTAAGTGTTTTCTTCTTTATTATATAACCAACTGCCCTCTCTGCCCAGAACCATCCTGTACATAATCTTTTTCACTGCCCTGAACTGAAAGATTTACGAATTCGCTATCTCCCAGAGCAGCCAGACATTTGGAACAGAGCACAGAGGCAGAGCTGAGAGCACAACTAAAACAAACCATTATAGTATCTATTATATCATGGTGTCAAGCCGAAGGGCTCAAGCTCAAATGGCCGCTGGATTAGAAAAATAAAATAAGTAAAGTATCATATCATCAGCGCCATCGCTAATTATGAGATGCTCTGCCATATCGTTCGTTCTGACAAGGGAGACAATGTCACTGTGCAGCTAGACAATCATCCGTGAAGCTTGCAGTGCGGGGTTCACATAAGGTCGGAGGAGACTGTTAAAGTCGGGGTTTAAAAAAATGCCCTTGGTAAAGTGGGAAACTTTCGGTACTTGGAAACTTTGGGAGCTGGGGAACAGGAGGGAGGAGTTAATCAAAGCTGAATTGGTTGGTTTGGGGGGCAAAGTATTATGTAGTCCTCTAGGGCTGCTGGTCCAGTCGGCGACTTCCAAAAATCCATACCTAATTTTCTTGGCGTGAATGAAGAACAATATCATGACGGACATCTATCTATCTATCTATCTATCTATCTATCTATCTATCTATCTATCTATCTATCTATCTATCTATCTATCTATCTATCTATCTATCTATCTATCTATC
>JAWQUT010000320.1:26712-31712 GCA_033807755.1 Ellobium chinense
CACACACACACACACACACACACACACACACACACACACACACACATATATATATATATATATCTGTATATATATATATACTAATCAAAGTACCTGCAAATTTGCGGCGTAATCGTGTGACCAAACTACGTCTACATCATTAACACCGCTCTCCTTTTTGTAATCATTGTGCTCACACTCGTCATTGTGTGTAAACATATTGGTGTAGCTGAAAATAATATTTTAAAAAAGCTCAAAATTAATGATTTTTCTCAACGCCAGCCTCTCGAAAAACCCGCCACATTTGAAGAATTTGGCCTCAAAACACCAATTTGACCGCAGACACTACAATATAAGTAACGTCAAGAGCATAAACCTAAGTTTAAGAATTGGAACAAGTAATTTGGATACGGGAAAATCCATTTTCTACATATTTCTGAGACAATCAGGACCAGCACTGCCCACCAATTTGTAAAAAAAAAAAAAAGGACCAATAATGGTCGATTTGTGACTTACACATTATGAAATCAGTGGAGAAATTAACCCCCACGATGTGCATGGGAGGAAGCGTTATTTGGCTGTTGACACAGCCAAGTCTAGGACTTGCATCTCTCTATCGGAAAGCACCAGTATTTGCACTGCATGGTTCACACGGCTAAAGTCATGTTCATTCTATTGATTCTGCTCCTTTTCGTACCAATGATTATGTTCACTCTGGGGATCGACTCTGCTACGTACATATTCTCGACCCGGCATCTGATACAAATGCTGGGTTTCAACTTTGGGGACCTGAAGTAAATATTTCGTGGGGCTAACGGCAATAACCAATGACGTATGGTCCATTTAAAAACACCCAAGTGGAACCATATTCACGAAACAAAGAAAATACGTAATTATCAAAATAATACTTACGGACCGTTTAAGGCAAAAAATTATCAAAAGAAAAACCTTCAGACCAAAAGGAAGGTGTATGCAAAATTTTGAGTTGGTTGGTGCACAAATAGTTGAGATATGGCTCCTACAAAATTTCACGAATCTTTTTTATAATACTAGTCAAAGCACCCGCAAATTTGCGGTGTTATCATGCGAAGCAAACGACCAAACTACATCTAGATTTAACACCGCTTCTCTTTTTGTAATTATGGTAAAAAATCGTCGGTTAAGTCTAGGACTTGCATCTTCCTATCGGAAAGCACCAGTATTCGCGCTGGTTGGTTCACACGGCCAAAGTCGTGTTCATTCTATTGATTCTGCTCCTTTTCGTAACGATGATTATGTTCACCTGGCGATCGGCTCTGCTATGTACATATTCTCGACCCGGGATCTGATAGTGATACAAATGCTCGGTTTCAACTTTGGGCACCGGAAGCAAACATTTCAGGGGCGAACCGCAAAAACCAATGACGTATGGTCCATTTAAAAACACCGAACTGGGACCGCATTCAAGAAACAAAGAAAATGTTCGTAATTATCAAAATAATACTTCCGGACCGTTTAAGGCGAAGAAATTATCAAAAGAAACACATTGAGACCATAAGGAAGATGTATGCAAAATTTTGGGTTGGTTGGGGCACAAACAGTCGAGATATGGCTCCTACAAAATTTCATGAGTTTTTTTTATAATATAAGATACTAGTTAAAGCACCCCGCAAATTTGCGGCGTTATCGTGCGAAGGAAACGACTAAACTTTATCTACATCATTAACACCGCTCCTCTTCTTATTGTGCTCACACACGTCACTGTGTGTAAACAAATCCGTTAAGCTGAAAATAAGAAAAAATGCTACGCTAGCCTCTCTAAAAACCGGCCATTTCTGAGGAATTTGGCCTCAAAAACACCAATTTGGTTATATACGCCACAATAGTAGTGACATCATGAACATAAACGTCAATTTAAAAAATGGAATAGGTCATTTAGATATGCGAAAATCCATTTTCTACATATTTCGGAGACAGTCAGGAACATCGCAACCCATCAATTTTTTTTAATAGAGGACCAGTTATGGTCGGTGACTTACGCATGATGAAATCAGTGGAGAAACTAACTCCCGCGATGTGCATGGGAGAAATCGTTTGTTGGCTATTGAGTGTTGGTACAGCCAAGTCTACGACTTGCATCTTTCCATCGGAAAGCATCAGTATTCGCAATGTTCATTCTATTAATCCTGCTCCTTATCGTAACTATGATTATATGGTCACTCTGGCGATCGATTCTGCTACGTACATATTCTCGACCCTGCATCTAATATACATAACGATATATTAAGATTTTGTGGGTTTGACCAGTCCGCTTCTTAAGTATCCAGTTGGTATATGGAGGAGAGTCCTGTGTAACAGGATCTGCATGCATGCAGAAATACTTCTCATGAAATCTGAGCATTAATAGGGATGGAGATATTACGTGGATAAGCATAATGACACCAACGCCCAAACAGAAGGACACCGATACAAGGAGTGTTTGTTATCTCTAATCCAGGCGTAAATGGCTAATCTGAGGCACAGCTGCAGTTCATAGCGTCTGTCCAGTTCGATACCCACATACACATGCATAATACTGTGTAAACCAAACATGAGCAGATGCACTGCTTGAGCAATGAGCATTGCTATTGTTACTGGAGTAAACCTTCGCTGCGTAGGTTACGGTTGGTTTGTCTCTCTGTCACTCAATTAAGCATTCTAGGCGAAGTTAAGATTCTAGCCAGCCACGCAAAAAAGGAATATCTCGAGAGGTTTTAGTTCTGTTTATGAACAATTCAAACTATTGTTTATTGTACATTGTATTGTTCGGCCATGTAGCACAGCTGTGGTCTGGGCTCGCATCAGTAAACTTGTTATAGAGTAGCGGGGATAAAAATGTAATGCCCATGCCATAGCTGACTCGTGATACGATCGAGTCTACACGTGAATGGAAGATGGTGACGGGCATGACATGTTGCAATCAATCAGAAGGGTTTTCCCACCCAATTAATGCACTCTGGTCCTTATTATGGACTATGGTGCTGTTGGGTTTGTGAGGGCATTTTCCACAGTGCACCAAATAATTTGTAACTCCGCAGGATGACAAAGTCCAGTCAGTTGAGTTCTGAGGACACATTGGCTTTCCTAGTATACCAGCTTCAGATATTGAAGTTCATTCGCAGAAAATACTCTTGTCTACAGTCTAGATAAGGCGAGCATATCGGGCAAACTTTTAAATTTTTAAAATGAAACTTATGAACTTTCCTGGCCTTATCAGTTTGATTATTGGCGATGTGATGCGATCCATATAATAGCCATCAGTTATTGTAGTCATCAGCTCCAGGCAGTTGAATGTAGAGTTACATCTTGGCAAGTTTTAGTCAGGAGCATCACCAGCAATAACATAACATCTGTCACACCAAGCAACAACACTGACACCACTACTGCAAGCACTACCATCACTCCTGCTATTATCACTGCTGTCGTTATTGCATCATCAACAACAACAACAACAACAACAGCAACAATATCAACGATAAAAAGAAGAAGAAGAAAGCAGTAACAACACTGTCAAAATATGCACTACCATTACTCTATGCTACTACTTCTGCTGCTATTGCTACAAGAAAAAAACTGCAGCAGCAGCAACAACAACAATCACATCTACATTAGCAGTAGCAAAAGTGATAGCAACAGTGCATGTGGCAGTTAAAAGAAGCTGTATTAGTAGCTGTTGTTGCTGCTGTACAGTAATAGCAATAATTTTAGCAGCAGCAATTGTAGTAGCTGCATTAATAAAAGTAGTACGGTAGTAACAGTAGCAGTAGTAGTATTACTTGTAGTAAAGTAGTAGCAGTAGTGTAGCATAAGTAATAGTAGTAGTAGTAGTAATAGCTGTAGTTGTAGTAATATTAGTAGTAGTAGTAGTAGTAGTGGTAGTGGTAGTGGTGGTGGTATAGTGTAGCAGTCTATTTACAATATCGCAGAAGGCAGACATTAAACTGTTTAGCTTTTCTGTGGCCTAGCTACCTCTACGTGTGTACGGCCCATCTTAAGAAGAAACAAATCGAGATTAGAGAAAAAATTCCACCTAATTTTTGCTAACAATGGTCTCGAATTGCTAACATTTAAACAAACGGTAAGAGGACACTTTATTTTCTTTAATTTAATGAAAATGAAGGTGGTTTGAGATTCTTCTTAACTGATTTCATCTCCTTCAAATGGGGCATGGAAACAGTTTATCATATGAGCTGTTAACGAGCAAACTACGATGTGTTACACCAAGTGATAGAACGATGATAATGATATTCATACTGAAGTAGCCCAAAGAGGCAAAAATAAATCTGTGATCTTTTTCATGATGCCATAATAATATATCATACACTTCACGAAAAACCTCGGCAACAACAACAACAACAACAACAACAACAACAATAACAACAGCAGCAGCAACAACAACAATAGCAACAACAACCACAGCATCGATGACGACTGCCACCAACAACATAAGCTATGTTTGCGACTCCACAGCAAGGAAAACAGCTTTGTATGCAGAGCATTTTATTGGAATTCTCACAATGCTTTTTCATATTTCGCACTATTTATGGATAACCCAAAATTTGTGTTAAGGCTTCTGGGAAAACCACGCAATGCAGAAACATCTGGTTTGTACCTAAATTTGTACACAAATATGCAGATTGGTACTTAGATAGTCAATGTTAATTGATGAAAAAAATGAAAAATCAAATTTCGTCAGTGCGTTCGTATAGGCCTACGTTACTGTCCACTTTTACATACCGCAATTTTCCGAATAATTTTAAGGCTTAACGAAGTTAATTACGATTTAATCTCGGACCCGTGAGCAGCTCAATTAATTTTGTTTTGTTTAAATATATTTCTCAATAATAAATATAAATTAAATTTAATTGACAGTGCAATTAAATGGCCTTAAAAATTGCAAGTATCTTTTAACGCTTATAAAGTCATATTAAATGGAGTAAAATATTTCGTTTGTAATCCATCAAAGAGTGCATTTCTGGTCTTGTCTTGGACAGTTGAAAGTT
>JAWQUT010000320.1:36712-45045 GCA_033807755.1 Ellobium chinense
GAGACAGTGTACAGTACAGCTTTTTAGATTATTAGAGAAGAAAACTAGCTAACCTTGACAGAATCGTATTGTCAACTGTCAGAGCTTGTGAATAGGCTCAGTGTGAAATAGTATGAACGTGGTGCTTGAACATTTAATAAACATCTGGGATTATAGTAATTAAACTGAATTAGACATGTGACAGAATATATTGGTAATCTCAGACTCATTGATTACATTGAAGCGCGTCCTTCATACAGCCTATTTTGTAATAGCATGGAAAAGAAATACTAGCTGAACAAACTGGCAAACAAAACAAACAAAACTGAATGTGAGATCATTTCAATGTAGGAACAATTGACTTCATAATATAAAGTAATTGAAGCACATGTTTTGAAATCTTGGCATTATTTTTGTTTATTTACAGTACTTTATTAGCCTACAAATACGAGTTTTATGGTTCCATTTTTTATGGATATAAAGGGTAGATAAGTAGACCAGATATTATAGTTTAGATTTGTCATTTTATTTATTTATCTCTATTTCAGACAGATTTCACTTCAGAATCTTTGTTTGTAAACCCTCCCATCGTGGAGTGCGTAACAACTGAAGATAATAAGACGAAATAACCCTCTTCGCACAAAAGGCAGCGTGTCGGCGTGCAATGATCCTAGATCTTGATGCCCTCTTCCTGTTTTTATATTTTGGATGGAATTTGCTTTTGCTTTTCTACTTCACTGCTTCGCTAAATATGTATTCAGCCACAGCATCATTTCGCTCGTTCCAAAGCCAACTCGAGACATTCTCAGCAGCTTCTGTTTGGTCCTTTACGGACTGCGAGCGTTTCCATCTATTTACCCCTAAATGTTTCATTACATCATACTTTGAAGCTTCCTCCAACTTCCACAGCCATGATTCTTGATGTCATCCCAGCATGTCTCAGGGGCGTAGCGTAATGGTAGTCAAACAGTCATTGACTACCACTTCAAAAAGGAAGGCCTCACAAGATGTTAAAAAGGAAAAACACAGATACCAGAAAATAATTGAAATAAGAAAGGCCTGCGTTCATCAGCCTTATGAATTCTCAGCTTAGAAGACTGATCAAAATAAAAAAAGTCATTTCACATTTTTGACTATAAAAGGCAACCCTAAAGCCGCGCCTCTTCTACCGTACTAGTCAAGTACCATATCAAAAGAAAGGCGACTGCACCCTGACTGAGCCCCAAACGCAGTTCAGCTTGGCTAGCCCAGTAGTCACTTCGAAAATTTGACTACACAGGGTAACTCGTGGGCAGCTCGTCTCCTACTGTATTATGCGCAAAAAAATCCTCACTCGAACCCAGACTGAGCCCCAAAGGCACCCCCGAGTAGTGTTAAAATTTCCATGCCTATAGGCAAAAATCAAAATGCCTACGGAAGACAAACGAGGTCAGACGACTGACTCTCTCCTCTCCCATTGGCCGAAGTTGAGTGAAGTCGTGTGTGTTAGCTAGCTAAAGCTTGCTTCATCCCGGTGCCAGGGTTGCCAGACTTGGCTCTTTTGGGGCCAAATAGCAGATATTTCTCTTTTTAAAAATCTCTTGGGTCTCAAATAACTGATTTGCTCTTTGACTTTTTTTTGGGGGGGGGGGGGNGGGGCTCAAATAATCAGGTTAAAACTGACTAATTTTTCAAATAAAAAATACTTTTACTTCTGTCAAAATAGTATCTCAAATGATCAGACTTCTGTCATAGTCGCCCGGTGAACACGGATAAAAAAAAAATGATCTCATTTGACACTCGGTTCCTATGATGTCGCTCTGGTGTATGTAGAAAGATTTATGATAACTATAATACCCACGTATATCCAATACACAAGCAGTTTGTAGAAAAATTCTTCTAAATAAAATCCGGACTCCAGTAGGCCCATTCCGAACATGGTTTGGCTCATTTTTGGCGCGTTTGCATACTATACGATTTGGTTTCGGCTTGCAAAAAAAGTCTGACAACCTTGCTCGGTGCGTCTAACATAGGTCTAGACTAGATCTTAGTCTAGAGTTAGACCCTAGATAATTTGAGACCGTGTGTTTTGGCAAGATGAACTCAATGGACCTCCTAACAAACGTGAATGTTGTTTTGAAAGCAGCCAATGTTGCCTGCAAGCTCTCTTTTAGAATCCCATGAAGAAAAATAAAAAGCAGCTCAACTATGAGCCAGACACGAACATGAAATACGATTTTCCTAGCGATGAAAGTAAAGCTGATCATTAAAACTTTTCCTTCAACGACATCGCCATAATATTTTTACCCACATAAAAGACGTGTCAGTTTTATCTACAATGAGTAAACATAAAGTGAATACAATTAATACAGTGCTGTTATGGTTAAGTTAGTTACTGATGTTATCATGCGCTCTTGGTATAGATGGTGCAGCAAATATTAGTCGTATAATATCTCGTTTGTGTTCCGCACATGACCAAAAGGCAGCAGTGCGATGATTTGCGTGGCCAGTGTGCAAATTTGACTACCTGGTTTCGACCCCCGCGCTACGCCCCTGGCATGTCTTAACTATCTGGCAAAATCGCTGCATTTTGTGAGTTTATACACTTGCGACTTGTTCGAAATTCCAAAAGCGTTTCAGCTCGACCAGCAGCATCAGCTATATAATTGTGGTAAATGCCTCTGATGCAGTCATATAGAGTGTACTGCCAAAGTGGCACAGTGACGTCAGATTGTTATGAGTGGTCTGCTAAAACTGTGAGATAGTTAATAGGGCTTCGGATTATCAGAAAGAAAACAAGCCAACGCTAATTTCCGGAATGCTTCCAAGAAAACTTAGCAAAATATAAGGTGGGGGGGGGGGNGGGGGGGGGGGGGGATAATGTTAGCAATTTGAGACCATTATTAGCAAAAATTTGGTGGAATTTTTTCCTCTAATCTCGATTTGTTTCTTCTTAAGATGGGCCGTACACACGGAGATGTAGCTAGGCCACAGAAAAGCTAAACAGTTTAATGTCTTCCTTCTGCGATATTGTAAACAGACTGCTACACTATTGTAGACTTTTGTAGACATGCATCTAACTATGACAGACTCAGTCCTTCTGCGATATTGTAAACAGACTGCTACACTGTTGTAGACTTTTGTAGACATGCATCTAACTATGACAGACTAAAGAGTTTATAAAAAAAACCAAAACCTGTACAGCCACACAACGAGAAGAAGCAAACAGAAACGGCGCCTCCTCATGTTATTTCATGCCTTTTCCCCTCCCCTCCCCTCCCAGTCAAGTTTGAAAAATCATAATTGTACAATTTATTATAAATCTCATCATAATACGATTTTCTTCAAGAGAGTCCCATCTCTTGCCGCTGAGCAGTACTGTTCTATCCGACCATGACAGATCTGTGAACACCATCTCGTGGCTGTTTAAAACTATTGTTTAACCCTACTGAGAATGCCTACTTAAAGCATTTTTTTCTTTCTGCAGCGATTCCCAACCCTTAGTGCCTTGACAGACGAGCTACAATATTGTCGCTTACTTTTGTGATGGGCGACATAATTTAACGCTACAGCTCAGTTCAATATGGTCGATCGGAGAGTCAGGGTGGCTTTGGTCATGGTGAGTGTCGCGGCGTACCAGAATGTGGGCGACACACATCTGCTATGCCAGAACTGAAACTACTGCCTGTCGCTCGTGTGACCGCACCCAGGGGACTGCGCAGTAATTCCTGCTGCGTTTTTTACATCTCGTCTGTCGAGGGCCTAATGCAGTAGTTTCAGTCCTGGCGTAGCAGATGTGTGTCGCCCACATTCTTGTACGCCGCGACACTCACCATGACCAAAGCCACCCTGACTCTCCGATCGTCCATGTTGACCTGGTCTGTAGCGTTAAATGTCGCCCGTCACAAAAGTAAGCGGCACTTTCTGCGCAGAATTTACTGCGCGACAATTGTAGCTCGTCTGTAAAGGCACTTAACGTTTGTGCAAATTTCCATAACCCCTTGGTCGAGTCTGCATTAAAATAGTTTTGTTTACATTTGTCCAGCACAAGTTTTAAAGAACTTCAATAAAATGTAAAACTGCAGTTTGACTTATGGTATTAAATTTTTATCATGTTAGCTTGCATGATTAGGTTGCTGAAATTTGAAGTGACCCGCACATTTGCTTTCAGTTCTTCTTCCCACTTGTTTTTCTAATTAAATTTGAAAAAAAAAATTATTACTATATGCACGTACATGTATTGTGTTACTTAGTTTGGATAACGTGTTATCGTGCCTTACTTTTATGTTCATTCCCTCAGGCATCAGGCACATCTAGATATAAAGATAATCCCATAACTTATAACATGAGCTGTTATCTGGTTTATTACTAGAATTAGAAACGTAAAATCAACAAGAGCTTGTCAGATATGCATGTGACATAATAGTATGCTTTTGGCTTTTTTCCCACGGTGACAATAGTGCAGCAACAAGATATAGGTCACTGTAACTGGTAACAACCTTGGATGATAGAGACTGTCTCTTAATGTGTCCGAAATTTCATTCTAGTTCTAGTTGCCTTCTAACCTTTGGAAAACACCAAAAAATTATAAATCGTATAAGTATTTGTAACTGATCACGTTTAAAAGTAATGTAATCTCCTTGCAATAAATTGCTTTACAAAAACAAAAAAAAATTACATGCAGTTCATTACTTTTCAAGAGCACTTTTAATAACCCTCGTTATTATGACAAATTCACTTCGCACGAGACACCGTCTCCACAACAGTCAGCCTTGAAAATGAGCTTACAGCTGACAGTGCCGAAATCAATAAGAGCGGCTCTGGTAACTACGACCTCATACAGGTCCAATACACAGTGAACTCTAAGTAAGACTGATATTTTTATAAGAGCATACTTAAAGGAACAGGGGTAGCTATCTGCTTCACAGCCTTAAAAATCCACAATATTTTTTCATAAATTTTCAACCCCTTACACGTTTCCTTCGCCCAAGCGCTTCCGAGAAAATGCAGCTTGAAAGTCGGGATTTTCACACCGCGCGGGCCGCCGTGACTGGTTCTCACAGTGCCTTCTTGGCCTCAACTTAGTAGGCGTATCCCTTGTGGCATCAGGTTACAGCCATCTCAATAGATGGGAGACGGTCCCCTCGCGTAATGGGATTTCGTTTCGCTCTGTTGCACACTGGGCCGAAATTTGTCTCCAGCATCAAAAATTCCATAATATTTCACATTTTTACATTCAAATATCTTCGAAACCAAACAAGGTACAAAAGTCCACAAGGTGTGTATAAAAAGAGTAAACCTTTGATTTTTAAGACATGTCCTTTAACTACACAACAGACCATCAAAAAGGGTAATTATTTTCATTCAAAAGAAGGATACATATTTTTTTTAAAATGTAGTGATTTTTGCATATTTGACTTAAAAAACGATACTTTAAGAGTTTTCCTGAAAAACTGAATTCTACCTTCATAAACTCCAGACCTTCATTTATCTATCTACCAAATCTCAAATATGTACCATTCGAGGTGATTAAATAACAGGCACTTATATCACAGTAGTCATCACACCTGTTTACAGCAGCATTTACTGATTCACCTTCTTATCAGTAGTGTACTATATAGACCTTAATTCTTGATGATAGTTCCACAGTTAAAAGGGTTTGCAGATAAAAACTGCATAAATTCTGCACATAATGTGATTTAATGAGTATGAGTGATGTCTTCACAGAACATTTTAAAGTGCTGTGTATTTTCATTTACAACTACTTACAGTGACAATGCATTATACACACATAAACTTTCTGTCCATCTGTCTTCCTCTCTATCTGCCTATTGAGGAGGAGCATGTACATACTGTACATATTACAACCGCAATGTTATATCACACGAATCATTGAGTCTCATAGTTTGCTTTGTAAATACAGGCACAAGTGCAAATTCGCAGATGCAGTAGTATTTATAGGTGTCACAGCTGCCTGCCGACATTAAGAAATTTTAATGTGAAGACATGATAAAATCTAGAGTAATGATTCAAAGTAATGATGTATTCATAGGCTGATAAATGAGAAAAATAATCCTCATCTTTGGTTCTGTGACAAATTTATGCCATTCTCGGCAAAGACCAAGGCATTACTCGCGGAGCCTGGCAATGAGAGCTTCAGTGGAAACCTCGGCTAGGGTCAGGCCATCAAATAAAAACACTGACAAGGATTTAATTTCCCTCTTCCAGGAAGTCAGGTCTGATTTGAGTCAAATGTCTGCACACCATTGTATGTAGTCTGCGTCTTGAATGAAGCATGTATCTTGTATGGTGTTCTAAAGAGTTTATTGCTTGATGCAGCTGTTCTCTTCCTTGCTCACCATGAAAATCAAGCCATACTCTGTAAAATCTCATCCATGGAAGACAGTGGGCTTCAAGAATATGGAATTTACTATCAATGTTGACTATGTGGTAATAGCTACAATATTTCCTAATCATTTCAAGCAGATGACTCTGGAGTAATAATCGGAGTCTTGTGAAACATCATTCCCAATTGAGGTTTTCAAGAAAGAACACTTCTTTGCCTGCCTCTAGGTCTGTTCTTGTGCCCAAGACTGCACTCGATTTGTACAAATTCTGCACAATTTCTTAATTATTCTTTGTTTTCTTTCCTGCCCTCCATTCTTGTCTCGTGAAAGCTCTGCAATTTAAGTCAATTAACATCTATATTATTCCAGAACGACTGCATAACATAATGTAAGAAATAGATAATAGCTGGATTGGAAGATGCAACTTGTTAAGAACTACAGATTAGAAATAGACTGTCTCGAAAAGAGGAAATGAGGAGAAGAGAGAGAGAGAGAAGGGGGCAGTGAGAAAAATATATGAGAGAGATCACTCGTTAAGCAATGGTGCAACTTTAAATTATCAGAAATTTAAAAAAAAACAAAAACTGATACCTTGCATCAATTGGAAGAAAAAGGACTGTTTAAATGTGGCTGTGCTATTCTATTGTCAACAAAAGTTCCTAAATGCCTTCAAACTGGCCATTGAAACAAAGGATTCACATTTTTATAAGCTATCATGCCACTTTAAACATGCATAAAAACTAAGCAATGGGTGGTAGAAACTGAAACTTTGTATCATATGAAAGGGCAAAGCCTGCTCAAGGTAACCATACTAATCTCTTATCTGGGAAAACTCTTAAAAGTGTTCAAATCAACTCATTAAGACAAGCTATGTATATATTTGGTCCATCTCATTTACAGATGTACAGGCAAAAACAACAAAATTAATATACCCACCTTATATTTTCTTGAACAAAATTGACATCCACAAAAAGCTGGGGAAATTCTCTTTCTCGCAATAATGCACTTTTATCAGAATTTTGATTCTGGCGCTTTAAATAAACAATTTAATGCAAAGACTATCATAAGACTAATCCTGGATTATTTTGCTACCCAGGATTTTCTCACCTGGTGCTCCATGAACCGTGAAGGCACGGGTTACCATTACACCAGCCAGCAAAATGGTCTATAAATAAATATGTCACTCGGTCACGCCTACTAAGTTGAGATGGTTAGAGAGGAAAGAAGCAGACGCTGTGTTCTCCGGTCAGCGCGGGAAAAAGGCGTGACGTCATAAAGCGAGAGGCAAGCTAGTAGTCGTTGTGCGAAGAGAATTATCCACATGCAATAACTTTCCTTGGTGCTAAACTTTATGCCTTTTTTTTCATATTATTATGATCATTAAGTCTTTTGTTGGAGACTGTGAACAAGTGCCCGACTTTGATCGCAATGCTGTAATCTTAGAAAAGGCAGGATGAATATTGGATAAAAAACCATCTGTCTGAGCACTGAGTGAGTCGCTTTATTAATGTATGCATAGCCTATGTATGGATTGTCTGTGCCGTTTGTCCCCTTGTATTGTTTAATGAGCTCTCATTGGTCTACGGTTTTGACATTCTGAGGGGCAAATAGGTTGTTAAGATGTTTCACAGCAGGATAGGATTTGATTGACAGCTCTCAGGCAGTGTTTTCTGCGCTTAGGGGCGGTGTTAGTTGCATCACTAGTCATAAATCAGTCAACCTGCGTCGAAGAGCCGGTCAAACAGCTGGCATATCGACGTGAAAATAGTTTGACACTCTTATGTTGGCCAGAGATGACCACGGGAATAATTTGGAGAATAGACCTTTCTCATGGAATATTCATGAGCAAGCACGGCGTCGGATTCACTTCCGGTGACCAGTACACATGGCTAGAAACTGTTGTGCTTCGCGATGCGAGGCTAGCTCTGATCGATGCAATGACCTTACGTTACACAATATTGCTTACGATGAAGCTTTCAAGTGTCTGTAAAGTGCCAATATGAGTAGGGACCCCAGAAAACTGTTTCA
>JAWQUT010000320.1:45855-82043 GCA_033807755.1 Ellobium chinense
TTGTAATTATCATTTCATTAAATAAAGTTCTTGTATCAAATGCCCCTTGGTGCATGAAAAAAGTATATAAGAATTCGCGCATATGATTTCATCCTTAGTAAAGAGGTATACCTATTGATATAATAACTTAATATCTTGACTTCCCCTTCCTCCTTTCCCACGTGCAGCTGATTAATAGGTAATACTGATACTAACAGATATTATAAATATTAGATATTATAAATATTAGAGTAAATAAAGGTTGATTTATCTCCTTATGTGTACATGTAGAGGAACCTCGACATTAAGTGTTGATTCATTTAATAAGTGTAACTTACCTTAGTATTAAGACTGAATTTCACGTGCACTAACTCATTATCATTCTATCATTTCATTACTGAGGCACGTATTAACAAGTATATCAAGTATACCTCAATAATAAGTACACCAAGGGCATGTTTTATATGGGATTTTATTGTAATATGTATGGGCATGACTGCGCAGGTGTTTGAGCGTGGCACACGTGTGTGTGTGTATAGATTTTAGTGTGCGTGTCTAAGTGTGTGTGTATTGGGATGTTCGTGGATAGATAAATGTGTATGCGTTTCTGAGTGGTATATATTATGTTGATAATTCTCTATGTCTACAGTCTATATTAGGCAAGAACATCCGACATAACTACCAGCTGTTTTTTTGGTTAGCAGGACTTCTGTAAAATTCTGCTGATTTTAGCACCAGTACCAAAAAGTTCTTGACTGCGTAGCACCATTACCAAAAAGTTCTTGACTGCATGGTCTTAAATTAGTGGTATTTCGGAAATTTCTAAAGTTTCGGAAAAAGGAGAAAAAAATATACTCTCTAGATCTTGACAATGTTATTTCCTATGTTCAAGTGGCAAGTACTCTAAGCGCAATGCTTGTTCCGAGGCATTGGTTGAACAAACTTCTAGGTTACGCCTAGCAGCCTAATCAGTAATACTAGTAGTAGTAGCAGTCAACATCGAAGGCAGCACGAATTTGACCTTTCACCCATGAATGAAGGTAACTGTCAGCCGCCGGTTCGGACGGCGCGGCTAAAAATAGATCGCTAGGAGGACTCCGTTTCAGCGAGCAGCGATCTGAAGCACCCTATAGAAGTAATAAGAGAAAGTGAGAGCCTGAGTTGCTAAGCGAGAAGGCAGGTAGTGAGCAGTGACTCAGGGGACAAAAGCATCTTGGCTTCTTTCTCACTCATTCATTCTCTCTCTCTCTCTCTCTCTCTCTCTCTCTCTCTCTCTCTCTCTCTCNCTGTCTGTCTGTCTGTCTCTCTCTCTCTCTCTCTCTCTCTCTCTCTCTCTCTCTCTCTCTCTCTCTCTCTCTCCCTCCACTAGCGTCTAGTTTTTTGGTTTTTTTTAGTTCTTACCCCCTGTTTTTTCCTAGATTCTTATTCCACCACCCTATTGCTCCTTGCTTTATTCCCCCTCCGCCCCCCCCCTTCTCTTCATCCCTGGAATTGTGCCCACCCAATCCATACTAGGATCTATCCCATTCCCCTCACTGATAGTGAAGACCGATTGACCATTTCAATTTTTCAAAACTACAAAAGTTTTCAAGAGGATTCTATAAAAATGCTCCCGTGGTCATCTCTGACTGAAATAAGAAAGTCAAAATAAATTTCACGTTGATGTATCCCTTTTTTTTAATCTGCTCTTGTAAGCCTTGACTGTGGCGGCATCTAAATTATCTGAAAGTTCTCCTCGAGCAAATAATAATTTTATATTGTCAGAATCTTAGGCCAGTGAGAGCTCACTAAACTACACTGCAGACAGCAATATAAAGACAGTGCAAACATTAATAAATAGACTCAAATAGTAGTCAGACATTATTATGTTCCTTTTTCTCAAATATTATTTTATCCTCCCTTTTCTAAGGTTGCAGCACTGCGATCTAAGTCGGGCAGTGGTTCACACAGTTTAACAAAAGACTTTTCTCAACGATAAATGAAAAAAAAAGGCATAATAGTTAGAGCCAACGAAAGTTATTGCATGTGGATAATCCTCTTAGCATAATGACTACTAGCTTGCCTCTCGCTTTCTGACGTCAAGCCTTTTTCCCGCGCTGACCGGACGACCAGTCATGGCGGCCCACAGAGTGTGAAAATCCCGACTTTCAAGCTGCATTTTCTAGGAAGCGCTTGGGCGAAGGAAACGGGTAAGGAGTTGAAAATTTATGAAAAAGTACAGTGGATTTTTTAGGCTGTGAAGCAAATATCTTCCCCTGTCCCTTTAAGAAGGCATTGAATTGTTCACTTACTTATCTCTCTAGGCACATGTGCTTACTTGCAGCTATTAATTTATGTGGCATTTTAGCACGAAATAACTACTATTCTAGGAATGCCGCCAGACAGTATAGGCTCGCATCTATGCATATTCAGCTACTAATGGAAAGCACTATCAACGAGTGCAACTGCAAACGGCCAAGAACAATGTAAGCTTACACATCATGGGCGCAAGGATGAAAAATATGAGACACGGCACAAAGCTATAGTCTAGCCGGATTCACAGCATTTACACGCTCTTACTGTCTGCTGTTGTTATGTTCATAGACCTATCAATATTTAGGTCCGTCCACGGCTGACAACGCAGAGATCAGTAAGAGTGGTTCTGGTAAATACGACCTCTCTCAAGGTCCAATATACAGTGCACTCTAAGGTTGCTGTAAAAGCATACTGAACAGGGCATTCATTCATTCATTCATTCATTCATTCTCACTTTATCGGAAACACTTTATTTTTTCCTTTCTACTATTAACTTTCAAACAGGCACTGTGATTGGGATACCAAAAACTCACAATAGTCTGAGCCCCATAAAAAAAAAAACCAGTCATTTCCTAAAGTGATAGTTTGCCATAATATCAGCCTGAGCTGGGCAACTCTAACATTTTCACGGTACTGCGATTCGCGATAATTCTACTGATAATTCAAATCTATAAAAATGTCATATTAGATAGCAATGTTTGTGGGGCAAGACATAAGTGCATTACTTTGTATGCAGTGCCATGGTATCAACGCTGGAAAAAGCATTATGGAGTCACGTTTAAAACTCACGATGTCGTTGGTGTTGACTCTGCTGTCGAAATCGCAACCGCCCCTAAAGCCAAGCGATCATAATGCCAGGTTGCCTCTTAACGCGTCAAATTTGGCAGCGGTTCAGATACTTTGGCTTTTTTTTTTCTTTGAAACGCCCTAACTCGTGGGCAACTTTTTGGCGATTTTCTGAAAGCAAACATGTGCCTAATTTATATTAAAACATTTTCAGATGAGATAAACTCCAACACCATTGCACAAATATTCAGTCGGATTCGTCGATTGCAAGAAATCTGATAAAGGAGGTTTAGTGTCGATGTCAACTTACCAAAGATGCAATTTTCATTAGTAATGTCTGTGTGCCTTTTCCCCCATTGCACCCTTTTTCACGGATAACGTTAAAGTTTCGAATTCTGCCTCCATCTGTTGATGATGTCTTTCAGTGTGAGGTCATTGAGCACTATATCATTGAGTAAACCCCTTAGTGTAGTAATCCAGATTTGTCCCGCCTACTGAATGGGAGCGCATGCTGGTTCACTAGATTGCTATTGCACCACAGTCATCCATTTAGTAGACAACCTCGTTTAAGTCCTCTAATGTCCCATGGAATGCCAGATTTTGACTATTTTCTTATCATTTTCCAGCTGACATAACATGTACATGTACTTTTCATTGAAAACCTGGGCTGAGAAAACTACAACGTGAACACGCACATCAAAAATATTTTTTTTCCAGTACTTTTTTCCTCTGAAAATTATCTATGGTGCATACCGTAACAATCTGGCGAAGAATGAGCATTGTTCTGTTACCGCATGCATGTGTAATATGACGCAATAAAGACTGCTGGAGGTTACAGACCTGTAATAGGATTGGACCCTTTTTTCCTCTATGGGCTATATTAACATTTTGAGCTGCCCTCTGAACCCAAAGTTTTAGCTTTCACCCAGACCCACACCAGATTTAAGCTCATTATGTGGCCCAAAGTTTAAGACTTACCCAACCTTAGCAAGCCCATTGAAATTTTGAGCTTGGTTGCTCTTTGTAAACAGACCCTACATTTTTCACTGGTCAATGCCAAACCCCTCCTCTTCCGCCTGAGCACACCCTTGACCTGGCAGTTCCAGCCCAGGGCTAAACAGTGCCTGGTAAAATAAAGTAAAATGGACACAGATTCCTATGATATCAAAATTTCCCCCCTGGAACCCTTATTACTGGAAGCAGGGCATGCCAAAAGAGGGAAAAGGGGAGATGAAATATACCCTCTAAGTGGTAGGACCCAAAAGTGAAAGTACAATTACAGGCCTGTAACCTGGAGTGACTGGGATTTGCCCTTGTGTCCAGAATTATTCCCTTTCCCCGAACAGCAGCGGCTTGTGGCAAAAATGAAGACGTCACTGAAAGTTTCAGCAACTACAGACACCTCTATCTGACAGTGTATTATTCAGGTTTAGGTCATCTAAATTCTAAAGTAAAGTTTGCCCGTGTAAGCCATGTAAAGTATTCTGCACTTTTATTGCCTCAGCATCATTTTGTTTGACACAGTTGCCGTTCTCAGTGGAATTAAAAGTATATTATACAGACGTGCCAGCACCCACCCATCCGCAGAGCACTGGTTAGACTGCTAGGCGGTGCGGGTAGAACGTATTTGACGTAAGCTTGCCACGCGCGCAGTGGGGGTAAGAATTGGGACTTTGCATTTATAACGTAACCCTGTAGGTTGTCTGGGGCAGGCAGGGGCATTATATCATGTTGACAGACACTCGAAAGACTGTTTAATTGGAATAACAGGGTATCGTATGATTTAACATGATAATGTAGGACAATGCAACTTTCCTTTAAATTTCGAGACCAGTTCAATTGCAACCTCGCGCCAAATCTTGCTGTTTGATTTTTTTTTTCAAGTTTTTTCTTTTTCTTTTTTTGTTTGAAACACCAGAAATTCTTAGTCCATAATTCGGTCATTTCTTACGAGTTGCGTTTTTATCCAATCTCTATGCATGTTGCATAGTTTCTGTTGAAAGCAGCATGTATTTTTCATGTAATCGTAGACTTAGAGAATTTCAGAAGTGATTTTGCGATTGACATGAGACACACACATTTTGTATTTGTAGACTTTCTTGCCATATGCCATCACCTTACATTTTATATCTTATGTGATAATGGCTGACGTTATTTTTTATTTTAGATTATTTTAATTGGGGATTTCTTTTGTTTTTGACATGCGTTTTATTTTAGATCTAGACTAGAGTAGTTTTTTGTGGGTTTTTTTAATACCTGATTTGGCTTCTTCATGAAATCTGACCTGGCAACACTGACTTCCGCTCGTTTCCCGTAGCAGAGGATCGGAATCACAGTGAGGCATTGAGCCTGTTAAACTGTTTTAAATTAGTTTACATTTTTTATTATTATTACGATGCGTTCAAATAGAGGATAAGGACACTGTGTGGTGTACATGTGAGTAATTTAGTTAAAGCAGCCGTGAATGTATTTGGCAAAATCCTTGGATTCTTCCAACGTGCAGGGTCGGAGCAGATTTTTGCGTGGCATGGAAGTTTGATGGAAGATTCAAGAGGGAGTGAATAGGTGAAGGCAGGTCGCCGTTGCGTCTGGTCCGCTACCCGCTGTTGAACAAGTACATAGTCTAGGTCCATTGAGTTGGAATAGTCATATCACGGTTGTTGCATCGCCACTTTCAGTGGGCAAGAATGCGCAACGTGGTCTTGGTAGACTAGGTAAATTGATCACACAAACCTCTAGACTAAATCATTCCTTTTTCCACCATTCTAAATTATTTTGTTGGAGAAATAAATGGAACACGGTCTGCTGGTCTGCTGTCATAATCCAAGGGAAATCACGGGAGGAATTCCATATGTGTGCCAGAAAGATTTCCTCATGCAACACATCAAACCAGCAACATACCCTAACCCTAACCATAACCCTAACCCAGTGTCAGGGTTAGGGTTAGGGTAGAGTTAGGGTTAGGGTATGTTGCTGGTTCGGTGTGTTGCATGAGGAAATCTTTCTGGCACACATATGGAATTCCTCCCGAAATCACTATAAATTTCGAGGGAAACAAGTTGCAAACAGATGATGGCGATTACTGGCACGAGCCGGTTACTGGCACTAGTCTCACTAGAGGAGTCTAGTCTAGTCCATGACTTGCCTTAATGACTAAATAGTCTAAACTGTATCATTATCATTGCGGTGCTGTCCTTCGAGATAGCCCGTGATATTTTATTGTTTTGTGAAATGAAAAATGCAATAATTTATAAACATATTGACGTGTAAATTGAAAAATAGAGAGCTTAATCTGATTTTCAGCAGTAAAGTTATATAATATTATATAACATCTGTCTTGGTCTTGTAACGTTTCCTAAGGAAATGACTTTCTTTGAGGGGGAAAAAATTAAGGTCTAACATCGCTAAAGCAGCAGGCCGCATGTCTGTGTTGCCACTCTGGCCATGTGCTTTTCCCCAATAGCAAGATGTTATTTTTTTCCCATTTCCCTACTTACGCCAAACACTTCCATTTATCTTCCTTCCTGGCCCTATATAACCTATTTGTCACCCCAAAATGACAAAGTTCCCTTTATTAAAGTAGGACACGCACATCGAAAATAATTTTCCATTTTTCAATACTTTTTCTCTCAAAAAATGATCTATGGTGCCCACCAAGTCAATGTTGCGAAGAAAGAGCATCATTCTGTTGTCGTGTGCGTAAGGACACGCACATCGAAAATAATTTTCCGTTTTTCAATACTTTTTCTCTCAAAAAATGATCTATGGTGCCCACCAAGTCAATGTTGCGAAGAAAGAGCATCATTCTGTTGTCGTGTGCGTATCTAATGTTACAGTTACCGGGTTTGACCCTTGCGTCCAGAATTATTCCCCTTCCCCGATCAGCAGAAGCCTGTGGCAAAAACGCTGACGTCACTTACGTTCCAGCAGCAACAGACACTTCTACCTGACAGTCACAGTGTAATATTCAGCTTTTAATTAAGGTTCTGGTATTCCAGATTCAAATGTAAAGTTTGATAGTGTAAGCCAGAAAAAATATTTTGCATTTTTAATTTATTGCCTCAGCATGATTTTGTTTGGCATATCTACTATTCACAGAGGAATTAAAACATTCATACCAACATGCTATCACCCGTCCATAGAGCACTGGGCCATGTGGCTAGAACATATTTGATGTAAGCTTAGGGCCGCCACGCGCACAGTGGTTGTAACAATTCGGACTTTGAATAATGTATCCCTGTGGGTTGTCTGGGGCCAGCAGAGACATTATAATTATATTAATTCATATCATTATTACTAAATATTACAGACACTTGAAAGACTGTTTTATTGGAATAATAGGGTATCGTATGATGATTTAATATGGTCTGTAGGACAGTGCCACCTTCCTTTAATGAAAATGACCCAGTTCTGCCACACTTGCCCTTAATCTGTGAGAAAACATTTATCGGTGTTTCAGAATGTTTCCATTTCCAAGTTTCAGTGACTTTATAAAGTACAGTGTGTAACGATTTAAAGTTTTGTAAGGAATAGGCATGTCAGTAGTTTACGATAACTCTTAATCTGTGATAAAACATTTTATCAGTGTATTGGAATGTTGGCAATTCCAACTTTCACAGATTTCATAAAGTAAATGATGTCATGATTTGAAATAATTTATTAAGGCTAAGGATTAGGCATTTCAACAGTGTACAATAACTCTTAATCTGGGATTAAACATTTTATCGGTGTGTCAGAATGTTTACTGAAAGTGTTCCTCCTCCCAACAGACATGCCCTATCCATTCTTCATGACTTGATTCACATTGAAGAGAAATAATAAAGTGTCTTTGTGGAAAGGGTTACAAATGAGGTTCAATATTTTCCATTCTTCATGTTTCAGTTCCCTATGCCCCTCTCTTCCCTCCCCNCCCCAAAAAAAAACCAAAAAAAGAAACGACCGTTTGTGCAAGGCTAGACCTAGACTTAGTCTATTATCGCTTGCCATCAGCAGAAAACACTCTTTTTGGCCCTCGGTACAATTTTACTTTTCAAATTTCTCATGTACTGTATATTATTATTACAGATCTGCACTCTGCACAAGACTTTGGGCCTAATTTTATGTGATTAAGTTTATGCATTGAATTTTACACTACAGTATTTTACATGTTGGAATGTATGGTTACTGATGTGAAACCAAGGGGAAAGATTAAGCTTGCAGTTGATTCTGAAGTTTCTGCGAATTAGGTATTTTCAGCTCCATCATGTGACCTAGGAAATCTTGCTCACACATTGGTTTGTTTACATGCTCTGCTTATGTATGATTACTCGTCATTTATCAAAATATCCTAGCAATCCCTAGATCACGTGGTGTAACTGACCCGTCTGAAAATACCTCATTGGCTGAGTGGTCAATGAGTTATTCATTCTAATGGCGTGTAAAATCATGTATAGGTTGGTGTGTCAAGTTCACTAGTTTATCTATGTGCCTGGTACCTATTCTACAAACACGCTTTCCTGGCATTGTGAATAACTCAGGGTGCATAGCTCTTTTTTTTCAGGAGTTATTTCCAGCAATCTTATTTCCGGATAATGTCTGTTAGTGGTAAGTGAAAAATCAATGAAACTTACCAGCAAAAAGTGACAAGTGCTCATAACTCATGTAATTTTAGGTAAGCATGGGCATCGCTGCCAACCAGGTTATCTCGTAATCGATAATGACTGCTGACACAATCATTGACATCACACATGGCTCTAACATTGTTTACTTACATCTTACATTCAAAGATGAAAACTGCTTCACAAATTAGTGCAGAATTTCATTTTTTTTTAACTTCCTTTTGACCTACATTCATTGTGTTTTCACAGGGTCTTGACATTATCTTAATTTACACCGGGGAAAAATAAACAGATAAAGTAGAGTCACCATGGATGAAGATGATGAGGTTGGTGAGGTGGATTTCCCATTTGACTTATCCGATTGGATGGTAGTCGACGAACATGCAGAGGATGAAGAAGAGGACAGAAATGATGAGAGTGGTCAGTCAGAAAAGATGAAGAAAACTGCTGCACATCATAATGAAGGCAAAAGTGCCCCTGAAGTGGGTATGAAGGCCACAGAGGCTAAAGAATCAGTCAAGTCTAAGAGCAGTTCTTTAACAAGTACCAGTACTAAGTCTCCAGCGACTTCCTCAACAACAAAAACTGATACTAAGAAAACTCATTCGGCATCAGATAAAGGGGGCATTTCAGACAAGGATGGAGCAAAATCTGCTACGCCCACAAAGAGCAGCACTCCGGTCAAGAAAAGTGTTAGCAGGAGCAAAGTAAGCAGAGGTTCATCAGCAAAGATTGGATCAAGTGCTGCACCTACACAAACTGTTGCAAGGAAACCACAGCTTCCGCAGTCGCAAGCTAGAACTTCATCTGCAGTCAACAGTTCTAGTTCATCTTCCACTCTACAGCCGCAAAAGAAAACTGCCACCACATTATCTGCAGCTAAAACAGTAACTGAGCATTCTCCAAAGGCTGCTCCAGTGCCGAAAGGAATTACAAGACCCATCAAATCTGCTAGTAGTACAATATCAGAATCAGCGTCAGCCATCAACACTGCCACTACCATGGCTACAACCCTCAAAGCTCCAAGTGCTCCTGCAACAACCATCAAAACTTCTAGTACCACTGTAACAGCCGTCAGCATTCCCAGTACCACCACAACAGCCATCAGCGTTCCTAGTACCACCACAACAGCCATCAAAACTTCCAGTACCACTGCAACAGCTATTGGTGTTTCCAGTACCATTGCAACAGCTATCAAAACTCCTCGTACCACTGCAACAGCCATCAATGTTCCCAGTACCACTGCAGCAACCATCAAAACTTCCAGTTCCACTACAACAGCTATCAAACCAAGTACTGTTGCAACAGTCATTCAGACTCCTAGCATTACTACAACCACCATCAAAACTTCCAGTATCACAACAGTCATCAAAACTACTATTGCCACCCCAACAGCCATTAAATCTACCAGCACTACTACCTCTTCTACTTCAGTCCCAGCTACATCAAATGCAACCAGCTTACCACAGACAAAAACCACAGCGAAGCAAAATGTTGCTGCTGTCTCAACCTCCACATCTAAATCCATAAAGACAACTCCGGTTATTCAGACAGAGGTAGTGTCTTCTTTTCAGACTGCTCAGTCAGTTAAGCCCTCAATGGTGCCACAGCCTACTAAACCTCAAGCTCAGACAAAAGCACCAGCTTCAGTAAAGTTTACATCAGAAGATTCTGGAAGCATAGCAGATATTATGGAAGCAGGGGAAGATAGAGATGATGATGATGGTGGCAGTCCATATGATTATGATAATGATGTGGAGGATATATCAGACACGGAACTCTCAGAAATGCTGGAATCAGTTAGTGGTGCCCCACCTTCTGCTGGTAAGTCAAAATCATTTGGTATGAAAAGAGAGTCTTCGCCAAGCAGAGATGGACCAGTTGCCAAGAAAGCTAAGGTCACACAGGCATCCAAAGTGCATAATGTTACTAGTACTATCACAACCACTACTGCTGGCAGTTCTACCACTATTCAGACAGGGTCAAAGAAACCAGATGAAAGTGGTGTTAAGAAGGCTGTGAAGAAGCCAGCTGTTATTGCCACTGGCACTGCCAAAAAGTCATTTGGAGCTGTGAAGGCACCTGCTGTTAAACCCAAAGCTCAGGCACCAGTCACATCCACACTTACTAAATCTGCAGAGGTGAGACCTAAAGGTGAAACTCCAGCTATCATGAGCACACCTACAGTCACTTCTAAGGCGCCCGCAAAGCGCATCGTTCGCAGATTTCACAGAATGACACAGACATTGCCTAAGCAGCAGAAGAGCAAACTTCTGCAGTGTTTAATCAGAATTCCGGCATTAGACACACCGATGAAATCAAAATCCAGTACTGCTGTGCAAACCAGACAGAGAGATGAAGTCTTTTACCAGAAGGAGCTGCCTGACACTTTAAGACAAGAAGTTTTCAAAGTTGTGTCAGCCTTCAATGTGAACAGCCTGAACAGCCGTAGTATTTCATCAGGTATTTGGACTTAAACTGTTTTAGATTTTTTTCTCTGTCTCAACACTAGCATGCTACTAATTGTGTCTGTGCACCCCAGCCTAAGCTTTTGCGGGACTTACAGAATCTGTATTTTGAAGATGGAAACAAGATAAATGCTTTTATTATAATTATAAATAGACGTTGAGGACACTTTCTGTCTAGAGCAGCAAACAACTTTTAAAATTATTATCGATTATAAAGTGGGGAAAATGCCCTATTGTGCACACTCGAGCTGTGCGCACACACTGGATTACTGACTGTGTGTATCTCCATGCATTAGTCAAGCAAATGGCGGCCTAGTCATCATATCAGTCATAATAAAATTACAGATGGTCACAGTTTCTGCTCTCATCAGACAATATGATCAGAGTATGGTTAACTCCGTATAATCACAAACCCTTGAGAGTATGGAAAGCTGCAATAAAGAAAAGGTTGCTTAATTACATGATAGAGTATTCTGATATATTTGAAAAATGTTCTGATTATAATAATTGTGGAGTTGACTACCATAGTGAATCGCTGAGTCTTCATCATTTTGTCACAAGAAAGCTGAATTTCTTCTGAATTTTTGTTAATATTATTAAGATGGCAACAAGGACTTCTCGAATAAGCCACCTGCAAAATACATCTAGGTAGTTTCTCAGTTTACAGTCCATAATTTTTTAAAATTATGTTTGAGAAAGAAGACACCCCCATCCTCGTCAGATCTTACAGTTGCACTTTCAACAGATGAGCCACTGATATTGTGATCAGATCATGGGGATGGGATCCAAGAAGTTTCTACCATCCTGTGACATAATGATTTTAGTGCTTTGGAACCTGATGTACATGTACAATTATTTTTGAAGTGCCTAGAAACACCTGCGTATAAAATTTGAAATTTATGAATTAAAATAGGTACAGAATTGATGAAAAGATTGTATGTTACGTACAAAATCGACAAAACTGAATTGTAAGATGTGACCTTTATATGTACTGGCTTTCTTGATGTCAGAATCATTATAATCCATTGTAACATATCATTGTGAAATAATCACAGAAATTGCTTGAATGTCTCTGCACATTTTAGGAATGTGACCCTGCAACAGCGACGCTCGTTGCAGTTTTGAAGCCGATAGGACGGTCACACTCTGGCTTTTAGAGTAGGAAAGCCGGCGTCTAGTCTTCTCGGATAAGGACGAAAAACTAGGAGGTCCCGTGTGCACGTTGCGCACGTTAAAAATCCCTTGGCAGTTTTAAAATCGTAATGGAGTAGGCCTAGCGGCCGCTGTCCAGGCAAAATTGATAGGAAAATTCTACTAAAAAATGTTCACAGTAACCATGAGGGCGTAATATAGCCGTAATCGTGCTGACACGCCGTAAAACACAAACTCAATCAATCAATCAATGCTTGAATTCAAATAAGTTTTGGAGAAAATAAACATTAAAAAGCCAGAAGTTTATTTCTCAATTCATTCTTGGCTGAAGTTGATGTTGTCAGAGTAGAACAGATCTGTATCAGTTTGTCCAGTTTTGGTGTTTATAAATGCCTCGTAAAGTTCTTAACCTCTGAAAGTTCTATGGTACAGAGTTTGTTATGCTGTAAACAGATGTTGCTGTTTGTCACAAATGTAAATCTTGATTGTTGGATCTTCTCAGAGTGCTTTGACTATGGAATCAGCATGGGACAAATTGCAAGTGCAGATCTGGAGAAGTCTTTGTTCCGCGAGAATATTCTCACCAAGGCAGATTATTATGATCTCTCCTTTGACCGACAGGACTTTGGGTAATCACATTAAGCTAGCTGTCTTTGATATGCAATCTTATACTATACTTATCGTAACTTTGGTTGCACAGAGTTGTGGAAGACATTACAATCTGGTGCAATGGCAGTTAAGTGCTGCTACTGTACCATTTAATAGTGATTTTTGCTTGTGGTTCTGATGCTGTGAAATGAAATGTTTTACATGGAAATCCTGAATATCATACTGGTAGTTTCACTTTTCCTCCTGCAATTGTCATGCTTAAATATGAGGAGGCATCTACAGTGCCTAAATATTCCCACAGGTAGTTTTAATTTTCCATTGATTTCAGTTTAATTATTCAAATTAACATGCTACAGTGCCAGCCTTCATATCTCTTTCATTAAGTTAAGTGAAATGATTGTTTATGCTGTCAGTGTTTTCTCCAGACCGAACAGTTATGCTATGCGCCCCTTAAATTTCGAAATCCTTCCTAAAAATATGTTGAATACACAGTGATCTCTCCTTTTTTTCCTGCACAGCAAAATTTGTATTACTTGAGAAAAAAATTAAATCCTGATGAAAATTTACAAATCCCACGACAAAAATTTGGTGAGGGGGAGGGTCCCCCAACTCTTATGACCTGGAGAAAACTTTTTGCTGTGTCCTTAATGAAATGTTTGAATGATACAGTCGTTTGTTCTTCATTCTGCATTTAGTTTGTGCATCAGATTTTTCATGAAATTTAGGAAGTTTACCTCACAAGTAATATTTACTCCTTTCTTGAATCATTACCTTACACCAGAAAATCTCACCTGGTTTCATTATAATTTCCATAGAGTCGTTGACCTTTTTTTTGGTGATGAGGAAAAATTTTCCACTGTGATGACACACATCAGGAAAACACGGATAGGCCCGCGCCACCTGGCTGTGACATTTTCAAAAAACCTGAAACTGGAGAACCGTGATCCAAAGTGTTCACTGTCATCTGTTAAAGGTAATCAAGCTTAGAAACCTATTACCAATCATATTACCTTTACAATAGTTTCCGTCCTTTGACATCAGTGTTGACCCTTGTCGTATGTAGAAATTTACCATGCACAGTATGCATCATTCCCTCATTTGGTCTTACTTATTTTGTAGGAAAATACAAAACAGAGGAATTCTGAACATTCACTTGTAGCTTTGCCAAGAGAACAAGCCAGCATAATTTGACAAGGAAACTATTATTTCTGTATTATTTTACCAACTGAACACAATAATTCCTTGTTCAAGGAATTTTTTGTAGAAAGGATAATAAGCAACTTGGAGAAAGAATGCAGTGTACAGATTTCTGTTATGCTAATGACACTTTGTGTTAGTGTTTTCTTGCTAAATTACCACTCATTCCTCAAAGGACCTAGTGTTACAAACTAGGAATATAGTTCAGTGATTCGTACAACAAATAGACGGTGGAACCAGCAATCAATCAAAGAACCAGAATACCATCGTCTACAATTTCATAATTTAATTACTATACAAGCCTGACAGGCCACAATACATTTCTGAATTCCTTACAAAGAACATATAAATATATTTATGAATCAAAATTGGTACACTCCGGACTTTACCATTCATGGTAGACCCCACAGGGATACAGGTCTAACAAGGGTGTTAACTTAATACATATTAATTCCTTATGATCATCCAAGTATCTATAATACCATTCTCACAGTACTGACTTACTAAAACCTCCCCCTTCTCAAATGACAAGGTATGAGAGGGGCAAATACCTGCAAATAGACTAGTATAGTAAAGTCACGTGCATTCAGATTTGAATTAGATAATAGGGCTACAGCAGTGGGGTTGCACCTGGACTTTTAACATATCAAGAGTCCACCGGCTTTGCATAGGGCGGCCCAACACCACTGCGTCGCTGTAGGGGTTGTCAGAGTCAGATGTTCATGACATAGATCCACTCCCCACAACACTACACATTCCACATGGGCCCCATACTCAGCCAGCATGGAGATGGATGACATGCTGACACAGCATGGACTAAAGGCCGGGTCTCGTGTTCAACAAGGATGACCTGTTATTTTATATATGTCACATTGTGAATAGACATCTTTATTGTCACAGCCTCACACTTTTAGCCTTCTTGCTGCCTAGTGTGTCTCTGTACTCTTCTCTTGGCAGAGAACCAAGATTGAAATCCTTTCCTCTCACAATGTATCGTGCTGTGCAGGTCTAGAGAAAGATTATATGACACTTTGTGTAATTCTTTTATCTTATTTATTTCTTCCACAGCAACCATCATCTTTGATCAAAACTGTGCTTCAACTGGCTTTCTGACACACATGAAAGGTATGGTATTGATTACTTATTGTGTTAAAAAAATCCTTGCAGACTTTCAATCAAGCTGTTGGAGTATTTCTTTGTACATGACAAATCTACTTAGAAACTCTGTTTGTCTTTCCTCACCCCTGTTTTTGTTTTTCACTGCATCAAGTGAACATGAATGAATCAGAAACACAAAGACACTGGTGTCATGAAGAGTTGGTTTCGACTGTTGAGGAAAACTGCTCAATACCTCGTGTGTTTTCAGCCTTGTTAGCTTGCCAGTGGCAACGTTGATGGTGTCCCATTTTGTGAATTAGATGACAAGAGTTTAACAAATATATCCTCATGAGCCCTAACTATACTGAAGGCATTGAGGTACTGTAACCGGAAAATTATTAGGTCTTATAGGGGTTAAACAAAATTCTTCTGTCATTATCAGGGCAACAGTGATACGCACTTGTGTCATGTATAATACTGGTAAGTCAGTCATACACTTGCTCGCCAGTGAGACCCTATGGAGTCTTAAGATCCTAAATTTTAGGCAGAACCTGCATGCAGGGCAAGCATGAAATTGATGTGATAAATTTAGCCCCATAAGGAGCAGAATTTGCAGATTCAGCCCACGACTACTGTTGAGAAGGTAAAGGTACCACGGCCAATAGATGCCTTGAAAGATGGAATCAGCAGATCCTGAACTGAGTAACTGATGTTCTTGAGGTAATCCACAGTCAGGTTCAGAAATGCGCTGATTCAAGCAAGTCAACAATTTCATCAAGCTTTACAGTCTCGAATCTGATCATTCAATAATGCCGAGGAAGGATCAAGGTAGCCTGTATTGTCTGTGGACAACCTCAACCAGTTTGGAATGAGGCCAGTGAATAGACTTCAGTAATCAACCAAGTTAATCAAGTGGCTAGGCTAACTCTTGGTTTTACGAGGAAGAATTGAATGGAATAAACTAACATTTCTTTTTCCTGTATTTGTCACTGTATACGTGAACCTGCAACAGTACAACTGAAGCAAGATCAGGATGGTGGCTTTTCATTTACAGGGCATTTCTAAAGGAGCCACTATGATACAAGAAAGTGTTACTAGCAAGTCTGAAAAATTTAAGAGTTGATTTAAGAAAACTTTAAGACAAGACAGTTTAAGAGAATTCTAGCTAATGTTAGACATGTTAAGTTTGGAAATTTAACACTTTGTGTGCCACTCAGCCTTGTTAAGCTAATTACTCTTTCATTTTTAAAGTTCACTGAAGATATGAATTTAGGATATAGTTCAGCCACATGTTTGTGACTTCAGCCGTTAACGCAGTCATATGGGTGTACTGCTCTGGCATGCATGGAAACAAGATTGTCGATACCTTGGCAGAGGAGGCAAGACTCGGGGCATTCTCTAGCAAGATGAGGCAGATGTCCGCAAGGAACTGGTAAGGAGACTAAAGGAGGAAGGGGAAAATACCTAGGACAACAGCCCTGCAGTGAATCGTAAGAAGGAAATGGATGTGATGGAAGGAAGTGGTAAAGACTGCAGTTTAGCCAGCAAGTATAGAACTGTCCTCAACCAGATATCAACTGGCACACGTGGCTTGTTTTATTTGAGACAACTTTTGACATGGGAACTAGAGAATATATGGATATATTTCTGCAACAAGTTACAACAGTGGTACATAAACTGCTAAACAGGTTGCAGTCGGTGGGAATGAGCTGAAGACTTAACAACCAAAATGCTGAAAAGGGAACCTTGACAGGACAGCTTAGGGCAAGTGGAAGGAAGATAAAAAAATGTAAGCAGTTCAGTCAGACTCCCTAAGGACGTCAACTAAAATTCTGTGAAATAAAATGTTGATAGCTCACAAGTGCTGGGGACAGCACAAGTGCGGGGGACAGTTCAAACTGAAAGTTGATGGGACAGACTAGAGCTGTTGACAGGATTTGTAAGCAGAGCAAATAACCCTGAGACAGTTCAGAGGTGCTACTGAGGCAAGTTAAAGATGTACCAGATGGATTACAAGGAGATTTAAGGAGTGGTGGTCACCACTTGACAGCCGGATTAAAACTCCTCATACAATCTGGCTTGTACAAGAATTCATCAAACTTTTTAGAGGAGCTGTGGAGTGAAATTTCATCTGAGTGAAATGATAACAAAGGCAAGGAAGTGCCAGTCTGTATGAATAGTGTTTGATTTTTCTCTGCTGAAGAGGGATAGCATCTCAGCTAAAAAGATAAAGACTGAGGACAGAGCATTTCATTCTAAAGGCCCGGTTACACTGCATGAGCAAAGCAGAGAGGCTCAAATGCACCTGCCTCCAAGAACAGCAAATACACCCCCGTGTTTCCTGTGGACCAGTTTGGAGCACCCAACTCTTCAAGAGAAGATTTGGCCAGAGGCACCTGATGTTAGTACCAAGCTGTGAAGAACCCTCTTGAACCTGCAGAGAACCATCATTTTCACCAGCAAGTAAACTGGAAGGCATGACAGAGAATGCGGCATAAGAAGAAATAGAGCTGATGGGACAAGCAAGCTCAACCCAGCTCAGGCTAATGTTCCCAAGACTAGTGCTCCCAACAAAACTGTGTTGTCCAGGCAAGGAAGAGAGTTGTAGCTCTGTTTCATGTTTTAAATGCCCCTTGTTTAGTGGAAATACACATGTCCATAGTTGGGTCTTTGAAATTTTTGTTAATTCCTTCATTGGGTTAGTATGATCATGTCATGTGTGTTGACAATCTGTTTCATGTTTCTCTGTTTTTAGAGATTAAGTAGTAGTTTTACCATAACTGTTTGTTGTTGCCGTCGTTTGATACTAAACATGTTCTAGAGTTATTTATTTCAGAGTGTTTGTTTTCGAGATGTGCAGTGTATTTGCACCATCCATCTTCAAAGTCTTACAGTGTCAGATTTCATCTCCTACTTCAATGACATGTTGCCTACGGCATGATGACTGCACATTTTCTGCCAAATTTTTTGTGCCAGCCAGGATGTCTGAATCTTCAAATGGAAGGGTCTTGCTTTGCCAATCACTCAAGCCTCGCATTGATACTGCAATAGTGGCAACTCGACTGGCTTGGCAGCATCCATTCAATGCAAGATGAAGGATCCCAAAGGATTTGCTTTTCACACAAGAATACATGGGTTTCTCCACATTCATTTCCGAGACACGTGCAAGTGATGCATGAATTTGGTTTGCAGAAACTAAAGAGCCAGAAGGAGCCTGCCAGGAACCCAACTCAGGCGGCATGCGGGCAGAAGTTTTTGCAGAGGGAAACTAGGCTGAGAGAGGTCGTTAAAGAAGCATATGATGCAGAACAGTCAGAGAATAACCAAGAAATATGCCATTCCTGTGTGATCTTTTACAGCCATAGCAAACAGTGTTCCATGAGCACTTCATAAAATGTGATAGACTTTGCTCAGGTGCAGATCTTTTCATGATAGGATGTCTGCATGTCACATCATGTGCTGAATTGTCTTGGAACCAGGAAGTAAATTTCATCAGCGGCAGATGCTCCCACATACTTAAGACCATGGAGGTATGAGCTTTGAGGTGATGATGTTAGTTCATAAGAGTCAACTCATCCTGCTAAATATGTCCAGCTTGTGACATCCAGGAGTATTTGGTGTTTTGCCTCCTCACAGGATGGATAAGAAGACAACCTACAAAATCAAGATTTTTTTGTTTATTTTATCATCTAGTGTGTGCATCCCAACAGCACCTGTCCCTGTCAGGCTGCTTGTGGCTGCTTAAGGATCAGATCAGCAGAAAAGAAGCTGGGGAAGGTGGAAAAAGCTATTGGCAGCTTTCCTGCTTCATGTACACCAACCATGATTTCCAGTTTCACCGCCACTTCTGAATAAGATTACTCACCAGTCACTTCAGCTTTCACTCATATGCCCCTCAGGGCTTGTCAGTTTGCAGAACAGCTCTTCCAGTGATGGTAACATCACATACATTTATCCATCAGTTTTGGGATTCAGCGGAAGCAAATTGTGATGCCTGCACATCTGTTTATCCATTTCGGATTGTCTCTGGCAGCACTAACAGTGCACACGGAACAAGGAGCACGTCAACTCAAGCATCTGAAAGGTTTGAAAATATGCTTGCTCAAGAAGCAGAACCAGCTGAAATCTTTTCATGCATAAAGATGCCAGCAGGTCAAGGTTTCCAGCAAACTCCAGCCCTAAGAGTCTACTAGTGCTTAATTTCTTCTGTTATAATTCAATCAATAGAATATCTTTATGTAACAGCTGCGCTACTGCAGCAGCCCAAATAAATACTCTGCTGTTATGGTTTGTTTTGGGTAAAAGCACAAAAAAAAGCATCTTTATTACAGATGCTGCAGGCAAAGCAATGATGTTATGTCTTCATGGTTTGATCCAGCATTATTCATCTGTGGTACTGCCAGCTGCTCATCTGCTATCTAAGACTTGCTCTATCATTTAGCGGTTGACTGCTCAACATTCTTGTGATTACTTCAACAATTTATTTAGACATCTTCATGCTGCTTCCTAAGTCCCAGCTGTTTAGATAAACTGCGCCCAACTCCCAAATAGCTGGAAATGGCGACGGATTCCTTCACTCAGAGCATGTGTTTTCTTTGGCGAGTACTTGTACAGTGGTCTGTGAATCTTAGAGACCAACATCTGGTAAGAATGCGACCCGTCACTGTCACAACATTCCACTGAAGGCTTTTAACCTAAGCCAGCTCAAATACAGTTGTGCATTATGATGATCCTCACATTTTGTAAAGGAGAAAGCAGCTTCAACATCTTTCAGATTGAGGCTCGTGAAATAATTGAAAGGTTTGTCACATTATGATGGTCATAGAAGCAGTCAACATTGAAGAATGCCTATACCAACACACAAACAAATTTAGTGGAATAACTATCATCCATGGGTTAATTTGTTTTGGACTATTGCATTTGTGGAATGAAAAGTGCAACCTCTGATTGCTGAGTTCGTTAAAACATTGGGTTCACAAATTTGTATTATTTATTTTAGCCATTTTTATTTCTTAACAGAGAGGAGAGAGGAAGTTGCATACTGCTTTTCATTTGGGTATGAAAATTATTGTTGGTTTCACTAGAAGATTACTGCAGATACTTCTACATTTTTGCTGTTTTCTCAAACATTATTTGGATGACAAATTGAATACTGCACTCACAATAGGGCATCATTTAAGTCCAGGCGTGAATCCATCCAGCACATCAGCTCAGGATTTTGTGGTGTCAGGTAACTACAGAGGCTGCACAAAACCATATTGATTCCACAGCTGGCTTGTCCATTTATTTAGTAATTTGATACGGTAGTCTTCATAATATTTGTAGAAGTAATTTGCTTAGCTTATTGGCTTATTGGAAATTCTGCTGCTCTAGCTCTAATGATATTAAGACTGAGATACAGCATTTGTGATTTCCAACCAGTAGGGTATAAGATTATACTGCACATTAAAGACACCCCATTCCTTCCTCCACTCACACACTCTGCGTAAGTTTTAGTTTCATAGCTTGCAAAGTATAAGTTATCCCTGCGACGGGAATAACAATGGACTACCTGTGAGCTGATGTAAGTTCAAAAGCAGCATTGATTACGAAGACACATGCTGAAGGAATTAAAGGAGACAAGAATGTCGGCACCAGTATTATTGAGAGGACAAAATGCTGAGGTCACAAGTTTAAAACCATATGACGTGAAACAAGGGTCATTCATCGCACTGTTTCAGCCAGTTTTACAGTATTCCAAGTTCAACATGGGATGTCAGCCTCAAAGACGTGGTCATTACTGAAATGAAGGATACAGCATGAGCAGTACATATCGCCATCAGCCTGCTTTTCTTTTACTGGTGATGAAGCATCGCATATGGGGCAGCATGGTTCGTGTTTCATCTCTAAATCATAGTAGAATCATCGTTAACAGTGTCAGATTTCATCAGAGGAGCTATGTTTTCACTTCATGGTCAGCATGCAGCGAGAAGCCTGAAGCCATCATTTACTTGCAGTCCAGTTTTCAGGGATAGTAGACAACACCTGCAGGTTCTTGCATTCCTAAGTTGTTAGTTTGGTGTTTTTTTTATTTGAACAAAGGCAGATTGTAGAAATGAGCATTTTCATGTGGAATACTCCAGCTGCTTTGCTGAAAAAGAGAAATGCATCGTGAAATGTCATCTAGGAAAAGAATGGAGAATCCTTCCATGGAAATACCAGCATTTTCACCCTCTGATGGTTGCTTGGAAGTCGGGACGAAGCTTTTACATGAATGCTGATATCAATGGCATTAGTCCCACATTCAAGCATCACCCAGGATGAAAGATGTGCTACATTCCTGTGCAAAGTAGCATATTCGATACCATTTTTCAGCTCCAGTATGGAACAAGCCGAAAGTTGAAGAATACGTGACTATTCACAACGTCCCCAGTGGGATCCCTTTGGATTTTCTCAGGCTTCTGATCCCAGATGCCATCACCATTGACTTGGATGATGAAACGCTGCAGTTCACACAAGAGGGCAGGTAGGCTTGTCACAGAGAACTTAAAGTGCTGTTCCTTTGTACCTTTTTAAAATTAGCCACATACCCTTAAGTGCTGCTTTTTTGTATGTGTTCATATGTAATTTGCAATATGCTTTTGGCTCAGGAGTATTTCTGTTATCAAGCATATATCTTGCAGCATTATGACTGTGATGGATATAAGTGTGAGATTAACTTATATTATCCACTAGTCATTTGGGTACATGAAACTACAAAAGGGAATCCGTCTCATTAAAAAAAAAAAGCGTCGTGCAATTCAAGTAACTCAATTTTAAATGTGATCGATGTCCTGTATTTGTTTTGGTCCTTTGTTTAATATTCAACTATATTGTAAAAAATATTATCCCTCAGTGTTTTGTGAAAGTATGTCAAGTTATCACTGATAACAGGACTCTTTAATACAAAATTCGGGTATCCTTTGACCATTGCTTAACATCTGTGCTATTAATTCAGCTCATCATGTCATTTTCACCCCTGTGCCTCATTTTATATCATCAACATACCAGCATTTATATTCATATCATCAGTTCCACCTTCTCAGGATACAGAACTCACTGTTATTTTAGTTAGAGTATCAAAATGATAACACAGATCCAGGAGCCTGAAAGACAGCTCATTTGTGCACATGTATGCAAGCCAACAAAGGCTTAGTCATGAACTGTGATCAAGTGTTAACATTAGAGGTGTTCGCAGAAGATATATTGTCATGGTTATGCAACAGTTTAGAGTTTCTTCGTGTGAGTGTTTGTGTAGCACACTGTTCAACAGCTCCATTGTGTGTTGAGGCTTAAGGATTCAGGTACTTGGATGGTCATAGCAAGGTGTCTCAGTTGAAATTCATTTACCTGCAAAATAGAAATGTGTCAACTTTTTGTTGCTTTAATTCCTTTCCTACATACAGCTGCAATCAGGTATGGGTATTTACCAGTTTTGATTTTAAAGATGTCAGTGGTGAAGCTTCTTATAGTCCACTACAGCCTGTATTTGTCTTGTTACATAGGCTGAGTCTTGCCCAAGAGAATTTATTGCAAGTTTTGGATATGTTGATATTTTATCTATCAGTAGAAGAGTAGCTCTGGTTTACTCTTTAGGAAAGAGAATTGCAGAGAGTAAGTTTGTTTGTCATGGGGGCATCACAGAGACTCCATGAACATAAATTTGGGTTTTTCAAAACACATGAAATTGATATAAATGCTGTGGTTTCATGTGTGGAGAAGGGAAACTCACATGTTGTTGAAAGTTCAGCATTAAGCTGACGTTTAAAATTTTAGAGGATATGTTCTGAGCTATTATGGGGTGCATAATTCTTTCTAGGTGAATAAAATGTACATTTTCTTCTCCAGCCGTGTGCGCATGGGTCTAAACCGCAAAATTGGCAGTGATCGTGTTCTTAAGCTATTCACACAGATCTACCTCAACAATGAGTGTCTCATCATTACTAACGGTCTCACAGACATCAAGGATGTGCCAGAAGTGAAAGGTATATATCCTAGCGCCACCTTTATAGCCAAATGTCTTCATACCCTAATCACTTTCTTTTTTTGTTCTAGATGCCCGCTTGCTTTTTCTCTTTCCTCTGCTCTCAAAACATCCTGTTATCTAATCTTGACCACTTTCTTCACACTCTTCTCACTCCCCACCCCTCCCTCCAACTTCCCTGTATATCAAGATCTGAGTTTGGTTTCATAATGAAGTTTTGAGTACAGGAATATACAGTGTTTTTTGGCCACATATTTTGAACTGCCAGTATCCAGCACAAACTAGCTTTAAATCCTGGTCTCTGTATGATGAATTCTTTCTCGCCACCAAATATCAATCATTACATGAATTTCAGTCATCAGGCTGTCAGCAGCTGCAACTTGTGGGATTTGTTTCTGATACAATTTTCCAGATTCTAATCTGCTAAACTTCATCACTACCAAGGATTACAGCAGTTTCTTCAAATCAAATAAAAATCAAGAGATCTTATTTTCATATATATGGTCTTTTTTTTTTGGTTGTTTTTTTGTTAAAAAAAGGAAAGCACTGTGTCAGTGAACAATGAAAGTGTAGAGGTAAAGCATTTTTTGGGTCCATTTCATTCTTTACAAAACAGTGACAACACTTTCCCAACACTTTCTCTAGCATAAGACAGTGAAGGGGTTAATGGCAACATATCACATATATTTGATGAAAATATATGTCACTTTCCTGGACAAACTACTGCGACTAAAGACTTCAAATTTAGTGTGAGATTACAAAGAGATATATCCATCATTCTGACGGCCTCTGATTTTTGTCAGTTGGAATCGCAGAATCAAGAATAAAAAACTAAAAATTCTGGTTCTTCTGCGCCAATTGGTAATCACGGTCCAGAAACGAAGCAAAATTTCCCTAGCAGATGATGCCTTTAAAATTTGCATACACAAAAGCATTTATTGGTGGAAACTACAGTTGTTGTTATACCGTGGCAGGGCAAGAGACAGGAAAGTTGAAGGAGAGGGTGGAGAGAGAGACACACAATAGAGAGACTGTTCAGGATAAGTTTGGTCTTTCCTTCTCTTCCCCTCTCCTCCTGGGCAATGCTGGGACACCTCAGCTACTACACATTGCATAATCAAACTGTTAAAGGAAAGTTGCATCATCCTACAGACCATGTTAAATCATATGATACCCTGTTATTCCAGTAAAATAGTCTTTCAAGTGTCTGTCAACATGATATAATGCCTCTTCCTGCCCTAGACAACCTCCAAGTTTGCGTTATGCAAAATCCAAATTCTTACACCCACTGCGAGCTAGGCGGCCATTAGTTTATGTCAAATACATTCTACCCGCACGGCCAACCTGTCCAGCCAGTGCTCTGCGGACAGATGATATCTGTGTTAAACAAAATCATGCTGAGGCAATAAGAATGCAGAATACTTTACCTAGCCTACATGGTCAAACTTTACTTTTGAATTTGGATGACCAAAACTTTAATTGAAAGCTGAATAATACACTGTCAGATAGAGGTGCCTGTAGTTGCTGGAACTTCAGTGACATCATCATTTTTACCACAAGCCACTGCTGTTCAGGGAAGGGGAATAACTCTAGACACAAGGGCAAACCCTGGTCACCCCAGCTGTTTTTATTGCGTCATGTTACACACCCATGCGAACAATGTGTTTTCTTTGCCAGATTGTCTCGGTACGCACCATAGATAATTTTCAGAGGGAAATAGTACCGGAAAGCAGAAAATTATTTTTGACATGCTTGTCCACAATTAAGATAAAAATTCTGTGTTTTCTATAGGTTGCCATTAAGCACAGTTGGCTACTGACTCTAGTTAGTCTTGTTCTATGTTTAAATTATGCTGCAATAATAAAAAGCATAATGTAATCCATACATGCCTACTTTTACTTTCCACACTTTGACTACTTTATGCTTCAGAAATACTGATGGAGAAAAAGCGGCGTCCTAAAGAATCAAATCTACCTTTGAGAGAAATGAAGGCAGTGGCAAGGGACATCAATGATGAGGCTATTGTGAGTTGTTTTGCCCTATTTACATTTTTATGAAAGATTTTGAATTTTTATTAGAAGAATGCAGAAGTGTTCACAAGCACTTATATATAGTTACAATGAAGCGGTTTGTAGATAATGCAGTATTATGTATCTCTGCACTTAGAAGCTTCACTGTATTTTACACTGTAAAACACTGCATATAACAATTTTTGTCTCATTGCTTACTGTGGTTTCCCATGCTCATGGAGTCACTAAGCACACCTACCAGGAAGAGCATCAGCAACGTGATTTTAGAGTTTCATAATAGCATAGTGGGCATATAACTATCCATTGTCTTTATCTCTGTGTCGACACTCCTACCATCCATTTGCATACCATAGAGTGTTATTCTATTATTGGCAAAACATTATTCCACATTGGATATAAAGAAGTAAATAAAGCTGTTTAAGTGTCTTGTGGCAATTTTCTGATCTTTGTGACTTGACATGTTTCAGTTATAGATTCATGACACCTGTCCATGATAAATGTTCCATTCTATTTAGTAACAGAAGACAAATATGTCAGAAAGCACTGTTTGTTTTACAGATCATTGAGACTGATGATGAAGCTGAGGTGATTATGCAGGTTGAGAATGTGGAACAGGTGGAAAAAGTTTTGACTGGTAGAGCAGCAGCATGGAAGGGACCCAGCACTGCAGAACAGCTACGCAAGGCTGCTAAGGAGGAAACTAAAGCTGCATGTAATAACTTCGTTCTTTGTGGTTCCGTTTTTTTTTGTTTTTGTTTTTTTTCGGTTTTTTTTTATTTGGTTTTTTTTTGTTTTTGTTATGGCTTCATCAGGATGAGAAAGATTGACAGTTCAGATATGCAGCTTTGTAGCATTCCATGAGATTGAAAAGTTGACTAGTTACCACAAGTACTTCACCAGTGTGGTGCAACATCCCTTTAACCCACACTTAAAGGAAGTTGGTCCTAGAAAATGGGCGTTGGTGTGACTTTTTTCTGTTAGGTCTACCCCATGATTTACATCAGTGTCTAATGTACAGTGAAACCCCATTGTTAATATAACCATTACTTAACTCAGTTCATTGCTTTGCATTCTTCCTTTCAAAAGTCTCACCTGCTTTATTGCTTACAAAAAAGCATTTTGAATAATACAACAGTCTGAACTGCTTTGTTCCTTATAAAAAGCATTCTGGATAACACAATAATCTGAACTGCTTCATTCCTTAGAAAAAGCATTCTGTATATCACAATGCTTCTGTTAACTCACTCTTAAATAGCGTTGTCGTATGGTGGGTTGTTTTTTTTAACAGAATTCCACTATAGTTTTTCTGTTACACATTCAGTTAGGCATTATCAAAGCTTTAAACATTTTCCAGTCAGTCAATGATAGTCTAAGGATATTAGCTTGTTTTGAGTAGCAGTGGTAACGTTGACCGTGAAACAGCTGAATCAGTGAAGAGCCCCAAGATTTTGATCCATTAGCAAACTAAAAGGACTGAAGATGTACATGCATGTCCTAAGCTTGCAGCTGCCAAGAACTAACAGTGTGCCATGACAGCATCTCCCTCTAACATGGGTGGATACTTATATAATAATATGTCATGCACAATCAGTAGATCAGTCCAATTCTCTCATGTTTTATTGCAGACTATTTTTGGAAATTGCAGTTTTAGCATGATAATTCCATGTCACTAAAAAATCTTCCAGTCTTGGTGAGTTGTAAACCACGCTGTCAATAAAACAAATGTGTGGCGTGGCATCTATTCGGGAAAAATAAAGTTGTAGTTTCATTTCAGTTATGTTAGTCTCACCACATATTCTTACCATATTTTCTTTGAAACATCAGGTTCGCTGTAACCTGCCAACAGACTTGTTTCACCTGTCTTCTGATACATGTATTCATATTTTCTTTTGTGGTGTTGTTTTGATCAGCCCAACTCAAATCAAGCGTCAACAAAAGTGGGAGCTCCTTCAGCAAAGATCCAGCTCTCTCTGATGTCAGTGATGAACTGTCAGATATCTCAGACACATCCAATCTGGGAGAAGATGCCAGTCCACACATTAAGGGCCAAACAAAGACTCAAGCTCCATACAGGAGAAAGTCTTCAACCGCTCAGAGAGCTGCTACAGTCAGATCTAGCAGAGATGGTAGAGAATCTTCTTCACGTCTGTATAGGGGTAAAGGCCATGATGCAGAACATCGGGATGTGAGGGAGAGAAGAATGCATCAGGAAGACAGAGATAAAAGGAGGAAGTCCCGATCTGTGTCCTCGAGTGAGAGCAGGAGAAGACATGAAAGGGGAGATCGCTCATTGACTGCTTCTAGACATTCAGACAGGTATAGATGTAATTTTGTGAGTTTCAGAGACTGCTGTGGCATGCGGCATAATTTTGTTTAATAAGTTAGATATGAGCCAACATTATTTCATGCCTTTATGATGTTCCCAAATATCCCAGTTACATGTGAGTGAAGCTGCATTTTATAAACGCTTAATGTAGCAAAACAGGCTGATCAGGAACAGTTGGGTTACGTAGATGTCATCTTCAGATTACAGCTGTTTTGTATCTCTGACATGACTTTCATATACACAGAAACATGAGAGAAGTGTTATAACAAAGGATAGTCCTTTTAGTCATACTGTAATATTGTTGTTTATTTCTGCCATTTAACCCATGCACTTCTCAACAAATTCAGATTACAAAAGGTCAGACTGGTTAGGAATTCTGTTGGCATAATTAATGCAGGAGAAAATGTGAGTAATTATAAATTTCTAAACTTAAACAGGTTTCAAGATGATGGCCGCTATCGTTCACCATCACAAAGGTCGATAGAGAGGAGTGCACCTGCCAGTCAGGTGGAATGGCAGGAGAGGGAGCAGAGGGCAACTAGGGATCAACTTGATAGATCTGTGGATGTCAAGGAAAGATTTGATAAATTCAGAGAAGAACGGCTGAGATATGACTATGAACAAGAAAGACCAGGACATGATGCAAGAGAAGGCCGTATGGAGGTGAGATTACAAGATGAGCCCCTGTCAAGCCGAGAGAAACTTCGCAGAGAAAGGCTTGAATTGGACAGACAGGAAAAAGAAAAAAGAGACAGATACAAATCCCCAAGACTAAAACAGCCTGATAGAGACAGGTTTGACGATAGGGGTGATCTGGGTCGAGGAAGAGAAAGAGAGAGGAACAGAAGTGAAGAGGCAGACTCAAACAGATTGAACCGAGACCGGCATGGAAATATTATTGAGAGGCCCCCCTTGTACCAGGATGAGGTGCCTGCAAATAATCAGGGAAATATTTTGGAGAGGACAAATAGAAGCTGGGGAGAGTCTGCTCATCATGAAGACAGATACAGAGACAGTAGGACTGGCCCAAGAGAAATGACACGAGAGGGGGGGCCTTTGGATGATGTTCTGAAGAGATACACACTAGACAGAAGAGATGGTGGGGCCAAATATGAGAAACGCGACAGCTTGACCAAGTATGATGAGAGGGATGGCAGGAGAGGTGAGAGGTTGGATCGCCCAGTGCGGGAGAGGATGAGCAGTTTGGAGAGGCACCGAGGGGGAATGGAACGCAGCAGGGTAGATGAGAGGATAGTGGTGAGAGCACGAAGTCCATTGACAAGACGCATTGTCAGGGGAAGGTAGGTTTCAAACACCAGGAACTGTTATAGAGATTTGCCATTTTGTAGCACAAAATCTGCAGTGACTCATGCAGGGTTCCATTTACCATTATTGAATCAAATAATCATGTAGAGTGTAAATGCGAGTCATTGCGCTAGGGTACAGCTTGGGCTCAAGGTCACTCACTTGGCTGTCTTGTCGCATGATGCCTATTTTGGTAGTGAAAAATAGAATGAGTTTTCAATTATATATGCACATGCAGATTTGGCATTGGGCTAACAGAAAATGAAATGAGTGAGCCTTAGTGCAAGCAGAACCATGTCGCAGTGATCTGTCTTCATCCTAATTGTAACATGGTTGCCACAGACTTGGAAAATGTGGAAAATCCATGGAAATGGAGTTTCCAGCTGTGAAAAATACCTGGAATCAAAGGGAAAAAATGGCCGGTTGTCATGGAAATTTCATGTTGTTGGTTTTTGGGTTCGTCCTTTTGCTCAGAACTACTTTCCTGTGCAACTTGTTGAACTGCATAGATTTCCTTGGACAAATATTTGTAGTATGATGGTCTCAATGAGGTTATCATCATGGAAAATATGTCAGACCACCTAGAAATATGGGAAAAAAGTTTTTCATTCTGTGGCAACCCTATTTTGATGATCTTCTACATTACAACAAAAGAGATGACCACGATTCATGATTATTCTAGAGCCAGAACTTTTTTGAGAGATTTATATTCATCAGATCATTGCTGTTGAGTCAGCATAAATTGTTCTGAGAGGAAGTGTCCAGAATATTTTAATTTTAGGTAATGACATTTGAGTAATGTGGGGAAAATTCCTTTGAATTTGTTATTTAGTCTTTGTAGATGTATATTTTTATCAGTGCCACCTAAAATTACTGTTTAATAAAAAAATTAAATCATGCTCACTAAGGAGAGTTAATCAGATTTGGCCATATTTTGCAAGAGACAGTTATTTAAACACCAGACAGTCTGACAATCTGACAGTTATCCTTTTCTTGTTCTAGAAAAAAAAAAAGAGATGCTTAGCTGGTCCCCAAGCTGGAGTAGACTTCTGCATTCAGTCTGTTTTGGTCCCCAGATCTGCCAGCCCAAGAAGAGGAGGTTCAGCACCACGAGCTCCAGGTCCGGCCAGACGATTCTCACCTTCACCATCTAGGACATTCCGCAGAGTGACCTTAGTAAGAAGGTCAGCGACACCACCCAGAGGCGCTGTGCGTGGCTCCGCCCTGTCTCCCATAAGTGTGGGTGATGAGAATGATGAGGGAGGAGGCAACTTGAATGAAGGGATGTGGCTGTCACAGCCGCCCTCCGGATATGGTTATCCCCCCTCACAGGGTATGTCTTTAGGTTTGTGACACCTATTAGAGGGGCAAATCATTGTGTACAACCCAAGTAATCCCTCTTTTTTGGGGCCTTGCCAGCCAGTGTCAGAGTGTAGAAATGTATAAAATGACCTGTGATCTAAATAAAGCATCCAATTTTAAAGTTTCAGATACAATTTGAGCCTTCTAGATAAAAAAATAAAATGTGTAGGCCTATGTCTTCACACGCTGTCAAAACCAACCAAATGAAAAATTAATTGGGGACCAAATCAGATTTCGAGGTGACCCCCTCCCTTTTTTTTTCTTCCTGTTAAAAGATCAGGCAAAAGAAGTACCATAACCTCTGTGGAAGAAATTTCCTGAAATCACAGGGGTAATTAGAATAACACAAAATATTAATAGGGCCTAAAGAAGAGAAAACAATAGATGTCAAATACCTTTAGGATGGAGTTTAATTAATTGTAAAGATTTTAGCACAGCCGTCTTGATAGTCAAACCAGAAGTAATTACAGCAAAGATTAAAGCTATAAATACCACTTATTAGTAACTCATAAGGAAATAAAACAGTTTTTGGGATTTCTCTTTTGGGTTTTGTTAGTGGCACCAGGCAAGCAAGCCAAACAAAACAAAAAAAGTGCTGTTATTTGTCTCCTTGAGGACAGAATCCATTTGGAGATTGATTGTGTTTTGTATTTTTTCACAATTTTGACAACCACGGAACTTCAATCTTGTCATTGTTGCCAATTAAAGGTATTCCCTGTGAATCAATAGCATTTCATTCCGTGGTAAACCAGGTAGCTCCTGCCCAGTATTGGGAATTTTTCAGTATTTGCCATTTACATACCTGATTACTGTAATCACGCTTGTAAATTTACATGAATTTGTTTTGCTTGCTTCATTCATTCGGGTTTTAGGTGAGATTTTTTGTTTCTGCCTCATAGATAATTTGAAGAAGTGAGTTTGGCAGGAACATTCACCTTAAGTAATTTTGGTGTACTTTATTGTTGTACTTTATTGTTGTACTTTATTTTACCAGTTTAAGAATGTTTAGTTCTAATCGCATTCTTTGCTCTGGTTACAGGCAGAGAAGGTAGCTCTCATATTCAGACAGTTGCTGGACGGACAAATCGAGAGGGTAAGTACACACTGACACTAGGTTTGATGTCGGTATTTTCTCCTTCCAAAGCTTTTGTATTACAGTATAATTTGCAGTATATTTCAAATGTATTTTATTTTTGATATTTTATCCGTTTCACAACATCATGCTTTTTAAGTGCTGACGGTGTTGAATTACCATAAGTTCATTAATGTGTATGGAGGTTTGTATAAGATTTTACTGTACCTCAGTATGATTATGGCCTTATTGCACCCCTGTATAAAGGAAAAGTAAATTACATAGGAAATAAGAGGTAAGGATAAGGTAGATAATATCAGGGAATTCTGCTTTGGGACTCATACATGTGCATTTAAGCTTTGTCAGGACCAAAGTGTTTGGACTTGAATGTACATCGTATAACGAAGGGTTTAATGTCATTGTGAAATGTCCAGAAGTTGTCTTATCAAGGAGGAAAGCATGGATTATTTGATAATACTTGCCAAAGCCTTGAGAGCATGGTCTGCTGCAGTTGTTTTATATGGGGTTTTGCACCACAAAGGCGGACAGTAATGATCATTAAATTACTATTAGTCAAGCTGCGCGCCTTTATGAGGATTTCACTCAATAATATGTCAGAAGGATTATTTCCCATTCCATCTTGGTGATGTGGAATATAAAGGGAGTAGATAAAATGAATGGGAGAGGTCATGCCCAGACTCCAGCATCAGTATATGAACTTTTTGAGTGATCCCAGTTCCTCTTGCACCATATTTTCAGATGTCAGGAAGTCTGGACCTCATACAGGAACTTCCAAGAATCTAGTAGCAGTTCAAACAGACCAGTAAGTTATTTTGTTGCCATTTATAAGTGAAGTTTTTTTTATTATTTTCACCATTGTAAGATAAAATAAGATAAGATGATACTTTATTGTCCAGATTTTAAAGTCTGATTCTACCCGTGACCCAGTTNTTGACAAATTGAAAATCGTAACACTTATATGAGTGTTTTGTTGTTTTTTTTTTCTTTTGTAAAAACATATTTAGTAAATGTGTTTCTTGAGTTTCATAAAAAAAAATGGTTATAAATATATGTCATATTTTGTTGCCATGGTAATAATGACCATATTGGATTTTGAAATCCAATCCTAGAATCTCAAATTTTCCAGAACTAACAATGTCAGCATCAAAATTCTTTTGTAATTTGTGGCTTTTTATTTTTTTTTAGGAAATGAAATTTTATCTTCCTGCACTTCCTTTTTTAGCTCAAAAGCAGAAAAAAATGGCTTGCATGCCCCTTAAGGTCTTTGACACCTATTGTTTTTTCTTCTTTTGGCCCTATTAACATTTTGCGTTATTCTAAATATACCACTGTGATTTGGGGAAATTTCTTCCATGGAGGTTAAAGTACTTCTTTTGCCCGATCTTTTAACGGGAAGAAAAAGGGGGGTCAACGCCCAAAATTTTTCACAAATGTCTTTTGAAAAAGATCACCTCAAATTCTGATTTGGTCCCCAAATTTTCATTTGGCTGGTTTTGACCGCGTGCGAATACATAGGGCTACACATTTTATTTATTTATCTAGAAGGCTCAAATTGTACCTGAAACTTTAAAATTGGATGCTTTATTTAGATCACAGGTCATTTTACACATTTCTACACCCTAACACTGGCTGGCAGGGCCCCAAAAAAGGGGGATTTTATATATTAGCGGATTAATTGGGTTGTACACTATGAGTGATTTGCCCTTCTAATAGGTGTCACAAACCTTAATGAAACAAACCCTTTGTTGGACAGTTCTGTCCACCATTACTTTCCTCCTGTGCCAAATTTCTCCTGTGTCATTGAGACATTAGACAGTTTTTCTTCATAAATGAAGTCTCCGCCACTGTCTTTTGAAATATTCACACAGGATTCACTTTGTTCAGGGTTTTTGTGATTATGGCTTCCCATGTGATAAGTCTCTGTCTTTTCCTCTTAATCTGTATTAGGAACGTAACAGTTGAAGATCAACATTTTCACACCGCATCCTGCACTAGCCCAGAGATGCCTACCCTCCCGGATTCTCCGGGATTATCCCGGACGCGAGTCGGATTCCCGCCCACCCGGATGGACTTAAGGTTTTACCGTCTACCGTCGATACTAAAGTGAAAGCGAAATTTTTATTTCAATTTAGGCGAACTTTTCTGTCACTGCGCGGAAGTGGCCAAGCCCAAGGAAAATTTTCAGAGTTCCTTCCCTTGGCAAGCAGACAATGTCATTGGTTTTGATTGGTCGGATTTCGAATAGTTGTAATAATAGGCCATTGTTGATCAGTGTAGCGGCAAGATATTAGTTGTTGATCAGTCTAGGGGCAAGATATCAGTTGTTAATCAGTCTAGCAACAAGATACTTCGTATCAGTAGGTCTACAAGTACAACAACATCATGTCGGCCCCGAAGGCAAAGAGACAAAAGTCCGAAAAGTTGAAGACTAAGTTCAAGGCAGAGTAGTCTATACCCGAGCAAATCTGTTCATTGTGCCTTCATCCTTAGGACCTCATCACGCCAGGTGTTCTCTATGTTCCATCGACTTTGGAGTCAGTTACGGTGGAAAAAATGACATTACTCAGCACGTGGAGTCTGCCGTCCATAAGACTGCTGTCATTTCCAAGGAAAAGCAGGCCAGCGTGGCTATCTTTTTTCAAAAGGAAGACCCTATGGTCCAGAAGGTGACCAATTCAGAACTCGTGTTCAACAAGTTTGTTGTGGAACATAACCTGCCACTTAGTGTTTTTGATCATGCTGGCCCATTGTTTCATGCAATGTTCAAGGACTCAGGGACAGCACAACATTATCCCTCTTTCACCTCTAAAATCCCTCTTTCCAGAGGGAAATATCCCTCCTTAGCTTCTCTGGGGGTAGGCATCTCTGCTAGCCTTCTAGTCCTTCAGTGGCAGTGTGCCATAGGGGAAAATCTCTGGGATACATACGACTGACAGAGAATTCTGACAAAAAATAAAACTTAGAAATTGATACTCTGGCATTCTTTTTTTCTCACAAAACTAGTTTCTTGTTGGTTGATAGATTAAATCAAAATCACATACAACTGAGTCACACATAAAATACAATAGGTTGTTCACAACTTACTGTGTTGTGTGAAATTTTGAATCACAGCATCTGTGCAGGCCAGCATGAGAGGTGAGATTGAATGCCTTGCAACCATTAAGCAGCACAGTGTGAAGTGGTGTGATTTGTGCCACATGAGGGATGTAGGGCGTGAGGTGAAAAGGTTAAGGGAGTACAGTGATAGATATGCCATGAGTTCACGAAAAGACAGATTTTGCGGTCAGCTGTTGCTATTCCAGTTAATAGTATTCACAATATATTGGTAGTTTCATTCCATAATAACTGATAAAGCTCCGGCCCAGTCTTGCAGTTTTCCACTATTTCCATTTTGTGCCTTTTACATACTCAAATCTGCCACACTTTTAGATTTAATCTGATTCATACAAATATTTTCTCAAAGTTTAGCTTTTTATTTTCCAGATTTAGTATTGATCTATTCAGATTTTGAAAAGTTTGTTGTCTTTGCCATGACCCAAGACAGTTTCACAGAAATGGCTGCAAATTTGTGGAAAATTGATGTCACAGGCCCTAAGATAGCATAAAATGAAGGATAGGGCCAGCCCAAGGTGGAATCTCCATCTGGACATTGTTCAGTATGAGATCTTGGCCATTAACATCATATGTGGCCATGTTGGTGCCAGAAGGATAGGGGCTTTCTGGTCAAGTTCACATTAGAAAACGGAAACAGCTGTGGCAAGTGAGCATGCATATATGAGTATATTTGCCTAGGAATTGTGTAGGTGTGTGGAGTCAAGATTTTTCCCCCAAAACTCAGATTTTTTTTGCCGTCTGGATTCAGATTTGTTCTGATGTGAAGATGGTAGGTCTGTATCCTTGTGCTTATGGTGTTCCTTCTTTGGTTGCAGGAAAAGACAGAGATTAAGAAGACTCTCAGGAGATGGGTCAGATAGGAAGCCAGCTGACAGTGGCAGCTCAAAAAACTTTCTGGAAAAGTTTGTGGAAGAGATCATTGCCACCAGTAGGTCCCAGTCAGGATCCCAGGCTCCTGGGGGTAAAGAAAGGTCCCTGTTTGGTCCTGGCTTGCAAGATCCAGTCAAGTTTTTGGAGAAGATGAGAGAGATTTACGGTAGTGGAGTGAAGTTCACGGATACAGGTAGTGGAACAGGGGCTGCATCACATTCATCAGGAGTTGGGCAGAGTGGCATGCAGGGGAGCAACACGAGAACTGTTGGAAGTTACAGTGATAACACAGAAGCTTCTGGTCTCCGAGGGTTGTCCACAAGACCTGTACAGGATTCTGGCCGAAGTGGTGGACAGGCATCTCAAGCCAGCAATTATGAAAGCAGGTCCAATTATGAGATGAATCGAGATCTGCCACCTCCCATTCCTCCACCTGTGGCTCCTCCTCTGTTTACACCTGTGGCATCTTCTCAGGAAAGAATGGCTCAGATGGAGGCCTTGGCAAAGCAGTTGGCAGCAGATATAGAAAAGCAACAGCAAACTCAGCAGCAGCCTATGACACAGGCAGTTTGGAATGTTCCCCCACCGGTGTCCATGGCATTGACTCAATTGTCAGGGCCACCCCCGCCTAGAATGTTGGGACCTTCACCTCACCTAAGAGGCCCTCCTCCGATGACTCTTGCTGGATCTCTGCCTTTCCCTAACATCTCAGGCCCTCAGGCTCTAAGACCACCAAACATTGGACCTCCCCCGGCTATGGGGCCTCATCCCGCATTGTGGCCTCCCCGCAGCAGCTTTTTCTAAGTCATGCATGTATTAACTAGTTACATTCATCAGTGTGTGATAGTATGATCATATTGTCAGTGCAAGTTTCCATCCAAACTTTTTTTTTAAAGAAAATGGTT
>JAWQUT010000320.1:82054-96694 GCA_033807755.1 Ellobium chinense
GGGCGATGTTAGATATATTGGAGTAGGATTCCTCAGGTCTTCATAAATTATGTGAGCCACCAGCCAATAGAAATGAAGGATATTGTGATTTAATCTAGATGAGAACTACCATAGCTTAGGAGAAAGTGAAACTCTAAACATAGAAGCAGTAATCCTGTTTGAAGTTCAAAAAGTCTCTACAAGTGTCTAAATGTATGAAGTTTAGGTGTGTTTATCATCCTTTGTTTTTCATCAAGACTGAATTGTGGCGTTTACCAAAAACAAATATTACAGCTACTGTTAGGGTGACTAATTGCTGATAACCTGTGTTGAAATTTTTATTTAATAAATGTATCTGATTGAATTTGCAAGTTTATTAAAAAAAGTACTGACAGTGTGAATGTGTTTTGATGGAAGAAGTCTATCTGTGTATAGTCTTGGATTACACTTGTGTGGTATTAATTTTAATTTTGAAAACATATTTTGCTGGTTTTTTTGTTTTGTGGCATAGTCACCCAATGTTCAGCATGACTTAATCTGCTTTCTTGTGAACCTTCATAAAGTATCAGCATTTCTTCTACATCATTATTTTGTGTGCAGTTGAGAGATGTGACAACTTGCAGAGGCCTACTTTGCTAACAAAACTTCAATACCTTAGTCAAACCTCATTTTACCAGCCCCTTTTGTAACATCAACTCCGTACACCAGCGATGTTTTGCTACTCAAAAGATCATATGTATTAAAATAGTAAAAATAAAATAATCTGTTATGCGACCATGCCAATTAATAATAGTGAAAATGAAATAATCTATTATGTGACTATGCCAACCCCTTCCATATCCCATCTGCCATCCACCAGCACTGTGGTTTTCTCAGTTTTTCATTAGCCATTGTAAAACATCCCATTCTGCCATCACCAGCCGAGTAAACTAAACAGCAAGCTCATGTCTTCTTTGTTGTTAGAAAGCACCACACTGAACACTGCCAAATTAGGCCTGTTTTTAACCTAAACTAACAGATATCCTTGCAGCTGACATTTGACCGTGAATATTTGCTTGCAGTCCTGTCCTCATGGGCTAGATTGCCTTCAATTGTAGTATGACTTATATTCATGGAAACATGTAAGTGTGCATCACTAAACTGAGCACTGCACAGATGTTCTTGCTCAAGCTCAAGTAAAAGTTGGTACACTGTTTGAGAATTAATGAAGGACCAAAGAGATCAGTTTGATTTATGTGAAAGTGTATTGAAATAGCTAAAAAATCTTACATCATTATGAACACCTCCACTGAAAATGAAAAATTTGATTTCACTTCTGAGTCTTATATTTCTGTGCCCATTATCACTGCTTGTTAAAGCCAGCTCATGGAGCCAATGAGACATTGATTCTTTGAAGAAGAATGTTATTCCAGTCTCCTTGCAGTGCTTGGGCAAAAACTGTTGCTGATTTTGATGAGGATTTTGTCCCTCTGCAGTTTATGTTATAGGCCATTCCATTTAATTTACTTAATGGGAGAAAGGTTCAGGAAAACTCTGTTGTTCTTGATAGTGATCCATGAGCATATGTGTCACGTTATGTGGACACGCATGGACTTCATCACGTGCTGCATGTCAAGGACTAACAAGCCCATCAGTGGTGAGTCATCAATACTGATCTTACCATAGGGCTGTGAGCGAGATTACTTTCTTGTCTAGCCTGAAAAATGTCTTTCTAAATTATTCGTGCATATTTCAAAAGTCCATTAGGCAGATGATGGGTTCGGTACGGGGGTGGTAACTCATGGCTGGCTTCTCTTGGGGTGATCTGCAATCTGTCCAGTTTTGCTGTAATGGATATGAAGGCATGAAATTGTGTTCCTGTAAGCTCTGAAATGTTGAGGTCATACCATCCATCAGTCAACTAATATTCTGACTGTTACTCCGCCATGTTGGCGGTCCGGTCTTGGCAGTGTTAAACAGTGTTCTTCAGTGTAAATGTTAAGGCTCTCTCTCTTATCTGTGCTTGTTGTGCCGATTTTGGTCCTAGGCCATGATTATTCCATTAATACTGGAATACAGCTTAAGCCGCATGGTCAAGTGAACAACACTCAAAGACAACTGCATGCCAAGTTTCATTTGTGTTTGCCCAGAGACTCGTGTGCAGTGTTCAGTTTTATGATGAACTTTTTTTTTTTTCCATGAGTATACTTTCAACTGTCATTAATTGTCTCATTTCTCGCTTATGCAAGGAGCTATTGTAAATACTATAGATCTGCTAATCAGCAAGATGACCCGACAGACTGATGTATTATATTGATTTCTGCTTCCCTTTACTTTGAAAAGCTTAGCGTAAATGTACACATTCTTTGGAGCTTAAAAGGGGTTAAAGCAAAACCTCTCTTAAAGCGAACAGATGTCCCTGGTTGAGTGGAAGTTGAGGTTAAGCACACTCCTCTGTGAGCTTGTAAATAGTCATGGTGTTTTAACCAGACATAACTGTGAGTACTTGATGGCCAACTGTATTCTCAATGCTTGACACTCAAGCCATGAAATCTATCAATGTCAATCATGTATATAATAGATATAGAATATCTGGAATATATTGCAATAATTCATTCATCAAAATGTTCTGTTTGAATACCATTAGACAGGCACAATTAGAAAAAATGGAAAACAGAACAGTGTAACATACTGTGTAGTGTTGCATTTGACTTGCTGTTCATCCATGAGAAAATCTGCAGTCTGATGGTCAGCAAGCTTTACGAGATACTGATATCCTTTGTCTTTTGGTGTCACTGTCACTTTTTTAAGTCATAATAAAATTTGGAAACATGATCACTATTTTCAATGATGGTGTTAACAGAGTGGTTAGGTTTGTCTTGAATGCACAGATTTCTTAACAATTTCAAACTTTGAGATGAGATTTTTTTACATTACTACAATACTGAATATACTGTATGGGTGGAACTTCCGTACATTTACTAAAATCAATAAATGGAGTGGAGGGGAGATTGCAAGAACATTTCAGAATATCATCATTCAAATAATTACTGCCAAATGAAGGCAAAAAAATTTGCATGGAGCTGTTGTCACATCACCAGGACATTCTGGTTGAATACCCATGCACTTCAAAATACTTTGCACAAAATGACCCCATTTTTTCCTTCAAAATTATACAAAAATGCAAATATTTCTAGGGGTGTTGTCTCCTGAACCCTTTCTACAGCAATGTGTGAACCCCTGGCCTTGTTTTCAGTGAATTCAGTTTTTGAAAGCTTCACCCATGCTATTAGTACAAGTATGAAACTGAGGGGCAGAGAGTTTATGTATTTTTAAGGATTCTTTTGTGTTCATGGCAGTATATCACTGGTGACCCTTTTTTCAGGACTAGAAATATACTTTCACCTGATGACTGTAGAGTTACATGTGGCAAGACAATAGTATCCAGTCTCACTGCTTATAACTGTAATGTTATAACTATTTATAACACCTTGCATGATTTAAAAAGTATGGATGGACTGCAGACTTACATCTTGCACGTTCCACTACCGTATCAATGATTTGGCATTTGCCTGTAAAGTCTGTATTTTGGTGTACTGAAAATGATTATAGTATTGATTTCTGCAGCTAGTAGGAACTTCATCCTGGATAGCTCTGGTCACCTGCTGACCCGGATACTTGATTTCTGGTCTGGCATCATGGTCTCATTTCGACTGGCTTTTAGACTTAATAATATACACTAGAACCTTGATATACAGATGCCCAGAAAATGTGAAGTCTGCTTAAATTCACCTCAGTAATGAAATGATGAATGGTAATAATGAATCTGTGTATGTGAAATTCATGTCTAATACAAAGGCAAACTTATTAAAGTAATGTTTAATATTGAAGTTCCACTGTGGGCTCATAGTTGTCTGCCATCACAAACTTCTGTATTAAAATTAATACAGATATACAGTATAGCTTTTATGTCTTTAATCCAATGTTTTTTATGACTTTCAATGAAATGATCCAAGAAATCTTGCTCAGTGTGTATGTAAGCATTTAGACGTAGACATGTTTTGAGTTGTGAAATATGTTTTCAACATTGTTGGTATCGATTAATATTGTTCTATGTTGTTGTTGCTGTCAGTCAGACATGAGGTGAAATTTGATAAGAAAAAATGTAAACATGAATGACAATGCAAGAATTGTTATTAAAGATTTTATTGCCTCCCACATCATATCTTACTTGGATGTTTATTTTATCAACCTTTACACAAGGGTGGATCAAAAAGTTCAGGGCTTGTCAGGAAAATATGTGAATATTGGCTAAGTGACTACTTCAGTCATTTGTGATGTCCCCCATGATACTGCACCAACGTATAACCAAGTGGCAAGGCATATTCTATTCTAGTATTCATGATCATGAAAGGGGGAAGATGTGAGCGTAATCTGATAGTTTTGTTGGTTGTTTTTTTTTCAAGCTAGTTTACACAATATCCCCTGAAGTGCACCATTAGGAATTTTACCAAATTTCTTTAAAAGATCAGTTGTGAGAGGAAAAGCGGAAAAAAAAATAACACTAAGAAATTTCCTGTCCCTCCCAAAGATTAAACCCAGCATCTCTGATGCGAACTTCTAGGCAGTTTAAAACTTAAATATCCACTGCCTGAATCAGTCCCAAACTTTTGCGTGTGAGCTTAGTGTTCACCTTGACCCTTTTTTTTCAAAATTTTCAAATTCGGAAACGTAGACAATAATCTGTTATAGTTTTCACATATTGGAGCTGAAAAGTTTGCGATTTACGAAGAAATCGGCCTAAAGTGTACTCAAAGCACATTTCTTGACTGCATTTCAAAAGTATTTCTTATATGACATACTTCAATAGTATGTAGGAAGGATATTTTGAAAATTTAAACTGTACAACAAATAGATCAAAATTACTTGTGTGTGATATGATTATCACATTTTTGATGCCTTGCCCATATTACGTCTAACAAGGATGATAAGTGTGACGCCACTCAGACATAGCACTGTTAGCAGTTTGTTTGGTTCCTGCAATTTGACAAAAAAGGAAGCCACAACCCTTCCTTGTATTCTGTGGGCAGCCCTCAGCAAGGGGTATAAGCTTTTGATGGTGCACTCCAGTCACAGTGAAGAAAGATACACTACACGCTGACTAGAGATTTGTTTAAAAAAAGTGTCGTCTTTTGTACACAACCAGAAGAAAAATCTCGATAACATGGCGAAAATTATCTCCGTTTTCAAATATGTTAGTGGAACATCTTAACAATTGCCCTGTGTCGGAGAAGAATGTGGCAAGAATCAGCGGTGGTCTGTATGCTAATGAAAAAGGCAAAGATATAAGTACAGTATACCAAACACTACTCACAAGTCAGTGCATTATTTCCTGTCTCTTCCGCTTTAGTCGCAACCATCTTGACTTGCTTAGAGACTGATATTACCTTTGCTAAAAAAAGGGGTGTGGCTTCCCATTTTGTCAAATTGCAGGAACCAATCAAACGTAGCCTAGGTCTCACACTGTGCGCCTATGTACTTTGCTGTTAGGGATAAAATTTTGAATATTACATAAAACTTATGTGTATCTTTTAGTGCGATGTAAGACCCGAAAATGAAGAGATAGAGCCGGTGGTATCCCGCCTACTTCAGCAACTTCTCCATAATGAAGCCACTGATATACGAAGGTAAGTAGGAGACAGCGAGATAACCCCAAGCGTCATAACCCACTATATATCTGGTCCGGGGAAATCTAGAGATGATGGCGTGGATATAGGTGTCAGCAACACGATCAAGCCTCCGGTTGGCCCATCTCTCAATTTTATACTCTGTTCCTGGCTTTTTCGCTAGAATAGAAAATACATGTATACAGTTAATATACAGTAGTGTATTCATTTCATTCTTACAAGCAGAACAAACATATATAAGCCATACATACTAACGGCCATGACTGTAACAAGAATCCGGCTTTCGGAGATATATTATTTTTTTATATATTCTCCGTGCTTGTTTTCCCCTCTTCACGGATACTGTGCTCTGAGTACTCTGACTGTAAGATAGTATGCTCCAACATAATTAGAGGATCTGTAGTAAGTATTTGTTTGATATCAGATTTGTGAAACGAGTTTTATTGTATTCGCGAGCCTCTGGCGAGAGAATACGATAAATGTACTGTATAACGAATTTCATAAATCTGATATCAAACAAGCACGAGTTTCAGATCCTTTTCATCATACAAACTCTAACTCTAACTAATTTTTTTAAAAATGAACTTTTAATCGTGAAAAGGACCATGAAGTGGCCCTCATCCTATTTGAGACACATCAATTACAACTGAAAATGAAATACGGAGTTACGCGACACAAAGTAGATCCAAACAGCTAACAATCATCGGTGAAACCTTAGACCACAGAGACACTGACATTTCAAGTACTCAAATGTTTAACTGAACTGAAACTGAAACGTGAAGAGAACGATGATAAACGGTAAGAAAAACCGAAATCATTTTTTTTTTTTTTTTTTTAAATCTAGACACAGGGAAACCCCACGGCAGTGAAAATAGTTACAAAAGAATGACGTCACATATTCATGACGCCACAAAAGATATGACGTCACATATACATACGCCTAGGGGTTTCCAAGGCTTCCAATCAAAGTAAGCGTAAGCAGGTCAACGGTCATATTTATGTAATGTGAGACATATCAAATAATTATTACACTTATGTCACCGGAAATAGGCCCTGTTTATTTGATAAATATCTTGCTAGTTGCTACTTGTCACAATGGAGCTTATGTCGCTAGACTAACTAGAAACTGAGATGGCATAATGATGTTCGAGTGTCGATTTAGGCCTTCTAATTTCAAAGGTTGGTAGTTTCAGAAATTGAAAACATAATCATTTATGTCCACAAAAATACTTATTTTGTACACGTGTGAAGTAATGGTGCATAAATCCAACTTTTTATGTGGCAGATTATTTCTGTTGTGTAAAAATGTTCTTTAACCGCGATTTTGTCAGAATATCGCCATTACATTGAGATCACCCCTTCCTTACTTCAAACTACAATGTCTCGAGCCATAACGGATTTAATGCTCGGTGATTTTTTTTTCTCGTAAGAAAAATATCATACCTTTAAAACTGTTATGCGATATCTGTAACTTAGAACAGTTAAAAAAAAGAACTTAAATCTTTATGTTGAGAGGCCCACGCCGATTAACATTACCGGTAACAAGAAGACATATTTACAGTACCTCCAGAACTCTATGAGACTTCTTACGTTTTTTTATATAGAGATGACTATACGTCCTCTGCACCTCTGGACTGGCTCTTTGAAAGGCTCGTGTCGCTCCTTCAATCCATTTCGAAACATCTGTCATGGCTGTCTTGAAATTTCCAGGTTCTACAATGGAAACAGATATACCTTGTGCGGATAGTTCACGCCTGCAATACAGTGAGCAAATCAACGAATGAGGCAAGGTGGCAAGCGCAGGTGAAAGGTTAAAGAGGTCAGGGCAACTGTTCCAAATGACACCGGCGTCATCGCCTTTGGCCTCAAGTATTCATTAGTGTCAGTTTATAACCTGCCGCCTAGATGGCGCCATACGCAGCTACATAACCTGTCGTCAGCCCATTCGACATTTTCTTTTTTTTTTTGCATTACGTAATCTGTCTTCTGGAATTCGGCGTTCACGAGTTGCGCAAAAAAATATGAGAGTCAGCTTCTTCCTTTATCCCAATGGCTTTTAAAAAGTAAATAAAAATGGTATTTGGCTCCAAAAGAGCCAAATCTGGCAACCCTAGTACGATCTAGACATTCTAGACCATCAACGTCTCGTAGCCGAAAGAAAAAAAAACAACTGTCGAAGTCTGCACGAAAGGATCTTGCGTGAAAAGAAACAACAAAACACTGCTAGAGCAGCGGGTAAGCAAATTTTTCCTCTCAGATTATTGGTCACTTGTATTTACAGTTTCTCTCTTTACATTGCCATTGGATGAATCCCACTGTGGATATAGGAACGTTGAATTTGTGAGACAGTGTATAGGGCCTCAGATTATCGGCGAAGAAAACTAGCTACCGTTGACAAAATCGTATTGTCAATGTTTGTAAGTGGCTCATAAGTGAAATAGGACGGAAGTGATGTTTGGATAGTTTAGAAAACATTGAAGATTAATCAGATTTTGTTAGACAAATAAATAACATGTTGATAATCTCAGATTCATAGATTACATGGACGCTACGTCCCTGGGCCTTTTGCTTGACAGACTTCCAATTAGATGAAAATAGCATGTTGTCATATGCATTGAGAAGACAGTAAAAAAGGTACTTGCATTAGTTTCTTGTTCTGTCCAAAGGACAGATTATGGAGAATGGGCCCTATATAATATGTGAACCTACTTGCGAATTAGTTTGCATTCTCTCCTGATTTTGTAAACTAAACCTCAGGTTTGGGTCATTCTCTTTGGTTTCGGTTTGGCCTTCTGTGCGGAGCACTTGTTGTTAAGGAAACTAGTTAGCTTACTAGGTAGCTTGTTTACACCAGTCCTTTCGATGCATCGGTTCGTAGCTCGAAAACGAAATGAGAGACCTATATATTGAACATCATTTTTAATAAGCTCATTAAATTCTGCAAACTATTAAAGAAGATTTAGAGGTTTTGGAATTTCTTGTAAGTGATAGTAGAGGAAACAGTTTATTGGCTAAATGAGGGAAATCGAATTAACCTTATGTAACCTTATGGCGCAATGGAACATGGCAAAAGGAGGGCTCTGCTTTACCGAGCGAAATTCTTGCACACTATATCAGTATATGAAAGAGATGATGGCGGAAATCGCGAAATGAAGCGGCACTATTGCATCTGCTGTCAATTGCACAGGTCAACACAGGGCTGCGTATGTTTGGTCCCCGCAATTTGTCAAAATGCTAAATCACACCCCTTTCTTGTATCCTGTGGGCAATCCTTAGCAAAGAGTACACCTTTTGGTTGCTGTGCGCTACTCATGATGAAGAAGTGTGCGCATCTACCAAAATGTTGTTAAAAATATGATGTCTTTTGGGAAGACCGGAAGTGAAAGCGCGGCATCATGGCGGCAAATCTCTACGGTCTCAGATTTGTTAATAATAATACCTCGTAATAATAATAACTTTATTCGTCTTTTGCAGGAAATATGGCTTGGCCAGGTACAGAAAAAAAATGTTCATTTAGTGGAACTATTAGTGGCCTTGTGTCGGAGGAGGCTATGGCAAGAATCAACGATGATATGTATGCTAATGAATGAGGCAAAGATATAGTCTAGATCTAAGCATAACAAACACCACTCGCAAGACAGTGCATTAGTTTCTTGCTCTTGCGCATTAGTCGCAGCCATCTTGGGTTGCCTTAGAGACTGATACCCAGCCTGCATCAGGCGAAGGCGAGCTAGGGTAAACACGCGGTATTATTATAGGATTACAATAATGACGCTAAAAATAAAGAAAGTGGACATTGCACTCGACTAATAGTCTATGTTCCCCTAGTTTTCTAGGCCTTAGATTTTTTTCTCCCAATTACCCTTTCAATTAAACAGTGTTTGTGCAAAATATCGATGAAATCTGAGAATTTAAACAATTGTTGGGTGAATTTCTCCGTGGCCATTTACAGTATTTAAAAAAACTACCATGTCTACCTCAAAAGGGCGGTGTATCCTTCCACGCCGAATTTGGAAATGGTGTACGGGCCATTTCCAATAGGGACCCGGCCTGAGATACTCGATGTATTGACGATACGGCCCTTCGTCTTCCGAATGAGTGGCAGAAAATATTTGATCATGTCAGCCATTCCAAGGATGTTGACGTGGAGAACGTCGAGATAGTCTTGTCTGATACACATCTCACATGGCGCAAGGATAGATGTGATGCCCGCGTTGTTCACCAAAGCCCAAAGTCCTGAAACACAGTACAGCCATAAGGTGATAATACGATGGACAGCATTTCAAGGAAATTAGGCCAAAATTTTGACCGCACTGACCAATTGTAAAACCTGGCATGCTGAAATTTGTCACATATTTAACAACAATGAATAATAAATAGGAGAGCAAAATCGTTTGTAATATTTTGTCGTAAAGTTATCAGCAAATATAAGAAAACGATTCTATAATTATTTATGGTAGCATTTGAATCCCCACTATGTTTGTATGTGCGTGTATGTTTGTGTTTATGTTTGCGTGTGTGCGCACGCGCGCTTCTGTCCGTATGTGTGTGCGCGACTGGGGAAATGTGATATGTGTATGTGTTTTGGAGGGGGTGGGGTGGGGAAGCGAATGGAAGGAGGTAGAAGGGTAAATGAGAAAGTTCAAATGAAGAAGGTATACTGTATTATTTTTATGTAATGGGCAAATGTGAGCAAACGCATCAATTCCAAGTGCAAGATAGAATAGCGTGACAGAACAGAGAGATTTGGAGCGACAGAGGAAGAGTTCATAGCGCATTTTGAAGCGTTTTCTGATTTATACTATACCCTTCTCATTATGTACATGTTCTGTAAATCCGTTGGAACTGGCCATACATTGAATCTGAATCTGTTTGTAGAAATCCGCGGGACAGAAGACTTCTGTTCGGTTTAAACAGAGATTCCCAGAAACAAAGAAATAAACGAGGTTTCTTCCGTTTTAGGGATACTTTCGGTTTAACTGTTTTCGTCTTGTTGTACGCTGTAATAGTAATATGAGTTACTTCCTGGATGTTATAACCGGGTATTCAGCGAGCAAAATCTTTTTAGTGTTACTGAGACGAGAAGATAAGAAACGAGTCTCTCTCTCTCCTAATCAACTTGTATAGATCAGTGCTGCATTGCATCGATCAAGATTTGATATCTAAAGCATTCTCCCTTACCTATTTTTTGTTCAGTAGGCCTACTAAGGAAGACGATAGATGGCTCATAACCTCTCATGGGGGATCTTATGTCACGTGACTTATGTTATGGCCCCTTCCTATTCCATATGGCTTCCATATGGCTTGCAAGCAGTAACGATGGGCACAGGCCGCCAATCGAATTCGGAAGCGAATCCATGAAATCCCCTTGCCCTGAGTTCGAATACCTGGATTCGAATCCTAAAATTGGTCTGGATTTGAATCCTTTGATGCACAGGAAATAAAAGTTTAAAAAAAAATCGGTTGGCAAAAACTCCCTGTCATATTAAACTTTCCTGTCTCTGTCCAAATGTACAGGCGTAACTTTTAAATCTTATCTAAATTGAAAATACAGTACATTGTAAAAGACTCCATATAGTGGCTATTCTAAGAAGTACAAGCACAAATTCCATGTATTCTCCCCTCGGATTCGAATCCGTATTCGAATTCATCGACTCGTAGTTCTGGGTCTGAAACTCGTATGATTCCCCACATCTGGTAGAGAAATGCAAATCAACCTTTTGAAATTGTATGCGTAAAGAGCAATAAATGCAATTACCGGCTGGCGATGGTATTTTATTCTATATCTTGTTAACTTCAAGACGTTCCCGATTTTTTTAGATTAATTAGCATTTGAAATAGCTGCAACATAAATAGTGATATCCCAAAGAATAGTCACGTGGTAGCACAGACCTCTGAACTGACAGTATGTTCGCAATCGGTTTTCAGGTTTACCAAGCCATATAGCAGAAAACGGCCAGTAAACCTTTTCGCCCGGAATATAGTTCTAAAGTTTCCGTTCTTTACATGTGAGGAAAATGACCCAATTCATTGATTCTCAAAACCGTTCGATGACAGCAAAAAAAGGCCAAAAGAAACAGGACATTTTAATTTAAAGTTAAAGTTAGCTACAATTTTAATTCCGACAGTTTTTAAACTACAGCTGGTTCCGGCATTATCGTGCAAGTAGGCTACTGATGATACGCCACTTGTTTCGCCCGGGCCTGAGTGCTAAGGTTGGGCAGATTCAAAACTTGTAAGACTCGAATGGTGTTCGAACCCAGAGCTAGGCTTCTATTATTCGATTTTNGTATTTTCACATGTTCGATGTTGATGAACAGTACTTCAGATTTTCCTTGTACGTCTTCTGTTACTTGCTCAAAATGGCTCCAAATCACACTTCTTTTAGGCATTTTGAGAAAAACAAAAATTAGGCTAAAACCGCTGATTTCACTCATCAAATTACGTTTACCGTTGTAGTTGTAGACTGGAACAGGAGGTGCCAGGTACCCAAATAAAAGCTTTACAGATCGACCTACTGTTTAGTGGGCTACCTTTTACTTACTGGGGTTTTTTAAAATGTATTTTCATTTTAAATGAAGCCAAAGGGTCTGTGACCTCTACTTTGGGACAGAGACCCATATGTTATTACGGCACAGGGAGTTCTTGCAAATCTTGTTTGTTTGTTTGTTTGTTTGTTTGTTTGTTTGTTTGTTTGTTTGTTTGTTTGTTTGAAGTGTACAGACATTTTACAGGAATCTCTTGATTTGTTACTATTTGTATTTTAGAGGAAACAACCGTGTTTTTATTTTGTTAATTCAGTATCAGCAGGAGGAATTAATGTTAGGAAGAAAGATGGTGCCTAGGTTCCACAGGCTGTATATAGCATGACGCCACTGATTTGACATTACGTCAGACTTGCCTTTCCCAGAGGGCAACGTATTCTTAACAACCTTCAGTGCCGCTTCAATACTCTCAGTTTTGCTGATATCTACGATAACGGTCCGCAGGCGATTGGAGCAGCTCTCCGCCAGTGACTTGGCTCCATCATCTGTCAGACAGCCAGCAAAGACGTGAAAACCCATGCTGTCCATACGGCTGTGGAATAAGATCACCTTTATACTGCTAAAATATGTGTTTCTTTGTGCCAATGAAATAAAGCAGTTCCAGTAAAGAAAGAAAAAGAAAAGCACGATCCTAAATTCAGTCGAAAGCTTAAAATATTTCTTAAGCTTAAACTTGAGGTTCCTCTTTCATGTTCCCTGTGTAATCTGATAGAAAATGAAAACAAAAATAGATTTCACTTCGATTCAGAGGTCAGTACAACGGGACAGCGAATCGTTCACGAATGTCTTTCAAATGGCTAAAATTACGCACGTTTCACTTACTGCTGTTGGCACATATCATTATAACAAGCACGGCAAAGTTTGTTTCAACGCACATAGCGCAAAAGAAAACACATTGCGAAACCACATTATTCCCGAAGTACTGCTGAGATCTGGCAAACCAGAGCTGGTCCTAGGACATTACATCGCGCTGATATTTTTCTCCATAATTTAACTTTATGTCGCAATGTGTATCCCAGCCGCCCCCCCCCCCNCCCCCCCTTTCAAACCCTCCAAACAACAACAACAACAACAACAACAACAACAACAACAAAAATTACGTGAACTTCACAAAAACAACTTGACGTTTTAATTTCGGGAGAGCGGAAGGGCATGTAGGCTACTGTAAAGAACAGTACTCAGCCCCGACAAAGGCTCTCTGAGCTGAAACCTGAATCTTCTTTAACAGTTCACTATGCCACCTTTCAGTCATTCAGGGACGTGAAAAGAAGTTATCACGAAAAGTGAGTTGCGATTATCCAGTGATTAAAATTATATTATAATAATATACTACGACACCCAGGACGACATGAATGGAGCGACCTATGGGGAGGAAGACGGAGAGGAGGAATCGCAGACAATGAAGAGACTCCTCGACACGGGCTACAGGCGTGGCCAGGGGCGTACTTCACGCCTACATGGCAAGTTTCGGAGGGCTAGGAACCAGATATCTACTGGCACCATAAGTATTCAAACCTTACGATGGCTGTTGGAAAGGGGGACCGAGTGTCTAAGGGAATGCCCCGAACATAACGATGTCAGTCTTGGGACAAGGTATTGACAAGGTATAGTATATTCAGATATTATAACGTGTATAATTACATAAACATGCAAAAACTGCTGATCTAATGTACGAAAGCTTTGGAAGATCACAGAGCGAGGTCTGTTGTGGGCAACAGTTCCGAACTCTGTATCTTATTTGTCTGTCTGTCAGTCACTGCGTGCTGTCAGCAAACAAACAATTTTTTCAGCTTAGATATATAAATGCATCAGCTCTCAACCACATTAGTTATGCAAAACCTCCCTCTATCATTCAGTCTATGGGTTAAGCAGTTTTGCCGTAACAGCATGGGTTTTCCGCTCTTCCTTGCCCGTTATAATGCAATTCAACAATACCTCAGGAAAGGGAAGAACGGGGACGAAGAATTCCGCCGTTAAAACCGGGTTCCCATGATAACTGTGGCCGTTATGAACGGGTTTCATATACTTACATGGCACTCTCCCGCCCGAAGCCAGTGTCGCAGCCAGTGATGAACACATACTTGTCTGCGATGTTACCAAGTTTAAGCGACCGTAGTAGCCAATCTAATGTTAGGTACAAGATGATGATCAGCACAAGCGATGCCCAAAACATGACAGCAAGCAGTCCTTAGGCACACTGCTTTTCGCAAGTGGTTTTGTTTTCAAAATCTATACCTGGAAAATGAATATAGGTCAGGGCTACATGGTTAATCCACGGAATTGTCCATTGAAAATGACTGACCGTTTCTATTCTATTCTATTCTATTCTATTCTATTCTATTCTATTCTGTTCTGTTCTAGTCTACTCTATTCTATTCTATTCTAGACACACAGACAGACAGACAGACAGACAGGCAGGCAGGCAGGCAGGCAGGCAGGCAGGCAGGCAG
>JAWQUT010000320.1:103846-117654 GCA_033807755.1 Ellobium chinense
GTGTTGATATTTATAATACGTGTATGAAGCAAGCGCACTGATCTTCGACTTCACAGAATTTTAAAATAAGGAGACTTTGATGAAAAAAGCTATAACAAAGATCTTCTTGTTCTAATATTATGTCTTTACATGTATGATGTGTATTGTTAAATGTGTTTGTGTTATGATGAATGAGATGTATAACATTGTATGACACTGTATGACAATTTCCCTACGGGGTAAATAAAGTCGTATTTTCATTTTCATTTTCATCTGGTTTACGTGCATTTCGCTCCATTTTATTTTGGTACACAATTTTTACCTAGCCTTAATTCTGAATCATTGTTGGACAGATATTTATATTTTTCTCTCCTCATTAACAAAATGATGACGATGACAGTGGAGATGCTGAGATCAGTGCATGTATGCTCTTGCTGTCGCTATTAATGGATTAGACTGTGATTGATAATATCAGTTCCATTAGCCGGAAGGGAGAAAAATTAGTAGAGTGATCGCCCTCTCAAATAACCCACTGCTTTGGAATCCAGTCTGTCTCAAAACTAGATGGTGGGTATGAAATGTAACACAATGGGTTACTGAGAGGGCAAAATCCTAGACACTTGTTTGGTGTCCATAACAAACAAAAAAAAAAATCTTTTGCAGGTTGCATGATGTCAACCCATGCATCGAACAGTCTCTTTCACGGAACATTCATTTTTATTGTACCATGATATCATGGACTGAATTTTTTAAGTGATACATGTAAGGCTAAAACAATGAAGAACAGCTGCTGCAGCAGACGCTTACTAAAAGTCTGTTCCAAAATTTGCAACCTTTTTCGCTCTGCAGCTGCATATTTTATTACTTGTAAGCGTGGATTAAGTCTATCCTGGATCTCTGTAATACTGTGTGTGTGTGTGAGTGCGTGTGTGTGTGTGCGTGTGTGTGTGTGTGAATGCGTGTGTGTGTGTGTGTGTGTGTGTGTGTGTGTGTGGGTGTGTGTGTGTGTGTGTGTGTGTGTGTGTGCGTGCGTGTGTGTGTGTGTGTGCATGTGTGAGTGAGAGAGAGTGAGACAGCGAGGGAGAGAGAGAGGAAGAGAGAGATGCCAGTTAGTAAATATAAGATCAGTTATACACGTATCTATTTCCTTTCTTCTTTGTTTTGTTCTTTCTCATTTTTTCGGATTCTTTTAGAATTGTTTATATATTGATATGTGGTTGGCTTCGGCCTAAATAAACTAAACAAAACATTAAATTGAACTGTGATGCTGTTTATAAAAATAAAAGAAACCATCAAATATAGTGAGATCTACATTTTTTTGGTTTCTTCTATTTCACATTCAGGTACAATGTACCAACGGTTTAGGGCGCTATGACAAGGTTTTTGTGACAAAATGCTATATTCACCATTTTGACTTTTTAGCTTATTTGCCTACTTGAGGTAGCAGCTGGTGTATTTATTACACATATATATATTTTGTTCCACGGAACGACATCTCTCTTACATATTTTCACCCTTATAATAATATGGTCGCTGTAGAGCTAGAGTGAATCATCCCACATTTGCCATGTTTTGAGAAACTGAGGGATGAAGTTTATGTTGCCACTGACTTTTAAAGACACACAAGAGAAAAGTTGGTGTTAGACGTCTCCACAGGCCAAAAAATGGCAATTTAACAGATATTTGTAGCTAGAGTGAGTCAGTATCTGTTTGTAGAACCCGTTCTTTACCGTCAAAGTCGCAAAAATGTGGGATGGTCCACACTCGCTCTACGGCGACCATATATTTCATCTGTCGTTAAAAACATACGTTTTATTTTGGTCTGTTTTGCCATGAACCCTCACTGGCTTCAACGACTGTTGTCACAAAGCTCGTCGTGTAGTCTTAGTTTGCTCTGCGACTTCATAGCTATGTAATCAATTTTAACTTTGTTTGGGCTGGTAATTACAGCTGGAAGTAAAACAGAATTAATATTTTTATCAGCTGTGAGTGATGTAATTCTGCTTTTTTCCGGATTTAACAATCTAGTAAGCTTTATTTTATACTACTTTTTTTACTACTAGTCTGAGGTTGATATTAGACAGATTATGTTTTCACTGTGGATTGGAGTCAACACCGTTCTACCCACCCCACCCCCCTCCCTCGAGATTGGATATAAAATAGAGATTATGACTAAAATAAATAATGCGCTGTTCGCATGCAGTACTAACGTAAATGTTACCCTTCAAAAATGCCGATGACACTTTTTCACAGTGCTGAGAGATACACCTTTTATATTGAAGAATAATACGGGTAAGATTGCCTGATTTGGCTCTTTCGGGGCCAAATACCAGATATTTGGCTCTTTTTATTGACTTCTGGTTAAAATTGACGTATTTCCCGTACTAATACCCATTACTTCTTCCAGCCTGGCGTTTCAAGTGATCGGGTTTCTGTCATAATGTCGGATGAACTCAAAGAACCATATCTGTTTCCATGTAACAATCTTTTCTGATTATGCTGCTCCAATGTTTGTAGAAAGATTTATGATAACAATAATACCCGCATATTTCCACTACATAGCTAATTTCTTGCTATGATAAATTCTGACCCCGTGGGTCCTTTCCAGACATGAATTCCCTCTTTCTTTGGCACTTTTTCGCAAGCGGTTTGGCTCCCACTCGAAGAAAAAAATACGGCTATACTATACTACGGCTAGCATAGTGTTTATCATTGTATTAATCATTCTCTTTCCCTGACTTTCACTGAAATACAATCGTTAGAATTGGTTTAAGAAAGTCAGTGACACAGCATACTGGCTTGATGTCAACGCATTGATTTCGAAATTAAAACTGGATTTAATGTATGAAAACATCAGAGAGAAGATAAAAATCTTAACAATAAAAGTACCCATACACAAGGTGTCCAGGCTGTTAGTAATATAAGGGTCGATTGAAATGCATAAAATAACAAAACATAATTGTAAAAGGACCTACAGATAATAATGTACCTTAAAGGCGACAGGTCCCATGAGAACATGATTATTTTCGCAATTCCAATAAAGTATACGTAGTTGGAAAGTGTGTTAGGGTAATGAATAAAGACTAGGCTTTCACGTGGAAGTTGGGTAACAATATTCAGACAGTTGGTATTGAAGGTTTAAATTGCAGTGAAGTTAGCGTTCCTGTGGTATAGTGGTAGCACGTTCAGACTAGGAATTTGAGATTAGAACTTCTAAATCAAAAAAATAAAAATAAAATTCTCCCCTCTCAACCTCATTACTCGTCAATTAGCTGCCCCGGTAGTTAGATAACAAAGGTCAACAAGAAAAAATGTCTCAGAACTGAAAATAGTTTACGTCGATGAAGTTTGGAGTGCTAAATTTGAAAAATTACAATTAAAATTGTCATTTAGCTTTACTTCACAAGATATAAGGCCAGGGGCTGTCAAGTATATTAACAATAGGCATTACGAGTGACCGGAGATTTGTGTGAGTAGATTTTTTTCCACAAAATATATCATAAACTAATTTAAAAAATAAATATGACACAATTTATCCTGTTTACAAGAACATTTTGCACTTCCACTTCAGTCTAAATCAAGGCGAAATCAGGAACGACCAAGTACGGACGGCATCTTTGCGGTTGTGGGAACGAATTACCATTTTATCCAGACTGGGCTTCAAAGCAGTTTTATGGTGATCCACTACTCTCCTTTTGAAGAATATAGTGCACTACTGTGGTGCACGCTGCCCTTTTCCAATTTAATATTATTATTTTACATGCAAATGTGCGCAACAGAGTGCTGAACAGTGCATTTTTTTCGGTTGTGGATCTTAGAAATTCTAATCGACGACAACGTATAAATACTGGGATTGTTGGCAGCCAGCAGCCTTGATCTGCAACCATGAGTAAATCCCGATTTTTTTGTGATCTCTTGCCGTTTTGTGTAAATGTTAGGTGCCATTGTGAAAGACTGAAGGAACTATATCATTATGCTACTGAATGCAGCACCTAAAGGGTCCATGTTATGGGCGGCTGGCAGGCTCGTATTCCGAGCAACTTAAGTAGGTCGAAGACCAAACAATATATCGATCAAAACTTCCCATAACTTTATGGGGCAAAGATCAAGAATGGAGCATTCAGAGGCAACTCAAGACTGGGTAGTTGATGGCTTTGTTCATACCAAATACTAGTCAGGGTGAATGCTTTTCAATCAGTATCTTTATCTCTCTTTCTTTCTTTCTTTCTTTATTTTTTCTTTCTTTCTTTCTTTCTTTCTTTCTTAAGTCTGTCTGTCTGTCTGTCTGTCTGTCTGTCTGTCTGTCTGTCTGTCTGTCTGTCTTGTCTGTCTGTCTGTCTGTCTGTCTGTCTGTCTGTCTGTCTGTCTGTCTGTTATTTATTTCTTTCTCTTCCTTTCCTCGCTTCTTTCCCTTCGTCTTCATTTTTTAAAATTTGATGTAGACTATGCATTGAATGTGTATTTGGCCCAGAGCCTAATAAAGACTTTGAATCTTGAGTCTTGGTTATGATGCTCTTAATTTGTAAATCTATGGAGGGTGGAGGGGGGGTGGAAGAGAAGGGTGTTGCATGGATAGTTTTGGGGGACCACGAGCCGCCACTGGTTTTTCAGCTCCATCTGACAAGATGTTCTCAGCTAACTAACTTCATGCAGGCTCAGGAGTGAAACTCAGCATTGTCACTCTGTCACCACCACCATCACTACCGTCACCATCAAATATCATTTGAACGAGCTGCTAGATGCGAGGACAGGGGATGAGATGGGGAGCTGTACCCCTTCAAAGTCTATGCCCCTGAACCTTCTTTCCCCCTTTCCTGATGCCCCACCTGCCTCCTATGACTGCTATCTATAATTATGCGCTATGAATTTCCTCTCCTCCCCGCCCCCCTCACCCCATCCTCTCTCTCCTACCCGTACATGCTTTTCACCAATCACACTAGCTTCCTATGTATTGCCTGGAGCTTTGCATCCCTTGGCTACGTGGCTACTGTACTTGTAAAAGTGCGGCTCAAACAAGCTGTAGAAAAATTAAATATGTATAGTGCACCGAGCCTTTGACACGCACGACGTTTACTTTCCAAAATCCAAATAGACTAGTCTAGAGACTTTTTGTGCTCTCCTATTTTATACAGAACATCGTGCTGATGCATCCTGGATATTGGTGTACACTAGTGTAACCCTAGGAAACGATTAAGTTGCTTCAGACATAAGCAAACATTAGGAAGACCCGATGTTACGAAGACCCAGGGGCTGCCATAATAGTAGATCTTGCCCTTCGTAAGTTAATCGGTAGAGTCTCTCAGCAAAATTTAATATTACCACATAGTAACTTTTTTACACTCTACGTTTGAAAAAGGAGGGAGACAGACTCAAGTGATGTTCACGTGTAATAGCTACACAAAATGCCTCGCTCGCCTGATCTTCATATGCGCATTTAACCTGAGACGAATACAAACAACTTGATTTTTAATAGTCTAGTTGCTGACATAATATGACAGCTTCAGTCGCTGTCTTCAGCCAGTTTGCTCTGAGATTAAGAAAACAAAAGTGTGGCGCGTGTAAAGAAGTATAACAGTGTTCTCTAAACTGCGCACAGATTAAACAAAACAAAACAAAAAGTAGGACATCTGATGCCAAAATAAAAAATTAGGACATCTTGTGCATAAGCATACAAGACTAGGGTAAGGACGCAGATAAAGCGGATTTATTTCGTTTCATATGTTCAGATGGCTAATTTGATTACGCAGTCCCTAGAACTGTTTCATGTTCCAAAACAAATTAATCCATTTTACGAAACAAATTAAGCTTATTGCCAAAGATTCTCGGTCGAGACTTTTGTTTACTCATCGTCTCATTTTTTTCACTGAGGTTAGCATAAAGTATTACGACCTTTGTGAAAGATACTGCTCATGTTTAAAAACAAATGGTAAAAATAATATTTTATTGCTGACAGGTAAAATCAAAGTGTTCTTCCTTTGTCATCATTAAGAGTAGGAAAGACGAACGTGGGAATCGGAAGGTTTTACTGGGCTTCGATAGGCTCGTGACGTCAGATGAGACGCATCATGATTAGCTACCGCCTATTGAGAGCTTCGCAAAACGACGAAACAAACTAGAAGGGCGCTCAGTAGAGGGATGACCTTCGCCATGGTAAAATGTAAGTTTGTGTTTCTGTGGAGGAGGTAAGAGCGGGGGGGGGNGGGGGGGGGGGGGGGTTGGTGGGGTGAGTGGGATCAACTCCCATACAAACACGCAAATAAAAACTCCTGTAATATATTGGCAGCAAATGCAGTGATGTCATTATATCAGTAAAAATATTAGAAGTTGTCTTATTTGACAGGGGCCAAAATCTGTTCATAAAGATTCCCTATCCAAGTCCAGCTTGTTCCCATGGGTGTGTTTGCTCAGTTAGAACATTACACATCAATTTACGACTTTATATTTGTTTAAATCAAACATTTTGTGACATACGTCAATTTTAATCTAATGTGCACCGAAAATGTTATCGTTCAAATTTCAGCACTTCCTCAATGTTTCATCCAAACTGGTAAGTTTTAAAACTATTTTTGTCACATGCCAGTTAATGAACAAAAAACAGCAACAACAACAACGACAACAACAACAACAACAACAACAGCAACAAAACTTTGTGGGATACGTCTCTTTTGATTTGATAAGCACCACATTATACCAGACTCTTTCACGCTTCATGAAAATTCCCCACAAAACTTTGTAAGATACATCGTCCTTTACTTGACACATGGGTACTAATTGTCAGTCGTATATTACATTAACCTAGTCCAACCATTTCACTACGTTTCATGTAAATCGACTGATTTTGAGTATACTATCAATAAATTAAAGAAAGAAAGAAAGAAACAAACAAACAAACAAACAAACAAACAAACAATCAAACAAATAAAAACAAACAGACAAACAAACAAACAAACACAAGCAGGCAAATATAACCCACTTCGCTGAGGTAACAGGATGGTGAACATTTCGTCAAAGTTTTACGAGGTACAGAGGCAGACACTGAATTTGTCGATGGGTAGAGCACTTACTGGGGGATTTGTTCCTTCACCAGATAAAGACTCTCACATAAATTTGCATGATAAGGCTTGACACTGATACACGATCCTACACTTCTAGGCATTACATGTCTTTCAAATCATCCATAATATTCCAGTGATATAATAAGAATGATTTTTGGAAATTTATAAGATTCAAGATTTTGTTATTTCTAGACCTTTCCGGTCATTTCAGTGCACCACAAACTATAAATCTTAAAGAACATATAAATCAAATACTACATCCTATGATGCACTCAGCCCTCATTTTCGGATGATTTCAGTCATTGCTCTATATCCGATGACCCCAAGAGAAGTTTATTTAATGACATTAAATTTGACACATACTACGAACCAGATAACTGTCTTAACTGCTGCAGATTCAAATATATAACGGCTATGGTTGTGCCACGGCTGAATAAATTAAAAACACACGTCTAACAATGGCATGCACGGTTTAAGTCTTTAAACAGTGGCCATACTACTTCATTTTTTAACTTACATCTTTAATTCATTTGCCGTCACAAAAAAAAAAGAAGAAAAACATTTAGATGGATGAATTTTCAGATCACTTCTGAATGTCATGACTGGAAAGGTGGTGAAACCTCATGCACATAATATGTCAATATTCAGGCGAGTTTTTCTATTGTTATTGTATGGCAGACATGGGATAGCCCTCAGATCCATGTTTGTCCAATGAACACAGGCGAATTTTAAAAAAATTGAAAAAAAATGTTAAAAGAAGAAAAAAGATGGATGACATTTGCAACATTTATATATGATACGTGTGTGTATCTATTTGTGTATAAAATGTTATGCCAATTTCCTTTCTTTTAACTTTTGAAATTATTCAACTTTGAATAATAATAACAAAATCTTTGGGGGGGTCACCTGGTATGTACGCATCAGTTGAAATAACATTATACCACTGACAAGTTCCAGTGAAGACAGCATTGATAAAACATTCATATTGAGAATTTGATCGACATTAGACATTTAAGTAAGTGTTGATTAAATATTTCAGAATCTGATTACTATGTTCTGCGTATATATCAGTATCTACTAAATGATTATGATAATGAACGTCGTCATCATCATCATCATCATCGTAATAATAAACGAAATTAAGGGCATTTAAAAAAAGGCCCTATCAGCATTATAAGTGTGTATGTCGGGGAAGGGGCGCACTGTTTTTCTTTAGGGATGGGGCGGGGGAGGGAAGGGGAACATATTTCCTTTTTCTATACAGTGAAGCACGGATAATGCGTACACACTGGGACCAGCCAAAAGTGTACTTATTAACAGAAATACGTATTAACCATACACGAAGCCTTAGAGAAGAAAAATCGGGGCCAGACATATTGTACTCAGTATCCGTGTTTATGTACTAAGCGTGTCAGTATTAAGTATGCTCCACTCTACTTTCATATCAGTCTTTTGGAATATCTAAGTGGTTCCATGACGCAAGGGATTCGGTGACACGACTACCTTTTTTTTTTTAATTTCAAAGGCCTGTCCGGGGTGCAAAGGGAGAGAAGAGGTCTGAATTTCACGAGTAAAACCTTTCATGCTGAAATGAAAGTTTTCAGACCGTTGTTTACCTCCTCTCCAAACACTACAGTACAGAAAATTGATATAAAAACGTCTAACATTTGATATTAAAAAAATATAATATTTGAAATATGAAAGCAAATAAATCTTAAGTCGAGGCAGTGTCCGCGGCCATTTGCAGTGGGGAGGTCTTGCCTTCCAATAGTATTGATCGGATGGCGCAGCTTTAAACTCCTTGTGGAAACACTTGTGCAGAAATGAACCAATCAGAGAGCCAGGATGGGAGATAGGACAAAGGGAGGAAAGTGAGTCCAGCGTCCTTGCCAACCGTGTATCTCTTCCTGGGAAATCTCGATGTCAAGGCGTGGATGTAGGCCTCGACCACTACACAGGTGTCAGGGGAGCCTCCCTCTCTGAAGAATGTCAACCTCTTGCGGCCTGGAAAGAGAAAAGGGTGAGGGGGGGGGGGGGGGGTGNGGGGGGGAGGGTACAAATTGAGACATGTGAGAGTGTGCGTATTAACGATGGGACCTCTTACCATCGTATGAATTACATAAGCGCATTGGTTCTGAATGCACCTTCCGTAGGGCTCAACATGCAGAGCTAATGTAATTCTTACGATGGTAAGAGAACTCACCGTAAATGCGCAAGTTCTCAAATGTAAATTTTACAATGGTAAGAGATCCTGTCAAATGCCATTCATTTAGATATTGACAATATATTTTTTAAAAATTCTCTAGCTCAGAATTAGCTTACAGAAGTCTTGAAAGTGCTATGCGACGTGTAAAGAAATACATAGCTGAATAACGGCATAAAACAAGTAGATAGATGTAACTGAATGAATTAATAAACATCCACATCCGAAAAAAAAAACAAAAAACAATTAAGCCTAAAAACTTGTGAATCGTTAAATTTCACGCAAATCGGTTAGTACCTTCTTGAATTTTCTTGCCAACCAAGAACAAAACAAATTCACTCTGGTATAACCATAATCTTCTTGACAGAGATATGAAATATCGGTAACAATATAAACTTGATGTGCCACTGAAACTAAGAACAGATTCTCATTTCTTTTGATAATAATTTGCTCTTGTATTTTCTACGGACAAAGCTCCCAGAACATTGCCAAAATCCCCTGGTGAAAGTGGAAGAAGAAAAAGGGCATAGAGTAGATCTTCAATATAAAGTATGCCTTGGGTTTGCAAAAATGAGACTTATTACAGTACGGAGGTTTACTTAATATAGAGGGCCATCTGAATAAAGAAATGACAGAATAATGATGAATGTATGCATTTGAAATTAATACTTAATACCAGGGCATACTTACTAAATGACTATTTAACATAAAGGCTTCACGTGTAATTATTACATGTATTTCTCTATGGCGTGCATGCTTACATCTGTCGATCAAATCGGATCCGTATACAGCCCGCAGGTCTTCGCTTGCTTTTGCATAGGCCTTCTCTATTGGAGCGACAAGTTTCTCAACATCGAAGATAGGCGTTCTGAACACACCAGGCTCCAAGACGCACACTTTCACCCCTTGAAGGTACAGTTCCCGCCTACAAATGTCAATGAATGGTTTGATTGATAAGTCACAGTCACAGCAACCCAATCATCTTTGAACAGCATCAGATGACAACAGAAAGAGCTCATATGGTTCATATTTGAGAGCTTGCGTATTAACGATGGGATCTCTTATAGTCGTAAGAATTATATTAATTTTGCATGTTGAACGCTTATTAAAAGTGCATTCACCAACAATGCACTAATACATTTCTTAAGATGCTAAGAGATCTCAACATTAACGCGCAAGCTCTCTCATTTCATGAAACTTCTGTAGCACTGAAATTGTATCAGAAGACACATATGGGTGAGGAGGGGAGGGGGGGNGGGGGAGTGAGTAGGCCATGCTCTTCGCCGTCTGTATGCTACGATTGAAAGGATACTCATCCTTGCGAACGTACCTCCGGACAGCTTTGGTGTCATGCCATAAGAACTACAGTTCCAGTCATCAAAAATGATGTCAGCAGCAATAACAATGAGCTTGAACAGAGACATTTGTGAGCCTACCCATTAACGATGAGATCTTTTATCATTAGTGCGTAGGTGCTCAGTATCGTTCAACATGCAGATTTAATGTAATTCTTACGATGGTATGAGATTCCATCGTGATGTGCAAGTTCTCAGCTGCATAAAAGTTTGTGCGTTAAGCATTTATAGACGGGACGTCATTTGCTACGTATATCCATTTTCTGTCGGCAAAAGGTTGTCATACATTTACATTGTCTAACTCTAATGTATACAGTTATAAAAGATAAGGATACGGTATGGGATTGTGTATGTGCGTGTGCGTGGCTCTATATGTGTATGAGTGTGTGTGTATGTGTGTGTGTGTGTGTGTGTGTGTGTGTGTGTGTGTGTGTGGTGGAGGAGTGGGGATAGATCCAAGTGGACACACTGGTCGTTGAAGTACGAGGGTGGTGGGGAAACACTTATAGAGCCATGGAAAAAATTATAGCTGAAGCTCGGTGGAGGAGTGGAGGAGAGGAGGCAAAGGCTTTTGGTCTAACCATCTCCTGAGCCCTATTAATACTGAACCCAATGTAAGTGGGTGGCAAGGCATATTCTATTTATATTAAGAGGAAAGGATACGAGCTCAGTCTGATAATTTTCAGATGTTACACATTACCTTAGGAAGTGTGTCACTAGGGATTTTACCAAACTGCTGTTAAGGATCAATTTTGAGAAGATGGACTGAAAAAAAAACTAACACTAAAAAAATTGCATGCCCCTACCGGGAATCGAATGTAGAGTCTCTCGGCTTTTAAGTTTGAACGTGCTACCACTACACCACAGGGACTCCAGCATCACAGCAATTTAATCCTTACACACCTACTGCCTGAATCGGTCCCTACTAACTTTCACGTGTGAGCCTAGTGTTCACCCGTGACCCCGACACATTTCCCGACTGGACTGCTCACGCTAGGCCACTGACACTACTGACAAAGTAGCATACACAGTAGGTCTACCTGATAATATCTGAATAAGCTTCCACGGCAAACTTGGAGCAAGTATATGGCGCAGCCACAAATGCCAGCCGTGCAGCAATGCTGGCCATGTTGACAATCCGACCTTGACTTTGTCTCACCAGTGGCAGGAAAAGGCGTGTCATTTCGGTCAGTCCGAAAAAGTTGACCTCGAAGATGGGGAGGAAGTCATCCTTGGTGCACAAGTCACTTGGCCCCCAGTTTCCGGCAACCCCAGCATTGTTTACCAACGCCCATAGCCCTGTGGGTACGAACAAGGAACTAACTGCAGAGATACACTACACTATATGATAATTATTATTATAATAATTATATTACTATATAAAGCACCTTGATGTAAAGGCATAAGAAATATATTTTTAAATTCATGAAAAGATAAATTTTAATGACTACAAGTATCCATGTTTACTCTGCATCATTTAGGATCGGCCAGCCCGCGAGGTGCTGGGTTGAAGCTACTTACCCCTTTACTCAGGATCCGGGTATACCTTCGTATTTCCTGGACATCTCCACGTGAATAAACCTTTCCTTACATTCCTGACTGTTGGCATTGGAACCATGTCTTGCCTTTTAGCAAACAGTCTATGGGTCCACCTATCATACAGTAGCCTACATGGAACCAAAATAGACCCCAATAGGGACGGGCGAACTCAATATTTATAAATACCTTTTCCTTCCGGAAGTTTCTGTTTGACAGTCTTCAGTGCGGCTTCTCTGCTTTGAGATTTGCTGACATCCAGATTAAACGCCGTTAACCGACTGGAGCAGCTTTCAGACAATGACTTAGCCCCATTTTCCGTCAGACAGCCAGCAAAGACATGGAAACCTAGGGTGTCCAGACGACTGTATGAGGAAGGAGACATCTTATAAAAAATGGGATTAACTGATCCGAGAGATTAGAGATGTCTAAGGTAGAAGGGGAGACGACATAGAAACAGGGGGAGTGGATGATTCCAGAGATGAGAGATTAAAGAGGAAAGGGGGAAGGGGGAGAGGGGGGAACAACATAGAAACAAGGGAAGTAAGTAATCCGAAAGATAAGATGAGGAAATAGGGGAAAAAACATAGAAACAAGAGGAATAAGTGGTTCGAAGGATGAAAGACTTAAGAAGAAGAATGGGAGACCCCATAGAAATAAGGGGAGTAAATGATACGAGAGATGAGATGAGAAACTAGGGGGGGAAAACATAGAAACAAGGGAAATAAGTGGTTCGAGGGATGCAAGACATAAGAGGAAGAAGGGGAGACGACATAGAAACAAGGGGAGTAAGTGATGTGTTAGATAAGAGATGCAGGCCTATAACAAACCAAGGGGTACGAAAAAGAAAAAAAGGCAGGGTTGTGTAAATTGCTTCTAAACTGTATATATTAACTGCATCTGGACTACTTTTGAGATGAAAAAAAAAATAGCTACAAGTTGATAAATTCTGACGATAAAGCAATCAGTTACAAATAGAATACTTTTAGAAGTAATAAGTTACTTTCAAATACTTTTACGATTTAAAATTGCTGGTTGCTTTATAGGAGAAAATAACTGGAATTAAGTTTGGGCACACATTAAACCAGATAAGCCATCAACCCGTTATCCAGAATTGTTGCTAGTGTCATCGACCTAGACCTAGTTGCTGTATTTCTGTAACAACAACAACAACAACAACAACAACAACAACAACAACAACAACAACAGCAACAAAACACACCACATACATGTGTGAGCGGGCTAGGCCACTCATAGAGTTTGAAGGTAACTTTTAAGAAGCAGGTCACTGTTGCGCACATGGTTGCCACCATGCCTCTATGACTATGTACGAGAACGCCTGAGAGCACTACAGGGTCATTTTGTTATAAATATATATTATGACTAGCAAATGTATGATCGAAGGGTGGGGAATGTGTCCCCCTACCCCTTTTACTCCGTTTGCTCCAGATGTATACGAGCCATGTAAGACCTGCGTAACGGGGCCCGTGCACGTGGCCTGTGTTTTCGTTTGACCATCTCGGACTCATGGTCATTGCGTCATGGTGCGGCTAGCGTGGGGTGTTCGGTTCTTTGGTCTGATTGGCTTTAATTTTAAAATTGTTAGTGGTTACGCATTCCCGGTCTTGGAGGGGTGGCCAACCTCTAGGACTGGGGCAGTGCGTGGCCAGCTAGCGATGA
>JAWQUT010000320.1:119188-154554 GCA_033807755.1 Ellobium chinense
CAGGTAGTAATGGATGACGCAGCTTTGGATTCAGTGCCCTCGGTGTGCGAAGGACTTAAACGGGCGAAAACTGCTGCGAGTCGAATATTTTCATTCCATTGTTGAAAAATATTTTGGTGTCAAAATCTCAGAAGTAGGCCTACTTGTCTTTGAAGCACCACCCAACCAATTCATGACGACACCGAGGGAGAACACTATTTTCTTTAAGGCACCACCGAACCGTATCATGTCAATATACCCGGAAGGGCAAACACGGAGTGTGCAAGAGTTTGCTGATAGGAGCGAAAATGACATGCAGTTTGCACTGGAACAAAGATCAACTGAAGTTTCTACTTTTGATATATCGGTCAGGAAGATGTCATAAACTTTTACACAAACGTTTCGCTTCCTTTACCAGAAAAATTACCAAATCTTGGGCGCACTGGTCCGTGCAAGTATTTGGAAACGTCTGGGACTGAAGATCTCTAGTACTGTAAAAGAAAAATATTGATGTACATATATGCACTTATCGTGGTCCAGTAGCTGAGAACAGTGACGACCTTTTAGCCTCTCGGAGAACCAGAGTTCTACACACAAAATGGAAGCGCGTTTTCAGTGTGTAAAGCTAAACGCCGGAATGAAGGTGCAGAACCTTATGGCACGCGACTTTCATTTGCCACTTAATTTTTAGCGTGCTTTCAGCGGTAAGTTTGTAACATTATACATAGTATAGTATAAACGGTCAACTGAAAGACTCCCAGTAATACATAAAATGTTTGTCCTTGTCCGGTTTTTGTCTCATTGTTTTCTAAGGTCATCTTTAAGGACCATAAAAGGCACAGACTTCTAAGGCGACTGAACAGTTCAGCAGATGAAAGATCAAACAAAAAAAAATCAGTCTAAAAGGCAAACTCAGGGTAGAGGACCACGTTTACACACCAAACACGAAGGAGAGAAAAAAAATAGTCCAAAGTTCCATGGGGAAAAAAAAAAAGACAGCGATAAGTAGGCCTAAAATGAAGGTCAACTTAGGCAGATAACTTTTGTAGACAAAACAGCGATGATAGGTGCGATCAAAACTGTGATAAAGAAGGAAAGACAGTGTTAGCTGAAAGAATAAACATCCGAATCATACGAAGCAGCGACATCACATAAAATTCAGTGCAATCCCAAACATTTCACCTTCTTTTTTTTTTTCCTGTAAATCTCATTTATTGTTGATTGGAAGAGTAGTATAATGTGTTTATTATTATTATTACAATGTCTTACGGCTCAGTAATATTTTACATTATTTCATTTACTTTCCATAGCAATTAAGATGTTATTTTGATTTGTGATAATTCCAATGTTCGTCAGTTGAGGCTGTGCTATTTTTATTTCTTGTTGTTGTTTTTTTTTGTTGTTGTTGTTGTTGTTTGTTTTGTTCGGTAGCAGGGGGGAGTGGGGAGATGTTTTTTGATCCTCCGTTTAAGACTCTTATCACTGAAGTAATTTAAAAGACAATAAGTTACGGTTCGTTTTTAACCCAGTTGAAGAAGACTACAGGAATCGCCAACGAAGCATTTAGAGCCTAGGGAAATAAAGGAGGGGAAAATCACCCTCGCTACAGGGTCATATGCATAGTCCAGAGTGGCAACCATGAATCCCCCTTCTCCCTCCTCCCCTCCCCCTTCTCCCTTCTCTCCCCCNTTGAGCTGATCTCTTATCTCGTCTGAGTGTCAATTCACCGGGGTCCTGATGAATGCAAACATTTGTTTGCTAGTGTTGAAATGAAACAAAAAAAAACGGAAAACGGTTGAGAGAGTTGCAGATGCAAGTGAGTATGAATCCTTATCTGAAATGACACAGGACACAGCTGTCAACAATAACAAAAATGAAGTGTCAAGGTCACTGGTTGACTGCTTCAAAATTTCGTGAAGTTAACATGTCCTCCTCAGTGTTGCCACTAGCATGGGTTTTCCCCTACGATGGGTGGCATTTACGAACCAATGTTGTGGTTTCCTATATGTAGAGGAAAATCGATTTCGTAATTTGTTGGAAGAAAACTCGTGAAATGCAAGGAAAAGTGCCTGTCTGATTTTCTTCTGTTTAACAACAAAATTAAAGGATTTGTTGGGGTTTTTTCCCCACTAAATTTGCTTCGACACAGTGTGTAGGGAAATTTAGAAAAAAAAAATCACTATCGTTGCAGGACAAAAGCACATGACCAGAGTGGCAACACTGTTTGTAGGTGACCCGTTTTAAAACGGGTCGAGTCGTTCTAACCCGTTTTCATATCAACCTCTGTTCCTCACTACATCTCTAGACCTATTGAATTACCTTCTCTTCATACCAGGACCGGATTAAGCTAGTGCGGGTTCTGTAACATAACGTTATGTACAGACCCTAAAATGAGAATAAAAGGCACATCAATATTAAAAAATAAATTATAATGGATCTCTGCTTACAGACCTATTGCTTTTCACAGTTTCACCATTCATAAATATTTACCCCACTCTCAACTGCTCTGTTCTTTTTAAAAAGCACTCTGGATAACACAAATATTGATATTCCGATGATATGCTATTAAAGGTTTGATCCGAATAAGTGCTTGTGTTGTCAGAGGTCTATTATAATAATTTACTTCCATAATCAACTAATTCATTTTTTTTTCATTTGCTATACAGCCAGAAAATGCGACAAATGTCTTGCATTCCTTTTCATGGACAGCAGCTGAGCTTGCACACATCTTATTTATTTAGTGCAGCCTTGAGAGCCCTTCTAACCTACAGGGCCAGTAGCATTTACTAAACGGTTAATCCGACACTGACTCACATTCCACTTCTCCTGTTCACACCTCCCTCCTGTCACTCCCTCTCCTCCCCCTCTCCCCTCCCCCCGTAGCACGTTACTCTTTCTATCAGCGTGCGTAAATTCAGCGGCGTGTTAGCTTCTCGAAATCTGTCGGGACTTCCGGAGTTCGATTCCTGTCCCAAACCATCAGTATAGGCCCTTGAGAGAGTCCTTTGCTATTGCCCTTATATCATGCAATAACCTAACCTAAATTCTAACTTAAACAAAGCGTACTTAAGCTACCAGATACCGGCTAGGTATGTAAGCTTAGAAAGCATGACATTTTGACAAGGCATGTTTGTAGCTGAGTCATTGCCAAATAGGGGAAAAACAGTCACTCATCATACAAAAATATTAACCAACTCTGTTTCTGGGCAATTTGTGCTTTGTTCTACAACTTTGCTTCTTCGTAAAGTGCTGATTTCAGTACCTAATAAGACTTATTGCTGTGGAATTCATCCGATGATGTAGTATTAGTATGTTTAAACAAGGGCAATAACTCTGCAGAGCATTGTGCGGTATTAATAGTATTTCATTTCTAGCTAGTCTGTGACCTGTTCTACAACTTTGCTTCTTTGAGACATATACAATTTTAAGTGGTTAAGAAGTTCTGGGGAGGTACAGAAACACTGTATAATGAGCAAGAATGTGGTACTGTGATAGATTTTCACTCTCCTTATTTGGCAATGACTCAGTTTGCCGTGAACGACGATCTCTAGTAGTCTGACAAGCCGAAAGTCCTACGGACAGCAAAAAAAAAAAAAAAGCTCTGTGTTTGAGAAAAAAAAACGATAACTCGCTATCTCTTGCTGCATAAGCGTTTAGCAGTTAGGACTAAGTAAGTCCAGAATTGGAAATCGGTAAGGTTCTTTTCGGTACCTTCAGTAAGAAATGGGGAAAGAGGCGTGGGAGACGCTAGATCAAAGGATTAACAGAAAATCCAAAGCTCTAAATCAAGCACAGTTTAGGAATGTCCCTGGATATGATCAATGTAGGCTACCCCTAAAAAGGATCGGTCTAAGAATTTTCAGGCGCCAACGAAGAAAGCTCAGAGCACTTATTTTGCTCTGTATCAGCCAGACCTTGAGCAACAGTCAAGGTGTGTTGTGACAGAGGCATGAAAAAGCTCCTCAATATGCCTTTAGATATGACAACCTTCAGCAAACCAGATCTTAAAGGCCACATGTAGACTGAGAAGTATGACAATTCANCCTAACCTAAATTCTAACTTAAACAAAGCGTACTTAAGCTACCAGATACTGGCTAGGTATGTAAGCTTAGAAAGCATGACATTTTGACAAGGCATGTTTGTAGCCTGCCGCGAAAAACGATCTGGAGTAGTCTGACAAGCCGAAAGTCCAACGGACGGCAAAAAAAGAGAAAAGCTCTGTGTTTGAGAAAAAAAAAACAAAAAACGATGGCTCACTATCTCTTGCTGCATAAGCGTATAGCAATTAGGACTGGGTAAGTCCAGAATTGGAAATCGGTAAGGTTCTTTTCGGTACCATAAGTAAGAAATGGGGAAAGAGGCGTGGGAGAGGCTAGATCAACGGATTGACAGAAAACCCAAAGCTCTAAATCAAGTACAGTTTAGGAATGTCTCTGGACATGATCAATGTAGGCTACCCCTGAAAAGGATCGGTCTAAGAATTTTCAGGCGCCAACGAAGAAAGCTCAGAGCACTTATTTTGCTCTGTATCAGCCAGACCTTGAGCAACAGTCAAGATGTGTTGTGACAGAGGCATGAAAAAGCTCCTCAATATGCCTTTAGATATGACAACCTTCAGCAAACCAGATCTTAAAGGCCACATGTAGACTGAGAAGTATGACAATTCATCCATTTCTTTCGCTTCAAGTGCTTCGTTATAAGCTTTCTTTGAAAACCTGTGTGGATCAAAAGCAGCAAGATTGAACTGAAACTCTGATCTTTCGTTCAGAATGAACCTCGAATACAAGTAACTGAAGCATGCTGTCCCTCAAAACAGACGTAGTTTTTGTTATGGCATTCAAAAAAAGAAGAAAAAAAACAGAACGCCACAAATGTATTAGATCTACGTTAAGTTTTGGTTTTCAGCACGTATAAGACGCTGATGTAGCCCTAAACAGAAGTAGGCCTTAAGAAAAAAATTTCTTTAATCATCGATGAATCCACTGATAAGTTGGCAATTGCACAATTTGCTATCGTTGCATGTTATATTGATATGCAGTTATTTTCAACACGGCACAAAAGTCATAATATAAAGACTAATCTATTGTAATGAATTCGAAGATAGAAAGTTGAATAACTTGAGGGATAGTAGTAGTAAAAATTGGCGAAATGGAAATAGAAAATGATTTTTGGATGGCAAACAAGGACTTTTTTTTTTCATTTTACGAAAGTAAGGATTGAAATAAGAAAATGTCATACTCCGGAAGTGGATGCCCTGGGTGCAGCTTTTGTTGATATTGTTGTTGTTGTTGTCAAGGAGTGCTGGAGGAGAACAGAGTATTAGGCTAGAAGAAAGTGCGATTTCACGGGCTGTGAGTGTGCAGATGTCTGCTGACTGGATGCCATGTTGGACTGCTAGTGCTACACCATTTGACGTTTTCACGTTCCGTGATCCGCTGTGCAATCAAAGGGAAGGGAGGAGGGAAAAAAGGGGAGGGGGGAAGGAACCGGGGACTGCGTACAGTCTTGAATTAGTGAGGTGATTACTGACCCCGTTAGGGTCTAGCGCCATTTAAATAAATTTGCATGTGTGCATGATGTGTTTCCAATGCAGGACAGGATATTAAGCTTGTTTGATATGAATGCAATGAAGAGATGCCAAGCCTATAGAATAAAGGGGTTCGCTCGTTTTCTGTTTGCGTACATTTTTTTTTTTTGGGGGGGGGGGNGGGGGGGGGGGGGAGATTTGACAAAGAAAAGCACGCCTGTTCCACCCTGTTTACCACATGCCAGGCACAAACAGTGACGACGTCGTGCTGTAAAACTTTAAAATAATAATAGTTTTATTCACGTTTTTTGAAAAACAAAAATCATGAACTCGGTATTTCCAATAAAATCTTATCGTCGGTCTTCGCACAGGACCGGCCAAGTTCAAATGTGACGTGATACTGCCTGGCCGGTAATACGCGAAAACCGCCGTTAATCTTTTCTTCTATGTTTTATGTCTTTTAGTTAAAATCATGCACCACATCCAGAAAAGAAACAGTTTATGAGGATTCGGTCGTGTGGAAAAGAAAATACATTACATTTAGCTGAAGTAAAATTATCTAAGCAAACATTGTCATGCCCAACAACTTTCATTAAGCTAGATAGTTATTGATTTACAGTTGGGACAGTCCAACCAGTCCTGCCTGGTACGTTTGTGCAACCAGATATAACGAGCAGTCGCTATTTTGCAAATACAGAGCTCATTTTGCTAGTCCACTGGACACTCGGGCGCATCAGACCAGTCAAGGTCGTTTTCATTGCAAGCTATAAACATGCCTTGCCACGAATGCCTTCTATGACGTCAAGCCATCGTATCTTATTGGTTCATTGATTGCCCCTTTCCCATCCTACACCCATTCTAATTTGAGAATTTTGCTTAAGCCGAGATCTGTGCTCTACTGAATGCCCCCCCCCTCCTTCTCCCCAAGCTCATTCATTCATTCATTCATTCATTCATTCATTCATTCATTCATTCATTCATTCATTAACTGTCACTAGAAGCCTTTTAAACTGTGATTAAAAGTTAAGGTAAATCTTTATTGCAATATAAGTAGGCAAATTTCCGCAGGAGTTCTTGTCTTGCATCTTTATGATTAGCTGTAAACAGTTACTCTCAGTGGTTTAGGGGAAATACATTAAAACAAAACCATACACTTTTGTTAGTACAGTTTCATGCATAACTTAGTCGGACAAGGACAGGATTTCTGTTGAAGCAGTTTTAGAACAATCAGAGCATAAATAAACACATTATGAGAAAAAGATCTACTAAAATATGGGCACTGTATTTCTAGCAGTAAAAAAAAAAAAAAGAATGGATGTTTATTACGTGGTTACTGGAAAGGCGTGTATTCGACAAATACATGGCAATAGTACGGTAAAACTCAATGTCTGCTGATCCAGATATACCATATCATTAAATAACCAAAGACTTGGGGATCTTCAGCAACCCATACTGAAAATGAAAAAAAAATACGGAGGCAGAGTGAAAGAAAAGGCAAAGCTAAATAAAATATCACATTGCAGTTAACAATACGACTCTTTAATGAAAAGGAGGGAGAACAAAAATATTGCTCTTTTCTTTTGTATATCATATGACACCAAAAGTATAACTAAGCTTATATCTTTCAGAATAATTATGTAGAAAATGTCATAATTCAAGAGATATACATGGCGGATAAGGCTAATAACAACAAAAACTATAACATGAACTGCTTTGAAAATGTCAAAAAAAAACAAAACTACATTATTTACAAGCTTTCTAAACCGGAAGTTTTGGTCAAGATTTCTTTCTTTATGAGTTTGTCCTAGATCTCTGGATTTCTTTTTTTCCTTTGCAAAAAGAGAGAGCGAATTGTCTATAAATGGGTGAACTGAGAAATTCATGAGATTGCAGAAATAAAAAGGAGACGAGACAAATACAGAGAGGGCGGAGGGCGCATAAGAGCAACGAATAAACGAGAAAGTAGTGACTAAAAACTCCTAAGGAATGGAGTATTGGGATGAGGAAATAAATATAGTGACAACAATGCACAATTAAGCACCCAGTGTGCGCATGTGCACTCAAAGAGATAGGTCTCACGGCATTTGGGTAGGGAGGGGGGGAGGAGAATCATGGTCTGCAGCCTCCGCAACTGAGGGCTGTATCCAGATATTGTGCTCCTTGGCCCCGAGCAAGGACGACAACTCCCAGCGATGCACACACACACACACACACACACACACACACACACACACACACACACACACACACCACACACACACACACACACACACACACACACACACACACACACACAAACACGCGCCCGCACGCACATACAAACGCACACACATGCACATTCATACACGAACTCACACAAAGTATTCATTCATTCATTCATTCATTCATTCATTCATTCATTCATTCATTCATTCATTCCATGTTTGTCTTTATAGCCTATTTATTTTATTATCTAAAGACATAAAGAGGAGATGTGTTCATTGAAAGATGAACATGTCTTTTTTCAACATCTTTTTTCTTACTGAATGGGTTGTTTCCAAATTTTGCATAGGTTTCTAAACCAATTTGTTTTAACAGAAAATATTTTTTTCACATAAAAGTTTTCTTCATAAATTTTTTGAAGTAAACGATAACAAGTAAGTTTCTCAAACATGCATAGTTGTACAGTATGATATTTGAAAATGTAAACCTATGAAACGTATCGATAGAAATTGCTTAAAGGTAATGAACACAAAAAGAATATTCAAGAACCGCTTTAGAAACATTCACTTTAAGGCAGTGAAGCAATGCAATGGAATTGCAAGGATTAATATAACAGGGTAGAAAGTGTATATTTCCAGACTTTGTTCGAAAGTCAACACCATTTTGTCACTAATATTTAGTAATAGAATTGCGTTCGACAGAGCCGACAGTTATCAAGGTTAGTCATTCATTTAAAAGCAATAGGCCGTGATATTTGTTGGTCCTTGAACGATTTGGGTCCACCATTCAATATCCAAAACGTTCGTTTATAGTACGTACGTTTCCATGCATTTGGTATTCTGTCATCTCTAGACTACTGTCAACTATCTACAGCTAGGCCTTGTAAAAGATCGTCACTCTGCCATCTTGATCCCATTCATAGAAAGGGGAGTCAGTTTCCGGCACTGTAGTTTGACTTGCTCCTACACATCTCTTATTTACCTTTATCGGAAATGACCATGTAAATTATCGAAGTGCAACTAAGCGATGCTTTGATGTTTTCCTTTCAGATCACGTTGGGGTAAAAGTACTAAACCTTTCAGGAAACAGGGAATTGCGTTTTTCACCAACGATCATTAAGAAACTTTAAACTGCAAACACAGGAGAGAGAGACCAACAATATCTAAAAAAATATTAAGGCAAACTGGTTTAGGGGCCCATGCACAGTTTCGAAACGATCCTTTTATTAAAAAAAAAAGAGAGTACTGAAGAAAAATTGTGAACGCACAATAAAGCTAAATGTAGTCTAGTTTGATCTCAGTTATAAAGACTTATGTTTTAGTTAATATCTGCTTAACAGTGGATTACAAAGTTCATTATTGTTCATGTTCACTGCCAGATTCAAGCATCGCGAGGCTCCCTGGGACCACCTTGTCTCCCTTGGACCGCCTTGTCTCCCTTGGACCTTAAGGTCTCCCAAAGGTGTTTCCCAAGCCAGGACTTTGGTGGGCACTTAACATACACAGTAAGCAACGGTTAAAATGAAATCAGCGGTACCAAAGACATTTTTGGAGTAAACAGAGTTTCAGTTTAGTCAGAGAATCATGAAAAGAGAAAAATACACGGGCATTCTTGTGTCCTTTTGTCTTAAGGGTACTTTCAGTTTAAGTGTTTTGGTTCCAATCGCTATTTACTATATATAACAACAACGATTAAAATGGAATGCTTGAGATCAAAGACTTGTATTCGGGTAAAACAGAATTGTGGTTTGGACAGTTTATACATATTTATAATAACATAGTCTTTAATCTGTTCATAGGCAAAATATTTAAGTGAATTATACACACAAAATACGAATTTATTTTATTGCATTTACTAATTTTCATGGTGATTCATCTGGCTAGCTTGATCTCCTGACAGTTTGCAAGGTCACTGCGAACCCTAAGCTGCAGTTTGTTGGGTTTTAATGCCCAAATCTGGCACTGTTCATGTCAACTCACCTGGCCAACTCCTGTCCAAATCCAGTATCGCAACCAGTGATCAAGACATACTTGTTCCCAAAGTCGCTAACTTTCAGTGAGCGAAGGAACTTCTCCAAGAGAATGCAAGTTATAGGAACCAGTACAACCACTGTCCAAAACATAGTGTGAACACGAAAAGTAAGACTACGACACTCCGTCTCTCAGTTCAGATATTTATTACGATTAGCCTAGCCAGATGGCGGAGGTTAACAGAGCTGCTCTTAAGTTCATTGACTTGACTACTATTCCGTGCGAGAATGCAAACATGAATCTAAGTGTTGGTTGATCCACTTTTCTCCCAGTGGCTTATAAGTGCATTTAAAGAGAATCGGACCACAGTACAGTATGGGACTGAGGTGTTTGGCGTGTGAAAATGACATCCTCTTAGCTCTCCGAAAATTAATGTTAAAAAATTGCCCAATCAAATTTGTGACATCGAGAATGCTGCGAAGAGATCAAAGAATTCAGTAACAAATTCTGCCACCTTATGACAAAAAGGTACCTATTATATGCACTATAAATCATACTAGACCTTCTTACAGTATGTGTATTTTTGTCATAAAACGGCGGAATTCACGGAAAAGAACTTTTTTTTTTTGGTAGTTGTGTCTTTTGGGTATTTGGTGAGTGACTGGATCACGATTTAGAAGTACAATGAGGTATTTTCAATCCCACGTGATCTAGGGATTGCTGGGATATTTTGATAAATGACGAGTAATCATACATAAGCAGAGCATGTAAACAAACCAACGCGTGAGCAAGATTTCCTAGGTCAGGTGATGTAGCTGAAAATACCTAATTCAAAGAAAGCATTGATAATTTAAAGTGAACTCTCTGAAAATTTTACTTTTTAACGCCTTAGCTGCGTGTTTCGGCAGGTAGCTTTCGCCAACTATTATCGCCGGCCGATTCAAATGACCACGTTTTCTCAACGGCTGTCCTGAAGCTGCGTGCGTGGACGAGCACACAGGCTAGCGTGTTTACCGTATTACGCCGCATGATGATGTTGATGGTTCAACGGCTGCATAATTTGTCTAACATTTTTTAACTACCTGTTGTTCGTTGAACGGGTAAATGCTGAAGTTGTTTAAAAGCTTTCTAACTAGCGACGACGTTTATCATGTACAACAAATAGTGAGGCAAAAAAGGCAACACAATAAATAATTATGTTTATCTCCCGCTGTGTTGGGTTAAATGCTAATAGAAATGAAAAGCAGCTACAGAATGATTACATGTTTATCTATACAATGTACACTGTATATCATGACAGAGATGAGGCGCTATGTATTTTGAGTTTTGCAGAGGTATATGTTTTGTTACCTCACAAAATCCCTGCGGAGGAGTGGGCGGATCGTAAACTTTAGTGACAAAACTTGGAATTTCTTGAGTTACACTAGAAATAGGAGCTCGACAAAAATGGCGGCCGCCATCCTCAGTTTTAAATTTGATAATGAAACTTTCTCTCAACAGCTTTGTGTCGGAGCGGGAAATGACAAGAATCAACGGTGGCATATGTCATATGTCGAATGAATGAAACTAAGACGTAAATATAGCAAACACCACTTCCAGGTCGGTTCACTCTGTTTTAGCTCTTCCGCATCAGTCGCAGTCATCTTTGCTTGCCTAGTGACTCACACTTCCGTTGCTTAGAATCTTTAAGGGACCGCCTACAGAACTAAAAGACCGCCGCTTTCGTTAATTTGCATTCCCTGCTGTAATTCTCGCTTGTACCAAATACTGTACATCTCCCAGGCTTCAAGCTAGCAAGCTCAAGTTGGCCCACTGTTTCGACAGTGATGCCGCTAAAGAGCAGCTGTGATACGCGTAACGTCCTCCTTGCAATTTCACGTAGATCTTCATTGGTTATGCGAACTTTCACAAGACGATGGTCTGAAGTAAATTCGTCACCTCCTATTGAAACAGATTTCGTTGTGTATATATGTGTTTAAAAGGAGTTGGGAAATTAGGGATGACGGTGTGAAAATTAGAATTAGTGATAGCTTAGCATTTTTGATTACACTGACTGTTTTGATTTTTTCATGTGGCTTCAGTCAGCATGACTCATGATTCATAGATGGTGTATCTTAACATGCATGTCCATTTTTGTCTACTAAAAGTTGATTCTAGACATTCTAATGCACTGTCATGGACTGTCATGCACTGTCAATCTTTTGTCATGAAAATTGTGACAATTTAAAGTATGATCTAGCTGACATCTCACTGAATTGAACTGTCTTATAGCTGTTTTGAATTTTCAGGAACATTCTATTGAAACACTGAATAGTACACGCGATGGATCCAAAATCGGGTCTGTTATATATTATATTTGGCGTTAATTTTCAGTAATAGACTAGATATATCTTTATTTTTGCTGAAATAAGGTGAAATGAATTTGCTGAATAAAAATAAAACGCTAATATTGTATGATGTGATAATCGCAAAGTTGGTTCACACAGACGGGACACTTATCTACACTGTCGTTATTCTGCCGAGACACCTGGACAGCAACAGCTGACCCGTTTGGTGGTCATGGTGCATAGCTTATCACTAGCCCGCAATATTTGTCATTAACGGTAAAACTCCTCTTAGGATATGACCTTGATGGATCAGCTGATCGTTTTATCTGAACATGAACATTCATCGCCCAGTGATGACACCGTCATTTTTCATGTGCGCGGAGCAAAAAAGTCGTGGAATCGAGAGCAAGTTTGCTGTTTAAATTATTCACACAAGTAACATAACGGCCTGATTTATCATTAACCATATGCATTTCCGTTACGAAATGTGTTTCTTCTTGTGTGTTGAATTGTATAGCGTGTATAAAAATATTTCATTTTGCAAATTGCCAGTCTCTGAGACTCTCTAAGCTGAATCTGTAAACAAATAATGCAGTGACTGAGCCAATCAGAAAGAGATAGAGTAGCAGAGTGCGGAAGAATAATCGATGGAGCTGCGATACTTTACTAGTTCACATTTGGCTATCAGCAAGGTCAAAAGGCCAAACAAGGTGCGATTTAATCTGCTTGTGTGTAACAAGGATGAGCTCAAAGAGTTTTCGTAATCGCGTCCCGTTCGAGGCCAACCGCAGGTCCCTGGGCAACAAATGCCGCGATGTACCTTTGTTGGACGTATGCAGAGTGCGTCAATCAATGCGTAGATTGCACCAGTTGGTGCAAAAATTGCACATATTAGTCTGCGTAGATTGCGTCATTTAATTCTCGACGTATGCGCTCTACTGATCTGTAGATCGAGCTTGTCTGCAGTATGGTGCTATTTCTTGCTAGGGTTTACCATATTTTCTGCGGGCTGCCGATTTTGAGAATGCAATGTTGTCTTTTTTTTTATGATAAAAGGTGTTTATTATATTCAAGGATAATGTATCCCTGAAAAAATACTTAAGTTAACTGAAATTATTATTCTGTATCAATAACATTGTAGTTTTACTGTTCACTGCATTTGCCATTATCGCAAAACAGAGTTTTTAAGATATCTTGTAACAAATTGGAAATTGGCTTGTATCTGAAGCAAAGCAACAGGTGTCCAAAAAAAGATCTCACGGAATATTGCACGAAGTCAACATATCAAGATCATAGGATGACACATTTGATGGTTCAGAAGGCAACACCATAAAACAGACTCACGAGATAATATGGCGAACAGAAGCGGTTAAAAACAAGAAAAAATATCTTCAAAAAGCTTCAAATTTCTGATCGTTAGCCCCCTCCCCCCATACATTTAGAAATACCAGTGCCGTCCGGTCACAGTCTATGCGATAAGGCTGCAGGCTTTCTTATTCACCGGAAGAACTAGTGCTCACTTAGCACTTGAGCAGTTCAAGTTCACCTTCTCACGCATCCTACACTAGCACGGTCAGTACGAAGTACCTACCCACTTCGAACTTCCAAGTCTTCGGGGAAAGGCACAAAAACAACCCACCATTAAGGTGGTCTGGTCAAAAACTCTAAAGTAAGGTCAGGATCAGGCTATATACTTTCCTCCTCTGGGGGCCGCCAAAACTAGGCCATAATTTTATTTTTTTCTAAAATTAGGGCTGCATTTGTTTGGTTCTTGCAGTTTGACAAAAATGGGAAGCCGCACTCCTTCCTTGTATTCTGTGGGCAGACCATAGCAAAGGGTACACTTTTGGTTGGTGCGCGTCAGTCACAGTGAGGAATGGTGCACACCTACTAGAGGTTTGTTAGAAATGTGTCGTCTTTTGTGCAAAACCGAAGAAAAAAGCTTGGCAACATGGCGGCAACCATCTGCGGTCTCAAATTTGTTAGTGGAAGATCTTATCAATGGTCTCATGTCGGAGGAGGATGTGGCAAGAATCAACGTATGGTCAGGTCAATATGCTAATGAATGAGCAAAGATATAAGTATAGCAAGAATAGCGGATTGCAAGAATCAAATTAACATAGGGTGAATACAGACAGTTTTTATTTTTCGTTACTGAAAGTACTTGTTTTATCTTTGGTCATTGGACAGATATGGGTGAGAGGCCTATATCTGTCCGGACAAATTACAAGACTCCAGTTTTAAAATGGACATATACTTATAATAAGCTTCCGTCACCCTCCCAGTCATAGGTACTTGGGACTGAGCGACCTGTGTGCTCAATCTTGTTAACATTTTTAATTTTCGGTCTGGTCCTGAAGTATCTTCTTATCCCCGCTAGAGAGTTTAACCCTTTCTCTACCAATGAAAGACTACTGAACTGCCATCGCTTTCCTGCTTAGAGGGAGATAAACTGATATTCTTAAAAATTCACAGCGATCAAAAAGAAGAAAAAAAACTTATGCAAATAAGGACATAAAAAAATTCACATGTCAACAAAAAACGTGCTTTTGATTAGTTGCTCCGAAGATGCTCGTACGAAACTGCACAAGAACGGAAGACGCTACGAGTCTTTCAAAATTGGGCACATCTGTATGGATGCGCAGCAGGAGAGCATCAGCAAGAATGGAGGATCTCATCCGGAGGCTAGGCTAGACCTTCATCAACAACTGGAAAGTATTACTTGGTTACCTGGAATTCCAGTATCATGACGCGAGGGGAGGGGGAGGGGGAAGGAGAAGGAGGGGGTTTGATTCGACTTTTATTACATTTCCCCACCTCTGCTGTCACGCTCCGATAACGTGCAACCCGTGAGGTCTTTCACATGCCACGCTGTGGACAACCCTCGAGTATGGTCAACTCCGCTTAGTCGCAACTCCACCGAGACACAGAAAGCGCGGTCTGTTTCTTTTCTACACCGATATCTCAGGTCTGAACAAATTTTGCGATTGAGGGACATTGCAATTAAACGGACTGTGGTTGAGCGGGGTAGGCTAGTGTGTAACTTTCGACGTGCAAACACGCTTTCTCTGCTTGCGCATTCAAAATGAAGCTTGGAACTTTAGTACATATTATGATGAAATTTGATTTCAAGGACAGCACAGTCATTATGCAACTTGACCTGACCTGAAGTAGGTCTTGTTCAGTCTGCCCGCCAACCTTATACCGCAGTCGACTTTTTTTAGTTGCAAATCCCTTGATAGCGATATTTTTCAGATGCAGAATAACTGTACTATCCGTTTTTATTTGCACCTAGAACTGCAAAATGTGCATGCAAAAATAATGTAAAACTTGTGCCAAAATTTTGCAAAAATATTGCAACTATAACTTCATAAACTTCCTTATATTTATTGTCACGTCGCACTGTTTACTACGGTATCTTTGCAAAGTTGTAGAAATGGAACACATTTTCAGTGTTCCCGTTGATGCATCATTGTGGCTGGGCATAAAAAGTGCACTGTTCCATCGAACCCAGAAAAATTTTCAGCAGTTTTGCAGAAAATGTTTAAATTTGCGAAACTTTAAAAATTTACAGCAAAGCTTCATAAATGCGGAAATTTGCGACCCAATTTTCTGGGATAACAGAGTAAAAGTCACAGGAGAATAGCAACGTATGTATAATCCAACTTGTGCAATGTTCCTCAAGTGTAGTGTTTCAGTGGAATCGACTGTACCAGTCTTTGTCCTCTCCCTCCATCCTTCCCCCACCCTCTTTCTCTCCCCAACCTCCTACAACCCCCCCCCCCNCCACACACACACACACACACACGTGATCAATTTGGCCTAGTTGGGCCTTTTGGATTTTTATTTTTTTTTGGTTTGTTTTGCAGTTTCGTGAGAAGTTACAGTTAGACAGAACTGACAAAGGCAGAACTCGAGATGACATCCGACTGGGATTTAATTCATGTTTATTTACCATGATATGCAGTGAAGAGTGCAGGCAAATAATCTGCTACAGCTTGTAATCCCTCTCTCGCCCCATGCCTTTTACGTCTTTGTGCTCTGGAAATGGCCTACTTATTTTTTTCTTCACATTTCTTAAAGAAATCGAGAAAAAAGGATTTTTGTTCTTGTTGTTGTTGCTGTTGTTTGTTATGGAAAAGCAGAAAAAAGTCAATGTCTATTTTTTCTTTAAAGATGTCAACATGGGTCTTGGTCTCGTAAGCAACATAAATATAATAAGTATCTTAGTAACAATAACAACAACAGTACACATTTTAAAAAGCATGATACCCTCATTCAAATAATGGCTAAAGTCTGACATTAGGCCGATTTTTAATCCCAAATGGGCGGTTTGTACGTTCCTGACTGTATAGGAGGCAGTGTAAAGACACAGCAATACAAAATCAGCCTACTTCAGACAGTTAGCTCTCCACGAGAAAAACATAATTATACCCCTGCAATCTCCAGGTACGTTTGATTTGAATATTGTATGGAGCTGAACCGCGGTATTGATGGCAATTCAACCGAAAGCTGACGATAGGCTTAGAGTGGCGCATTTATTAAAGCGAGACATCTCCGGGGCATGGAGAAAAGTTAGGATAAGGATATAACTTCTCTACATAATTGTTGTTGTTGTTGTTGTTGTTGAATCCGAAAATTGTTGTCATTAAGAGGTTGGTGCGATCGTACTTTTTCCTCCGAGTATCCTTGCAGGAGTTGCCTCCCGCTCCCTGCCATCCTGTCGTCTCGCTGGTGCTCGAGGAAAAGTGTAACCGGGAAAAAGTGTCACGTTATCCTTTTCCAGAGAAAAAATAGTAACCTGGAAAAAAGTGTGTTTTTTTTTTTACCTAGGAAAACTATTTCCTGAGAAAAAAAATGACATTACGTTTGTTCTTGCCCTAAAATGAATTTTTTGCCAAGTACAAAAAAGGGTAACTTTATTTGTGATTTCCTACAACTAAATATTCTGTCAAAGATTTCAATTCTCTTTGCGTGTCGGGAAGGGAAGGTGGGGAGGAGAATGTGTAATATGTTCTTTCCAATCTACGTTTCATCTACAGTATGTCTTATATTATATAATTTATAAACGCTTGCGTAACCTGATGAAGGCATGCGCGGAAATCATCACGTCTTACTAGGCCTACCTACTATCTTACCAAAAAAATTAATGAATAAAAAAAATATTGAGCTCTTGGAGACTAAATTCAGTAAATGTAATGGCTTGTCAACTCTGTGGAGTGTACACATTCTCTCTTTGACTTTTTTTTGTTTTTTTTTTGTTCCCGCTCCTTTCCGATTGAAGTTTCGGGTTTTTACGATTACTTCCTTCTTTCACCAACTGACAATCAAATATATTTCTGTCTGTCTTCGGGGGAGTTGAGTTCCTGATTTCCCAATAAAAGAACACCACCATGTGTTAAGTTATTAGTAAAGTTCTTTTTCTAAAGCTCTGGTCCTGATGAGTCCCAGGGGTGGAGGACCACACCCCAAGCCCTACCTCCTAATGAGGCGTCCACTACAAAGTATGTTTTCCCTGTCATATTTTAATCCTAACAAGTAAGCCAAATACTATGAGGGAGCCTTTCTTTGACATTCTCTCTTTCTTTCTTTCTTTCTCTCTTTCTCTCTCTCTCTCTCTCGCTCTCTCTCTCTCTCTCTCTCTCTCTCTCTCTCTCTCTCTCTATTTATCTATCTATCTGTACTTCTCGACAATCAAAGAAAAACGAATTTTTTGACCATACTCTTGGCTTCAGGGGGTCAAAAACGCATTTTATTGATATGATGTCACTTTCGTTTCTTGCCTGATAAAGAGTTTCTTTTAGGACGCTCTAGTGATTAATTTTCCACTTCTAGTTCATTAACAGACCGTGTAAGCTGCTATAAAAAGCAGTCCTATTGATCTCTTGCTTGTGCTTTTGCCCGTTTGTTCTGTATGTTGTTCATAATTTTTCTGTAGCATTTTATTTGAAATGCAGTAATGGTTTTAGAAATATATAATTTTTTTGATGTGCATTTTTGCTGATTCGGCAAATCATGAAAGGAAAGCAAATAGTATCTGAAACTTGCTTCAACCGTATTAGCTTACCAGCCAGACCCTCTGTTCCACTTGACTTGATATGCTCTGGGCTTAACGCACTTTCGTTTGCTAAGTTGTTGAATGAATGCGGGGTTTATGAATACTGGGGACTGGAGAATTTACTTTGGGCGCACTGTGTTATAATTTAGAGTTGTTTTTTTTTTTAAATTTAGAGCTAGATCTAGTTTTGACGTCTCTTTAAGCACAGCTATGGCTATACTGTACATATCAGATACTAGGCATGACGCCTGTAGGGCTGTTGACGTTACACATGCACATTTCTATTGATATCACCTAGGCTAAACTAACTGCTAAGCGTGATAAATGTTTCACGTCATTTTATTTTCTCCCTCCCAGAAGCCTAGTGACCTCAGCTGTGGCCTGTTCTAGCGCATAATTATTTCACTTTTCTGGCCAGTTTAGGTTAAATTAAAACAGCACTGTTTGGGGTCAGGGGCTGGAAAGTGATAAGGCCTGCCAATGAGCTAACCTTTGTTCTTTGAAAAAAGGTGGCCCCAACTTGGGGTGGCTCAAATGAAGAGACACATCAAAAACTTTACTTGTCATGGGGTATTAACAATAATTTATTTTTTTTTTATAACTCAGATGTTTATTTCAATACTGGTCAGAGGGAATAGTCAACGAGTGATAGTAGTCGACATTACATACTAATATAGCAAAAAGATTTGCATGTTTGTAACCTATAAACAGGTAAAAGTACCCAAGAACAAACTTGCTTCTAACTGGATTCAAGCCCAGAGCTTTTCATACCAAGAAACAAGCACTTTATCTCCTGGCAAAAGTCAGGTTCAGGTCAAGTTCAGTTAACCAAAAAAAAAAAAAAAACTCCAAGACTCCAAGATCATGTTAAGTTTCCAGATCAGATCAGTTCCACATCGTTTTTGAAACTGGCATTCTTTCTTATTTTTTAGGTAGATGTGAACTGACCTGAAATTTAGGTAGAAAATTAATATTCAGGTCATGCACAAGAAATAGCTCCAATTCAGATCCAGAATAATTCGTCCAAAATAGCTATAAAGCTCAGATCGTTCACTTGAACTGAACTTAAATTCACGAACTGTGTTCATATGATCTCAGCCTGCTGGATAAAATATTGCATCAGTGAACTTTATTGCCATATTGGCCTATCTGTAGCTTGTGTGGGTTTATCCTCAATATATACAGCCAAAGAGGTCATGAAAAGTCTGCTTAAATTAATAAAAGGCTCTTTGGTTTTAGCTCCAGTTTTAAACTGACAAAGGCATTGAGGTGGAGCAAAACTGATACGCACTAGATATAGAAGATTTAATAGCCATACATCTAGCTTCAGAGATTTAACAAGTTTTCTTCATGAATGGATAGGTCCTAAAATCTAAACCAAATATTCTTCACAAGAAGGAAAAAAAATTTAATGCATCATAATTACTGTGAGAGACTGAAACAAAGAAACAGATAAAGGTGGGGACTGAAGTGACAGGATAAGTAAGAAAAATTCTATGCAGTCCTTTCCTTGAACTGTACAAGTAGGCAATCCAAAATCAAAGCTTTCATTTCGAATTAAATGTCTTTTATTTTTACTTGCAAAAAAACCCCCAACAAACATGCTGATTACAGTATATACAATAGTGCTAACACACAAAAAGGGACTTTTATCTTAAAAGATCATGTATATAAAATTTTTAATATGATGGCACTATTATACAAATATTATGGCACTATAATATGAAGAGAAGTAGTAAACAAAACTACTGTGCTGTGGAACCTAAATACTAAATACTCACTTATTAAATTAACATAGTTACTAAGGATGAATTTCATGTATGCACGGATTCTTTTTCATTCTATCATTTCATTACCCACGTGGAACTCAATATTAAGTATACTTTTCCATGCACCAAAGCATATTTTATATCAAGGTTCTACTGTATATACAGAAGTACTAACAAAAAAAGGGACTTCNTCCCGGTTTGTCAAGATCGTAGAAAGCGTGCTAGCGGGAACGCCATATTTCTCAGCTATGAGTACTATGACATTCTTCGACATCGCACCTCTGTCGATTTCCTGGAGCATGTTAATATTCGACTCAATGGAAAGAGTCTTGAGGTTTCTCTTTACAGGATTAGAGGAAGCCATTATTTAGAGGACAAATTCAATTTAATTCAAGTTGAAAATGATAAAGATGAGTCAACCGTACGCGAGCGAGCGAGCACACTGGGGAGGTCACGAGGGCAGCCTCTTGTTTATTTACCGTCACAGTGCATTGTATGTATACACTGCTGCCGAGATGTTTAATTATCGATCGATTTTTCAGCACCGCCGAGCCTTCCCGCGTTCTCTTCCCCCTACTGTCCTATCAGTGGTGGTTAATACACACGCCCTACTTATTGTGCTGCGGTTAATGGCACTCGCATTGTCCAGTTTTATTGCCTCTCTCTATCCGCGGCACCGTCTTGTTTGTTTTTCAAGCCGTCGGCTTGTTTAGTACCACGCGGGGAAGACGCCAGGAGGTGATTTTGCCTCTGTGGCAGCGTTGAGCAGTTGGACTAATCAGAAATGGGCATTAATTACTTCGTCTTATGCAAGGATAATTAATAGACGCAAAGAAGGAAAAAAAACTATTATTTCTGTTTATTTCGACTAATAAATAATTGGACGTATCCGGTTTCGACATACATGGACTCGACTGTATATACAATAGTGCTAACACACAAAAAGGGACTTTTATCTTAAAAGATCATGTATATAAAATTTTTAATATGATGGCACTATTATACAAATATTATGGCACTATAATATGAAGAGAAGTAGTAAACAAAACTACTGTGCTGTGGAACCTAAATACTAAATACTCACTTATTAAATTAACATAGTTACTAAGGATGAATTTCATGTATGCACGGATTCTTTTTCATTCTATCATTTCATTACCCACGTGGAACTCAATATTAAGTATACTTTTCCATGCACCAAAGCATATTTTATATCAAGGTTCTACTGTATATACAGAAGTACTAACAAAAAAAGGGACTTCTGTCTTGAAAGATTATCTTTACAAAATATGATGGCACTATAAGAGGAAGAAGTGAACAAAAATACTGTACCTTAAAGAATCACACACCTGTCAGATCTAACCCCGCAGTTTCCCCTGTATACATCATCATCAAATTACAGCAGTGGAATTTTGTAGTAAAGGAATCCACTTCTCGTCCCTTTTAGAGTATAGTGCACTTCTATGGTGCACACTGCCCTTCTCTAATTCAATACACCTTACATGCAACAAAATTACGCAAAAGAGTGCTAAATAGTGCATTTGTTTATTATTGTGGGTGGTGATCTTATGAAAACTATCTCATACTGCAACTCTTATTTGACCAGGACAATTCAGAAAGTCATGTATCTGAGACACATTTATATATGTAAATTTGCCGAGGAGTTTGATTTTTCTGAAGTTGATTCTTGTTATGTCACTCTGAGAGGCAATCCGTTCTCTTAGTTCCATATAACTTATTTTTAAGACATAAATATTGAAAACCCCTCTGGCAGTATCTGCATCAATACATCTTAGTTACATGTGTGCAATCTTGTTGTGAGGTAAAAACTGCATTTTGAGATAAAGCTTTCCTAAGATCACCACCGGCAACAGAAAGAACCTTTGGTGCGCAATTTTATGTGAAAAAAGGCACTGAATTAGAAAAGGGCAATGCACACCGTAGTAATGCACTAAAATCTACAAGGAAAAAGTAAGGAATTCCTTTAGGTAGTGTATTTAAGTAATAATAAGCAAACCTTGTTATTAAGTAAGAATTTCACAAGTACGGTTTATCATTTGTTCTGTCATTACATTAATCAGATGGACTTTGGTTTAACTCTCGTAGTGCAAGGCTCCCCAGATCCAAGCTCCCACTGGCTGTGTGGCCAAAGTTACAGATATTGACTACGGTAATGCACATGTTGTCTGCTGGCCAGTCAAGTGAGACTGGGATGCAAAATTCAACCGCCATGCTCACAGGTCAGCAAGGAGATGCATATACACTATTGCCACAATCAAGGGAAGTGAGCAGAAGGTAGTATAAATTCTATCATCCCATCAAGGAAGTTAAGTACATGTATCTCAGAAATAAGTAAATTTTTTTTTAAACTTTATATGAAGCTTGCAGACAATGTACTAAACAGTCTCAGGAGAAGCCTGTTTTGTATCTGAAGAATTCTAATATAAGTTATAATCCTTCCCAAAAAGTACAAGATACTTATTTAAATTCTGTCAGATATTTAACTGATAATTTGATTTCTAAGCCCACTTTCAGGAAAAGGAGACTGTGAAAATATATGAGAAAGATATGAGCTGTATATAGTTACCATCAAAAAGAGTTGTGGCCATTAGTGTAAATAGATAAAAATACAGCGAAGATTTATGGTCATATAACACATATTTTCTAAAATGAGTTCACATGAGATTAATGTGTAAAAGTGTACAGTAATAAAGATCATCTATAGAAATCACAGTTGACCAATTCTAATTGTGGCACACACAGAAATTAAAGCTGAGATAATAGCAAGGGTTATAGGTGAGTGCCCTGTTTCAAAATCTGCACTGTTCTTGAAAAGCTAAGAAGCTCACAGTCATTCATATCTTCGGCATTACATGCGCACAAAACCATGTCTATCCATCCCAAAAGAAAAAAAAAAAATCTAGGCCTGTTATGACTGGCATATATACTAATATTTGTCAATGTTTTTGAATGCATTCTTCACATTCAGAATGAAAAAATATTGTTGTATATTTCTGGACTCTGTGGGATCACTATTGCTCACACATCCACAAAATCAAGTGCCTGCTTCAATGGGAAAAATGGGAAAATCTTCCCAACTCCCTTTACTTCACTGATTTCTAAACTTGTGATTTTTCTTGCTTTCTGTTATGAAATCCAAAATCAAAAGAAAGTTATATGACAGTCTAGAATATTTTATTTTATGCTGACTTTCAGAGGATGACATGACAATGTCAGCCTTTTCAGAAAAAATAAGACAAAAGGATGGATTGTTGTAGAATCATGAAATTAGATGAAATCAAATACAGTGACATGGACCTCATAGGTAAACTATTGTACATGTATCTGCTGAATTTATCACATTGTCAGTATAAGTATCTTGTAGTTGCATGAAATAAAATATTATCGCAAAAGATACATAGACACAAACACACAGACAGACAGACACACACACACACACACACACACAGACAGACAGACAGACAGACAGACAGACAGACAGACAGACAGACACATAGACACACACCCACCCACCCACCTACACACTCACACACACATATATACGTTTGTGTTCAGATATTGCGTTCTGTAATTGTCTTTCCCATGCCCTCGGTTGTTTAGGAGAAAGCGCTCTAGTGATTCACTTTCCACTTTTAGTTCAATAACAGACAGTATAAGCTACGTACTATGCAAAACAGTCCTGTTGATTTCTTGCTTATATCTTTGCCCGTCTCTTCTGTATGTTATTCATGGAAATTTCATTTTGTTTCTGTAGCATTACATTTGTTCTAGAGACCAGCAACTTTAAACTTACATTCAGCAGGGGGCTGAAGCAAAATAGATGCAAAGGCAGGAAGGACGTCAATTAAGAAAATTAATTTTTTTGCCATCTGAAATTCTTGAAGAGTCTATGGAATGGCTTGCATCTGATTATGTGCTCATTTTTTGTTCAAGACAGAATGATTTGCAAAAAGATATACATATAGCTATAGTTCTTGCAGTGAGAATTTTTTTTATAACTTGTATACTCTTACCTATTTTATGCCAATGAGGGAGTAAGTGGTTACATAGACCAGGCCAACTGTTACTACTTGTAGTCCTCTGTGGCTTATTTTCCCACATAGAGAGGCTTTTTTTTTTGTTTCCAAGAGGTATCTCTTATTATAATTTCTCAACTTCACTGAATGCAAGTGGATATCACAGGAAACAAACATGAAAATGCAGCGGAGTTATTTGACACAACAGCACTTTACCTGAAATGAAAAGAAAATCCCCGACCAATTCACAGTAAAATATTTTCAGTGACCTGATAATGAGATGACAATTGTTGCACCGCTGAGTAAGAAAAAAAGTGATGGAGAGGGGAAAATTTACCACTTCTTGTCCCCTGGAGGGCAGACTCATACAGATTACATAAAATGTGTCAGTCAAAGGTGACTGCAACATACAGCAATAATCAACAACTTACAGTTAGAACACACAACATACCAAGCTCAATGCTCGCAACTATCATGAAAGGTTGTTGTTTCCCCTTCCATTATACAGTAAATGGATGAGACAAAACTCGCCAAGATTTTATCAGCTCTTTGAATTTGTGCTAATAGGATTCTCCTATATTATACACATTGTATCTTGGATTGAAGGATGCCACTACTTGCCCAGAAGCAGTCTCAGTATTGCGTCGCTCAGACAGTCGGGTAAGTAGCTAATCGGGATGAAGAAGTACTTGGAATCTATTCCCACAGCATACCTGGTGTGAGGGAACCGAGCAGTAATGGCATGGACATAGGCTTTGATCACTGGTTCCAAGCTGGAGGAGGCAGCAGATGTTGCCTGTGTGAGAAATTTCTGAACTGAAATGAAAGAAAAAAAATGTTTGGAGGGATGAGAAACTGGTTTCTGTGGATAGCAAAGTAATATAGAGTCCTCAGAGGAAGCACCCCTGGCAAAGTTATGCTTCAGCCCACTACTTTGTTACATTCTAACGCTATACTCTAATATCTAAGTCACGAGCCCATGTAATGTGTGAGTGAGAGAGAATGATGGGGGACAGAAGACTTCAAACCCCAAATTTTCACTGCTCTGTTCTACAGTCTTGTGGGAAGAATCTCACAATATCTGGAAAACAGGCAATCTCTCCATTGGAAATCCATATTGCTGGCTACTAATATGATGCTTGGATGGCCTGCCTACCTTATCAAGAATCCAGACTTCTCCAGTTATCCAACAGTTAACATAATGAATACAACACTGTGATCCAAGCATTCCCTGACTTTTATCCAGCCTGAAATAACTAGTCCATTATAGGTCGAAAACATCCTTCACATTTAGTTCACTTGGGAGATACTGTACTTTCAGTGGTTATGCCGGCTGTGCCACTGATTACTGATATACAGTCCGGACTGCTTTAAAATTGCAATCTGTTTAATCACAAATTTTACTTAATCACATCAGTTTCCATATAACAAATTGTTATATTTGTATATAAAAGTCACTGGGTAATTGCATCTCCATTTAAACACAATCATTAACTACACCTGAGGAGTTCCAGTCAAACAGAGTTGACTCCTAATTATCTGGAGATAACTTTATGATGCAGTACTTACACTTCTCTACATAGTCCTTGCCATAAGCATCTTTCACCTCTGGGTCAGTCTTCTCAAATGCCTTTCTCACTTGATCAAAAATTCTCTCTAGGTTAGCTAGGTTTGTTTTAAAGGCCCCAGGATTCAGGACAGACACTTTAATACCTTGTGGATACACTTCTCGCCTGTTTATGTAAAAAAAAAAAAGACAGATTAATATATGATAAAAACCATAAATGTCACTGTTTTCATCTTTATTACCATAGCAACACGACAGAAAACTTAAAATGATGTGTGCACATAGTCTGGTCTTGATATTCCAGCAGTTGTCTTTCCCTGTAATCAGATCTATTAGATTACTGAGCTCAATTCAGTTTGGGGTTTGTTGCAGCAGCAGTGATGTATTGGTCTGACTGACAAGAAGTGCCTTCATGGCCATCAGAAGATCAAAGTAAAACTGTCATGTCTAGTAAACACTTATGCCAGAAATTTAACTTTGAAGCAGCAACCATGCATTTATTAACTGACTGAGATATTTAATAGGACATAAATCCATCCACCTTTTAAAGGGGTATATCTATCAAGCTAGACTGCAACAAGCATCACAAATGTTACAAGTGGCCACTGAACAAGCAATGCAAGGGCCAGCCTTAAGTTTACTATTAGCCTCCTGTGACCAAGGCAGTGATTGCTTATGAATAGTGTCAATCCTCAACTTTGTCGACTTAGGTTTTGAGCCATTTTTATTCGGTGAAGACATTTAAAGATACAGTGTTTCAATGTTGACTTCTCACAGGTTGTGCAACTGAACCTGGCCCTGCATATCTTCAAACTTATGTAATATCTTAACTAATGAAGATGCAATCACAAAGTTGGCATCAGAACATTCAGAATGATAAATTATGCATCTTTATCTGAGACTTCAAGAAGTATTAGGTTTAAGAATTCAGTTTGGAGTACCTACTATCAGGGAGGGCCAACATGCATTTTCTAAACTCAAAGTCCAAAAAATTTCTTTGCACACCAAAACTTGTGATAACATTGTTTTGCCGGTCAATGAAAAAACACAACTGTATAAAATCCACTTTACCGAGCCAATCTGACAGAAAAATCTCACCTTAATATGTCACTAAATGCTTCCACACCATACTTTGCACAGGTGTATGGACCAGCAAATGCAGCTAGCCGTCCGCTGACACTGGATGCATTGACAATGCGGCCTTTAGATTTTCTGACAAGAGGTAGGAATTGTCTTGTCACCTCGAAATACCCAAGTAAATTAGTGTTCAGTACTTCCAGGAAATCCTGCTTGGAACAGAATTCTACAGCTGCCATATTGCCAGAAATAGCTGCATTATTCACTACAGCCCACAGTCCTGAAATAAACAGGATCAAACTTTAGATCTAAGTGAAAGACATATGTAAATTAAGTAGTTCACCAAGGCACACCCAAGGTTCATACCACGAGGTAATTAAGGCTATTCTTGTTAAGTGGTAAACAAGAAAAATGCTTGAGAAGCATCCAATTATTATATGATACCCCCTATGACTGAAAGTGAAAAGCCCAAAATCAAATCTTCCTTGGAATTCTGGAATATCCAGTGGACTCTTGACTTCCTTAACATATTATCAATAAGAACAAAAATTTTTTTCTGGCAAAGTGCAGTTTTAAAAGAGAGCAGCTTATGGTGACCTAGGCGTATATGGATGATGAAAGTGGGAACTTTCAGTAGGGTATCTCAAAGTAATTGGCAATTCAGGGATATCTCCAGGGCTAGAGTTTTAAGACTGAGGCACTATGTGCACCAAATCAACATATCACTAATTTTTATGATGAGACTCATCCAAATCCACTTATATTGTTTGTAGTGAAAATTGTTCTGCTTGAAATTGCACAATAAACCTACACTGTACTTCCAGGTGATGTGAATCACCGTTTGGCTTCAAAATTGCATGTGTCGCACAACAGAATCACTAGTCTCAGCACTGATTCAAAGAAACCCTAAAATATTACGAACAAATCTTGTCATATTTCGTTCATTAGATTAAAAAAAAAAATATATTGTGATATCTTTTATGTATGAGGCACAATATGTATTTTCCCACAAGTTTCAATACGTTCTTAAAATGGGAATAATCAAACTTCAACAGGTTTACTTCACCATAGGTTTAGTGACATGAAGCCTTCATGTACTTCCCCAACTTTAAATCTCTCACACTTAAAAGCAATATGTTGTTTTTCTCTTTTGGATTCCGTCATGCCAACCAAGTATCTGGCCCCATCCTAAGTTTCTTTTCTTAATAAGGTAATAAACTCCCATTACTATGGCTATCCCTTAGCAAGGTGCCGTTTTATTTCTTTGGCACGCCCACTCATTAGTTTGACATATGTCTGATATTTTTTGGTTGGCTATGAGAGTGTTATCCATGCAAGACAACTAAGGCTAGGGAGTACAGACATTTTACAGAAATCTCTTAATTTTTCCTGTTTGTTTGTAAGGATGTTAATATCTCTTTCAGGTTTCTTATTTCATTTCAGTTTATTACAGTCTGAAGAGGAAGGTGAAGGGAGAGAGACGATGCCACTCATGACCTAATTCCCTAAAATATATATTATGTAATAATGGTGATGAAGACCTTTTCCAGTTTACATTCTTATGCCACATTTATATTAAGAAAGAACTGAACTTATAAATACCCTGCAACAAACTTTTTAAGTAACCCAAATACATTTTCCAGAGATGTCATTATTCTCTTTTCAAATACTCTGCCTTCCAAAAAGAAAATGTTTTACATATGCGCTTTACATAATTTGAGCCTATCCTTGTGATTTTTTACTACATCCTCAAGCAGTTTCTTTTAGAGGCTTAGAAAAAGTGGAAATTCTACCATAATTAATACAAAAAATAAAAGTTTCTTTGGAATGTAAAGGAGTGATTTTGATGACTTATACCATGGAGCACATCTAACACAGACATGCGTAGTGTATTTTTGGTCATGACTTTCTTCTCAAAGAACAGGTGTATGGTTAATACCGACTCTTGTTATTACTGTTAATACAGTAAGTACATTTTTGGGCAGTCCCAAGGTGTACGCATTATCTGTGTTTCACTGTGAATGAATAAATAAATAAATATTGGAATCACCTGTGAAAACTTTAGGTGTGAATACTGATACGTGAAATATAGAAAGAGTGGTTTACCGGGACTCATAAAATCATTTGATACAGGAAAGTGCTGTAGGAACTTCTGCATTTTGAGTGATTATGTTCATTCAGTATCACCTACAAATGCCAGAAACTTTATATTAATTGTCGACATTACATAAATGCTGAACCTTTGTCATTTGGCAGACTCTGCTTGACCCGATCCCTTGCTGCTTCTATGCTGTCAGCTTTGGTGACGTCCACAATAATGGTGACCACACGACTGGAGCAGTTCTCCGACAGAGACTTGGCCCCATCCTCTGTCAGGCAGCCAGCAAACACATGGAAACCAAGGCTGTCAAGGCGACTGTAGTAAAAAGAGTAAACATATTGAATATTTTACACATCCAAAATTGACACTTATAATATCCATATCACAGGGATACAAAATTTGCTATTTAAGAGTGGACTATTTTATTAATAATTCATAAAAATAAACAGGGGACAAAAATAGAGGTGCTTTACCAGTTAGCATTTGTAAAGAAATACTTCCAGGTCTAGTTGATTCTGTTTTCTTGCAATCAGCTCAACTGCAATTGCTCACATTAGTGCAGAAACTCTCGTACACAAAATGTGGTAGTCAGTTATCTCAGTAAAAAAAAGTGTTGCAATTAAATAGCCGTATTTATACAGAGTCAACTGCACTTTTATCAATTTGATCTTCATCTATCACTTACATGGCCAGTTCCCTTCCAAAACCACTGTCACAACCAGTGATGAAGACAGACTTCTCATTGAACTTGCCAACCTTCAGTGATCGGATAATGCGGTTGAGGAGGATGAGGGTCACAACTAGTACAACCAGCAAGGTTAGACAACACATCTTTGATGTAGGTTTGAATCCCAAGTTCTGATTAGGGGCAAAGTCCCACTTTACCACAGAGACTGGCTGCTGTTGACTTCTGTGGACAATGAACAGTGCTTGTTGATTGGTTATTTGGTGGTATTCAGAGTCCCATAGAGGCTATCCTATTATGAACACAGCTGAACTAGTGAATTTATGTTTAAGGGCAATTCAAGCAAAATGCCACATCAGATAGTTATGTCAATTTCTGAAAAGCTTAGATTTAACAGTGATTAGTTTTGGTCACTTCTAACAGGCGTTAATATTTTGACATAAACCAATCCTGATTGATGTAAAGTCAGAGCCTTTTACCCGATTAGGAATCAGCAATTAAGTGATGTGACATTCCACTGAAATTGCCCTTAGGCGAGTCCTTTATATGGTGCTCATACTAGACCTGTAACCATGAGATGAACTTTCATCATTAGGTTGATGCAACGAAACAACCTATGACAATGTGAGTAACCTATGCCTGTGCAAACAAGAATATAAGTCTGGGCTTCAAGATCCAGATAGGCTGACAGTCTATCCGTAAATCACCCATGATGAAACAAAACATGATGCAATTATACTACTCCTGACATGTGTGCCTTATATATTTTCTGTTACTGGGGAGCCGGGTGGAATCATTCCACTCTTTCCCTCTGCCAAGCTCCGCATGTTATGCCCTCGTACCAGCCTAGTATTGGACCAATAAATTGTGGATAAAAACGAAAGGCCTTTATTCTGCTTTGACATTGTCGACAATATAAAAAAGGTTAATATTAGGCAATAATGACCCAGCAGAAGTAGAAAACAGAGGTCTCCTTGAAAATATGGACAGCATGAATCCAGTGAGAGAATGAAAACATCCAGTGATCGAGAGATGAAGCGCATGGCCAGTTTTGACCACTCATCCTAGTAACCTGCTCTTGAACTGATGCATTATTATGGTTTGGTAGATACCATTCTTTATCGTGTTCCCGGAGAATGGCAGAGAGACATCAAATAACAGAATAACCGTAAGCTCGGGATAAGTCTCCCAATATGAGGATGGCCCAAGAGACATTTACTGATTTAGGCCAAAAAATGAACGAACGAGCGAACTGCTAAGTTCATGTAAATTACAATGCATATCACACAAACTTCTATAAACTAATATTATCTTTATAGTTAGACTATATTACTTTAATAAAAATAAAGAAATGTGTATTGTATCAAGGAACTTGGCGTGCATTACAATGATAAAATAATGCTTTCGTGCAGAGTGTGAAAATAATTATTGATACCAATCCTGCAAACACCCGAAAATGAAACTAGGAAATCCACGAGACTATCATCATAGATCTTGTAATGCTGAGGAGAATTGAGGAGATCATGCGTAAATGTACCGTTTGTTGCTGGGATCGATGACTAAGCGAAACGGCTTGGCGCATGTACTTTGCAATGGCCTATCCGAGCGCGCGCTATTTTGGGATGGGTGGAATCAATTACGAATAACATTATCCTTGTGCTGAATAGGTCGAGGACGATAGCAATTAGACCTGGGCAAAGAATCGGTTCTGAGTTAACCGGATAAACGAGTGCCAGACGCTCGTGATTTTCGAGCAATGATTTTGTATGGCTACAAAAGGGGTTTAACGGTTTTGGAATGTCTGGATCAGCTAACAGCAACATTTGGAGAGTCTGTCCCTTCGAAATCAACTGTTTACAAATGGTATCAGGAATTTTCATGTGGCAGAAAGACCACCAAAGTAGACCCCTCCCCTGGAAGACCGGTCTCTGTGACTACAAATAAAAACATAGAAGCTGTGCGAAAGTTGGTGGATAGAGACAGGAGAATAACATATGAGGAAATACAGGAGGAACTTGGCTTTTCATCCACTATTTCTATAAAATATTACATGAACACTTAAAGCTAAGGAAGGTCTGTGCCCGGTGGGTACCCCATAAGTTGACTGGGGATCAGAAAAGGGCAAGGGTTGAATTTTGTCAAACCATGCTTAGAGAATATGATGAAGGCCGGTCAAAGTCTGTGTATAAAGTCATGACAATAGACGAGACGTGGGTGTACAATTACAATCCTGAAAGCAAGCGGCAAAGCATGTATTGGGTGGGTGCTAGAGATGCTCCACCTGTGAAATTTGAGTGATCTCAGAGCACTGATAAAATGATGTGGCGGTTGTTGTTTTTTTTAGGAAAATGTGGCCATGTTATAACAATTCCTGTAGCAGAGCAAAAGGTTGTTACTGCCCTATGGTATATCAATAACTTTTTACCAAAGGCCTTCCACGCGTGGGCACAAAAGCATCCGAGGACGGATTCAGTGACAACGAAGAAGCGCTTTTTACATTCAACACAATAATCGAGGGGATACCTGCTTGGTTTAGGAGGATGCAGTCGCTTCACGTCCCTCCCTCCCCCTCCTTCTTCCCGGGAGCGCCGGGATACTTCAGCTAGTAATTAATAAATTCTAAATAGCAGATTTCGACCCAGACTCCTGAGTTTTCTTCCCAATAGTTCGGCTAATGATTTTAGATTGGACTTCATTTTCTGGTCGTGTGGCAAAGCACGAACAATAGCAGGTAGGAGTTCTAATCTTCTGCTTTGTTAACAATAACATTTTGCTTGCTTTTTTTTTATTTTTCGTAATTATAGACAAGAAAAACGTATGTTTAAGGCGTCCTGTATTTTTCTATCTTTCATACAGAATGAAGTTAATGTGACGGAAAGAAAGGAATAGAAGAGAAATGAAAAAAATACCCTCGCCCTCCCACATTCCCCCAACCTCCATCTACACCCATAACTCTCTCCCACTTTCCCATCCCTCTCCCCATTCTCTTTCCCCCCAGAAATGCTGTAACATGAGAGAGACAGTGACACTGACACTTCCACTAGTTGGTACCCAGTACTTGCCAATACAAGAAATCTATAAGAAAGTATGATCAGTTGACAGCAAGGCTTAAAAAATTCTAGGATGTGTTTCAATCACATAAGCATCATAAAAATCCGGTATTTTAATTTTTTAAAAGACTTTTTCAGGGAATTCGATGGTTTTAGCTATTTCAATATAATTTTGTCAACTAGTGGGATATCGTTATGTCGGTATTATGATTCTTCCAACCTTTTTACATGTATATGGGCACTAGTTTATCTGCTTAACAAGTTTCAGTGCCGCTTCAATACTCTCTATTTTGATAACATCCACAATGACCGTGACCAAGCAGCTGGAACAACTGTTTGGTAGAAACTGTGCTCCTTCTTCTGTCAGGTAGCCAGCAAAGACATTCAATCCGTGGTTGTCCAGACGGCTGCAATATGGAAACGAAAAAAAAATGCAATCAACACTCCATACCGTCTCAATCACAATGTATCTACGAATACAATGTTTCCAGTGTTGATGAAAAGAACCAATTACTAAGCGATGTCATGGCATGACAGTTCTAAAGTCCTGTAAATTTCAGCTAAAAACAGATGTTAGACCCCTATTTCCTGAATCACTCAAGACAAATTTTCTGAAAAATCTCACTGCTATTATCGAACATGTGTTGCCGACTTTCATTTGACAAGTACTTTAGATATAACAGTTAAATGCAATTTTGCACCGAGTTTTACTTTACCTAAGTATACCCGCGTAGCAAAATTGTGATTTTACTACATCATAAATTTATCTCGGAAAAAAGAGCCATGGGACTGAAAAGGGAATTAACATGTCATGGCTGTGGTACACAACGTGTTAATTAATGTGTCTTCTGCCAAAGAAAACACCTGATCATGACAAGAAGGCTTGAACCCAAACTTTTGAGACAAAAAACATATCTGTAGAGAGAAAACAAACTAATTGATGACTACCGCAAAATTTATTGACATGCTCAACTCGGGGATCATATTTATCCCCCTTCATATCTGCCTGTCAAATCATCTCTCATAATATTATACTACTGTACCTACTGATTACATTGTTAGCCTGTGACACTGCATGATTCACAACTTGTAATGAAACTTGTCATAACCTTTCACTCTTGTCAATGCCGAAAAGGAGAACAAGTCTCAGAATACTAGAGAAAAAAAGTCTCAGTATGCTTGCAATTATTGTAAAGCTTTGGGGTGAGAGCCACGTTAAGACCAAAAATAAACCTACTTCGAAGTACAAAAAAAAAAAAAACCAACAAAAGCATGTTACTTTACAAAAGCTGAACAGTATTCTTCAAAATATCATGACTTTGCACACATGCAAAGATCGTGCTATTTCAAACTTTGGACCAGTGCTTCTACTTATTACTTACATCGCCAGTTCCCTTCCAAACCCACTGTCGCATCCAGTGATGAAGACATATTTGTCATGGACGTTTCTAACTTTCAAAGAACGCAAGAGCCAGTCCAGGATAAAATACGTAATGACCAACACAACAAAGACTGTCCAAAACATTCCTGCCCTGTGAGCCAAAACAGAACTATGAATTGTGAAGATTTATTGGCTGTAATTAATTCCCAGCTGTGCCTAAGAACACACCTTAACACCAATGATAGAAAAGCAGGCTTTTCATTCCATTGGTATCTTTTTTCAACACACACTGAAGTTAAAAAAACAAAAACGGAGTAAAGGTTTGCATCTAAAGGTCTCTCTCTCTCTCTGACCTTTGCCGTATTGAGATATTTCCAATGCAAATACTTTACAAAAGCAGTATAACAGACTATATCATCACCATCTGCCTCTTTGAATGCGGATGAACACTGCAGATTCCGATGTTTCTGCCTCAACCTATTGACAACACGACACGCTCATAGTCATAGACAACCACGCTGCCTGATAAAAATGATGACTTTTTTAAAAAAACCGCCCCTCACAGTCCTTCGGAAACCTACCCAAACCAAACCTCCCGCTAAGATCTCTACTTTTACCAAGACCAGTGAAGCATGTAATTAATCTGGATGTAAAACTTGTGCTTTTATGGAATGCACATCCACTGTGCACAGCCTCAAGATCATTTCACGTTACCAATCAGACAGAACATCACTTGTGCCACTAAAACGGTCATATATATCTCATCTCTTACAAAGTCTTCCTCAGCAATATGCTGTACAAACTACAGCCATTCTTAAAGCTAGATTCAATAATTCTGTGGCCCCGTACATGAACCTGATAATTCACATTTTGAAAAATTTGAAGTTTTCATATGCTATCAGGATCTTATGAGCTATATTTTGTTCACTATTTTTTTTTTTTTAAATTTCAACTTAATTAGTACAAATGACACGTAACATTTTCCAAATCCATTTGTGTTCAAAAGGCTTTTAACTTCTGAAGTCTTTTTGTCAGTTTGAGTTTGATGTGGATTATCAGGTTCATGCAAGGAGCCACAGAATTATAGGTACAGTGTATTTCCAAACAGGAAAACGTTTCAACTTACCGAATCATCACGGCGTCACAGATATGTTGATGCATGGCATAGAAATAGTTGACCCCTCGACCAAAGAGCAATTTAATCAGAGAAAATCCTTTTTCATAATATGGAACTTAAGGTCCCATTGTACTCTCCCTGCGGAAAAATGGCATTTCAAACTCCCAAACTTTTCGCCAAGAGTTGCAAAATTTGCATGCAAAAATTGGTAAAAATTGCAACAAAATTGGCAACAATATTGAAAAAATAGCTTCGTAACTTCGTTATATTTACCACCATGTCGCATTGTTTACTACTTAAATGTTGCAAAACTGTAGAAAAGAACTCACTTTCTTTGTTGCTGTTCATGTGGTACTGCGGTAGTGTGACACTGGTAGAAAAAGTTGCACTGTTTGGCCAAAATCAGCAAAATTTGCACTAAATTTGCAGAAAATGTCTTAATTTGCAGAAATTTACAACATTGCAACAAGTTATCAAAAATGCAGAAATTTGCGACCGCAGTTTTCGGGAGGGGGGGG
>JAWQUT010000320.1:156083-192928 GCA_033807755.1 Ellobium chinense
TCTCTCTCTCTCTCTCTCTCTCTCTCTCTCTCTCTCTCTCTCTCTCTCTCTTTCTTCGATGTTTAAGATTATGTCCGTAGACGATCACACGGAATTTCGTTGTTGCCAATATAGGTTATAGAACCTACTTCTCAACCACTTTATTTGTGCTTGTGTCTGCGTGTGTGCCCGTGTCTGTTTGGATGTGTGTGTGTCTGTGTCTGTGTACGTGTGCATGGGTGTGCGCATGAGCGCGTGCGTGCGTGTGCGCACTTGTGTGTGTGCGAGCGTGTGTGTCTGTGCAAGCATGCATATGTGCTTATGTGCGCACCTTTTTTTTTCAGTCAATTTTTTCATTTTCTTGTTCATTACTTTATGTGTATCCACGAGGTCAGCAGTGACGTTGTTAAAGTTAAAGGATGTGAAGGTAATTACTGTCGTTAGCCTTGTTGCTGCTAATACACTGACCAAGGGAAAGATATAGTTATGGTACAGCAGTTAGGTAATAGTGGTGATGGTGGTTGTGTCTTAGCTCGACGACAGTGTCTCAGCAACCAATTCTGTATGTGTGTTTATGTGTATGTGAGTCCTGTATATATGTGTATGTGTGGCNTGTGTGTGTGTGTGTGTGTGTGTGTGTGTGTGTGTGTGTGTTGTGTGTAGGAGTGTTTGTGTATATGTGTGTGTGTTGTCTATATATATATATGTGTGTGTGTGTGTGTGTGTGTGTGTGTGTGTGTGTGTGTGTGTGTGTGTGTGTGTGTGTGTGTGTGTCTATGTCTGTGGAGTGTGTTCACGTGCTCGTCCGTTTTGTGTATTAGGATAATGTAAATGATAATGGTTATGATGATGATGTGTTGGTCGTTCCTAGAGATGGTAAAAGATACTGAGAAAAAGAATGAGAGAAAGAGAGAGGGAAAATAGGAATAAAGTGTTGCTAAAGTGGTGTAAAAAAAAAAAACATGATCGTAAAATATGAAGGTAGGAATAAATGGGAGACAAATCACGGTTGGACTGTAGTTCATGACTGTCATTTCACTGGTTGCTTCCCTTCGATTGTTTGCAGCATCTGGCTTAACGTGTGGATTTTTTTCGGATTGTTCCCAGTCCCACTGACGCCACCAATGTATTGTTGTTATTGGTTCCCTCTGAGAGTATCACCACCACTACATCAGCAATGGCAACAGCAGTAGAGACAGCACCAGCAACAGTATCACCACCACCATAACCACCATCACCACCTACGATCACTACTACCATCACCACCACCACCACCACCACCATCACCACCATAGCACCTATTGTTACGTAAACCAGCACAACGAACGCGCACGCAAGAGCACACGCACTCACACACAGACACACCTGCACGTGCGCAAACGTACAGGCATTCGCGCGCTAACATGTTAACTACGCACACGTGTGTACATGCACATACGTGCAGACGCTCACAGATGCACATGTAAGCTCGCACGCACGCGCCTAGGCGCAGACATACACAATATTAGTGGTTGAGGTCTAGTTACCCATGACTTGGATGAAACGAACTTCCGTGTGATCCTAGAAACACAAAGAGAATGAGAAGGAGAGTGAAAGACCCAGACAGACAGACAGACAGACAGACAGACAGACAGTCAGACAGACAGACTGACAGACTGACTGACTGACTGACTGACTGACTGACTGACTGACTGACTGAGGGGGGATGAATTGGTGTAAAATTTGTGGTTAAAGGAACATAATCGTTGCAAGATGGCGGTCGTAATATATGGGAGATAAATCATGAATGCACTAACAATTATTGTTATTTTATTGGTGGCTTCCCTTCGACTGTAGGGCTCCTGTTTTGCTTGACATTTTTGTTTCTTATTCCATTGTTTTAGTTGACTGTCATTTCTCTTAAAGAGTATCGCCATCCTTATATCAGCAGCAGCAGTACCTTCACCATCACCACCATCCCCACCACTACCACCACCACTATCATCACTACATCCACCACCATTAGAATTGTGTTAACCCAAAATCGACGACCAATACACCACCTTCGTGACCGTTATATACACTAGCCTACAAACAGAAAATAAAAAGGAGAGAAAGAGAGAAAGAAATGATTTGATAAAAAAAAATTACGGTGTAAGGGACATACCCGTGAAAAATTATGGTCTTGATATATGGGAGACAACTCATGATGCACTAGCTCATGATTGTTATTTCATTAGTTGTTTCCCTTCGATCGTTAGCCTCTCATACTACTATGAGTGATTCATTGTTACTATTTCTTTCACCACCGTTACAGCAGCACAGCAGCAGCAGCAGCAGCAGTACCTCTACCACTACGACAACCCCCACCACAACCACCACCACTATAACTGTGTCAATCCATTATCGACGATCAACACATCATCATCATAATATAACCTTTACTATTTACACTAGATCACATCCATAAAATGCACTCGCTCGCACACCTACCCACTGACATGACAATATCACTTCTTTCTACAATATTTAACAAAGTGTCACATGAAGGAGAGTAAAGAGTAGAAACTGTGAGACAATGGTTATTGTGGTGTAAATGTAAGCAGTCGGGAAGTGTGTTAGGGTCACGGGTGAACACTAGGTTCGCACGTGGAAGTAGGGACCGATTCAGGCAGTAGGTACAGTATTTAAGGATTAAATTGCTGTGAAGTTAGCGTCCCTGTAGTGTACTGGTAACACGTTCAGACTTGCAAGCTGAGAGACCCTGGTTCGATCCCCGGCAGGGACAGAAATTTTCTAGAGTACGTTTTTTCGGCCCTTCTTATCAAAATTGATCATTCACAGTAATTTGGTAAAATCCCTGGTGACACACTTCCTTAAAATAATATGTAACATCTGATAAATTATCAGACTAAGCTCATGTTCCTCCCCCTTAAATATAAGAGAAAGAACACTATACTGTATATGCCTTTCCACCAGGTTACACTTTACATATATAGCATTGTACTGAGATGATGTCAGTCTCCTCTCTCACTCCTGGATCACTCCTTTGACAAACCCTGGTCCCTTGTCCTTGTTTCAATTTCCCGAATTTCAGCCAAGATGATTAGTGTGATCCTCCGGGTCTGAAGGAGCATTTCATCTGCCCTTACTGGGGTGCAGGACAGTGGCCCTCACATTAGCTGGAAGGTAGAGCTGAAAAATGAGAGCTGTGGCCACATGTGATGATGCCATTCAGACATTTCTGCAAAATGCTGGATATCCCGGCAGGTTCTGGCATTCTCTGGGACGTGGGTTGTTCATTTATGAATTCCCATCTTTCAGCCCTAATGGCAAGTCCTTTGTCTTGACTAGTGAGCCCGTGTGGCATTTCCTTGGGATATGGAGAGTCTGCAACGTTTGGGTGCAGGTTCTGTGGACAGCAATTGATTCTCCTGCTGCATGGCATGCAAGGGTTATAAGGACCACCCCTACATGTTTGCAAGAAGCTGTGGGGCCCATTCCAACAGCAATTCACATTGTGACTCAGTAACAAGGCCATGAACATCCGGTGAGATGTCCACAAAATATTTGCAGTTCACCTTCATGCTTGCCACAGTTTGACCAAGCTGAAACTAAGCACCTATTATTATCAAAACAAAAGACCACTGTTTTCTTCTTACCACGCAATCAAGTTATTCGTCCCTTTCATTACAAACAAACCCCACCCCCACCCCCGCCCCCTCTCAAAAATTCATTGAATGCACATCAATCCACTCTTAACTTCAGTGCTGAAACTGAACAGAACTTAAGAAAAGTAGATAAAATCGCCCTCAATGTGTTTTTTTTTTTTTAATTTCACAGATCCGCTAAGATATTTCGAAGTTTTTGAACTGTGTTCAAGTCTGAGAGAAGGTTGAGTCTCTGGACATAGGAACCGGTATACCGTACAAAGCGAAGACCACAGTTTTACTGAAAGTATCGCTGTTATCAGAAACTGGTTCAAATTCAAAGGGATTTACCTCAAACTGAAACTGGATTTTATCTTCATTCTGTCAGTCTGGATGGACCATTGTTCACCACCGTGAACTATTTGTCACTATTTAGTAAAAAGTACTATTTCAAAGTCAGACTGGGAGCAGGCTGGCACCCAAAGTATCTATATTTGCCTGCAACATCATTTCCCTCAGACTACTCAGAGCACCTGTTTTCAAAGGCCGAGGAACTATAGTCTCACAGGGAAGATCATGCCCATCTATTCTACAATTAAAATGGACACGATCCATTTTCTTCTTCTGTAATTTTTTGCTGTCTCAGGTTACGATAGTATTAAAGAGAAATAGGACTGTTAAAATTGGTGTTGGATCTAATAATAATTAGGCCTACTTTTTTGGTCACTTTCAAACCAGTTGATTATTTACGTTGTTCAAAGAATATCATTTAAGTATTGTTCTTTGTTTAAAAGAAAAAACACAAATACCAAAACAAACAAAAAACAGTAACACAATAGGCCCTTCCCAACTCGCCCGAGGGAAGCCACATGACATGAGTTAAAAATTATGACGTCACTGTATCGATATCTAGTATCCACGAGATTCAATCCGTGAGTACTCGTCTTAATAGATATTTGAAAATATCTAGTACGCCCACAAAACAGAAAGTTGAACCTTTTCTTCTAGCAGTGGCACAGGCACAGGCTATGCTATTACCTCCCTTCGCATGAGGAAAATGGGTCGACACACGCTGATCTGATAGTCTAGTATAGACGGAAGGGACAACGTACGGTGTGCAAAGATCTGCAATCCTCCATAGCACTGAAAAGTGAGTTTTAGTATTGCTATCAATAAAAACAATCATTTAACGAACAACACGATGAAAGTAGCATTACACACGCGCCTACCAGAACGGGGGACTTCCGCTGAGAGCATGGGTAGCCTTTTAATCTTACAAGAACTTCACCAAACCTGCAGAGATTTTATTCGAACATGACACAATTCAAATGAAAGGGAAATGCATAAAGTTTCCATTATATAAATTTTAATGGTGAAAGATATTTAGAGTTCATGTAGTCTAGGTCTATAGATGATGTGAAGTTGAAATTTGCGCGCGGCCGCCAATGTTCCCGATTTTCGAGGTCAGGCAATAAGGGTATCCTTGTTCATTTTACGGTTACGGCGCTCGTATCGCGTCATTTCCAATCAAAGTTTACAACCAGTTAGATGAAAGAATGCCCTTTTCTCCGGTGTTTGTTCGGCGGCGATCGGTTCAAGCATTGAGAAGTTATGGTTTGTCGTTGACGTGGTTGTGAGCTTGACCCACTCGCGCTACATGACCGATGGCAGATACATGTTCCTTCTTTCATATTTTATTTATTACTCATGACATTTCAACCGGTAGTTACGCGGTACATGTTTAAATGCAACGGGGATATACCGTTTTCGTAGTTCCCTGGCACACGGAGAGGCAATTTAGCGGGATCCCCCCAAGTGACAGTACAGCTGACCTCGATTAACGCTGTCACGTCACGTGACAGCATACAGCCGATTCGGTTGGTCGTTCTCGCGTTGTTACGGGGAATCCCGATGAAAGCGCTACAGATCTATCGGGTGTTGTAAAGCACACTCTGATGTGCTGGTCTCGACACTCACCTCTGATCTAGTTGTACTGTGCTGTGTGTCTAGGCTTATTAAGTACATTACTCGCCTTGTCTACCCCAACACACAGTGAATACATAACGGCAGAGAGCGAGCACGGGATAGGGGAAGGGGGAATTTCAAAGGCACAGAGAGAGAGAAAAGCAAAGCAGGAAAANGGAAAAGCAGGAAACTGTCCCCAAATCCACCCGCTTTTTCACCGTTTTGTCCCTTATTAAATGACATAGCGATAAAAATAATATGCCCATGAAATAACTATACAAACCTTTATGGTTATGGTGTCCTGCTCATATAAGTTGTGTAACTGTCAGTATTAGCCAGTGGCCTGCCAATCATCTTCTTCTTCTACATTACCCATCAGGTTTCACGAAAGTGCGTTTCATAGTTGGAAATGATGAAAAAACACTTAAAAATAATGAAAATTAATTAAATCAATGTTTCAGCCTTAGAATTGCGTAAAATCGGAAATAAAAATCACGAGGTGCTCCGATTGGACCACATGACCATTAACTTCGCCGCCAGGCATTCTTTCGGTTTTCGACGCTAGCCTAACGGGGTACGCTGCTGGGATTATCGATTGACGTCGAGGTCAGTGACCACGGTAAGTTGAGCACTCTTCTTCTTTCCTGTTTTTCTTTCTGAACGAGACTAGTTTTGTGTGTTTGTGTGTTGGACTGTGGCGTTCGTATGATTTAAAGAATCAAGCGAGGCCAATCTAGGCAAGGTGATAATTATTTCCAATTATTTTTATATATGGAAAATCACGGGTCACTGTCTGGTTCACTTCAGTTAGAAATCTACTAGTCTACTAATAATACGATCTGCGCAGAAAGTTTACGGAGGTTTTCACTGTATTCATGATGTTTTAGGAACGTTTTAAGCATCTCAAATTGATGTTGTCGGCAAATATAAACACCTCGAACCGATGTGCGCGACTCGGAAAGGGCAAGGATAGGTTAAGTTTTGACTAACTACATAAAATGCAGTCTACAACAACACAGCTGATATAATTAACAGGAAACAATTAAACAAACAAACAAACAAGAAGGTAGCAAAAGATATAGTAATCAAGGGACACTTTACAAATGAGTGTAAGGGCTACACGTCATGGATAATGAAAGTCGACACAGATTCCATTAAGCGGAGATAAAAACAAAGATAAAACTCCCTTCTTTTTCTCTCCACTCACACAGACATACTCGCACTGTTGCTCAAAGAAACTTCATCACTTCTGTATCAACACACATCTTATCTATTAATATAAAAAGTGTAGGTTTTTTTCGGCCCATCTTCTCAAAATTCACAGTACATGTAATTTGGTAAAATCTCTGGTGACCCACTTCCCTAAAATAATAATGTAATATCATAGAACATCTGATAAATTATCAAACTGAGCTCACCTTCCTCCCCCCTTAAATATAAGAGAAAGAATACCATGTTATATGCCTTTCCACCCGGTTACACATTGTTTAATGTAAAAAATGAAATCTTAATTTTCAATGTGTAATGCTAATAAAAGGCACAAACACTTTCACATCAGACAACAGCATCTGAAGTATTTACCATTTGTACATTGTCACAATTAGGATATGTACAAAAGTCGTTTTTACAGTGCAGTACTCCTACATCTTTTTCACGACGAAAAGACACTTGTTGTGAAACATAAAACAAAGCCAAGCCAAGAGGGACCGGAAGTAAAAACCTCCTTTGTTTCATTTTCCAAGCCTCAGGGATTTTCCGGTATATGAACATCCTTCTCCACGCGGCAGTAGTTAGCACAGTATGAACCTCAACTTACTGAACTCGCCAAAAATATAATATCGTGTGACTCAACCCCAAGACCAACAAACCAGCACCTCTCAACACGGAAAATCTCCCTAGTGTCTGATCCGTCGGCTCGCCTTGCCCCATCTTTGAGCCAGATGAGGGCTAACATTAAAAACGCAGTTGGGCGAAGTGGCGGAAGTGAAAAAGGATGCTACATGTTTTCATCTGCGTAATTTTGTAGTTAGGTACAACTTTACATACTGGTCTACATGCTTAATTTACTGGGAAGCCTTCACCTTTGAGTAAGAGACAACAAAAGTCTGTCCTTTTAAATCGGCTTAGATCTTGCCTCAGGACGTCTGCGTTTTTCCTCACTGACACTGGTTGCGCAATTAAACAGGCTTGCTCTAGTTGAAACTTAACACATACTTTAGCACTTTGCTGTTCACACTCTTTGTTAATGTTGCTGAAACAAAAAAACTGGAACCTTTGCATATAATATGTTGAAAGGCGCTAAACTATGCCACATCACCAATATGCCAACAAAATCACTGGCTACGTCCATGCCACAAAATATTGCTATCATCCTTGATCTATTCAGTACAAGGATAATGTTATTCATAGTCAATTCCACCCATCCCAAAGTAGCGTACGCTCGGATGGGCCATTGCATAGTACCTGTGCCAAACTGTTTCAGGTTCACTTAGTCATCGATCCCAGCAAGAAACAGTATATTTACTCATGATCTTCTCAGCATTACAAGATCTATGATGATAGTCTCATGGATTTCCTAGTTTTCGGGTGTTTGCAGGATTGGTATCAATAATTAGTTTCACACTCTGCACGAAAGCATTATTTTATCATTGTAATGCACACTAAGTTCTTTGATACAATACAAATTTTCTTTATTTATATTGAAGTAATATAGGCTGTAAAGATAATATTAATTTTTAGAAGTTTGTGTGATATGCATTATAATTTACATGAACTTAGCAGTTCATTCATTTTTTGGCCTAAATGTCTCTTGGGCCATCCTCATATTGGGAGGCTTGTCCTGGGCTTACTGTTATTTGTTATTTGATGTCCCTTTGCCATTCTCCGGGCCACGATAAAGAATGATCTCTACCAAAACGTAATAATGCATCAGTTCAAGAGCAGGTTACTAGGATGAGTGGTCAAAACTGGCCACTTCATCTCCCGATCTCTGGATGTTTCTTTCCTCTTACTGGATTCTTGCTGTCCAGATTTTCAAGGAGGCCTCTGTTGTCTTCTTCTGATGGGTCATTATCGCCTAATATTTTATTTTTTTTTATATTGTCCACAGTGTCAAAGCAGAATAAAGGCCTTTTGTTTTTATCCACAATTTACAATTTATTGGTGCAATTCTAGGCCAGTGCGAGGGCATAATTAACATGCGGAGCTTGTCAGAGGGAAAGGGTGAAGGGATTACATCCAGCTCCCCAGTAGCAGAAAATATAATATTGGGCACACATGTCAGGAGTAGTATAATTGCATCATGTTTTGTTTTATCATGGCTGATTTAAGGATAGACTGTCGGCCTAAACTAAAGATAGACTCTAGATCTATCTATAGGCCCAGACATATTTTTGTTTGCACAGGCATAGGTTACTCACATTGTCTTAGATTGTTTCGTTGCATCAACCTAATGATAAAAGTTTATCTCACGGTGACAGTCTAGTATAAGCACCATAAAGGACTTGCCTATGGGCAAATCCAATGGTGAAAAGGCTGTGACTACAGCACCCAGATTTGGTTTATGTTTAAAAAATAGATTAACGCCTGTTAGAAGTGACCAAAACTAAACACTGTTAAATCTAAGCATTTCAGAAATGAAAATGATTGTTTGATGTGGCATTTTGCTTGAATTGGCCCTATATAAGTCCACTAATTTAGCTGTGTTCATGATAGGGCAGCTCTCTTCTTTGAGACTCTGAATACCACCAAATAATCAACCAACAAATGCTCTTCATTGTCCACAGAAGTCGGCAGCAGCCAGTCTCTGTGATAAAGTGGGACTTTGCCCCTAATCAGAAGTTGGGATTCAAAACTACATCAAAGATGTGTTGTCTGACCTTGCTGGTTATACTAGTTGTGACCTTCATCCTCCTCAACCGCATTATCCGATCACTGAAAGTTGGCAAGTTCAATGAGAAGTCTGTCTTCATCACTGGTTGTGACAGTGGTTTTGGAAGGGAACTGGCTATGTAAGTGATAGATGAAGATCAAACTGATAAAAATGCAGTTGACTCTGCATAATTACGGCTATTTAATTGCTACATTTTTTTCAGATAACAACAGACTACCACATTTTCTGTACAAGAATTTCTGCAATATAATAAGCAGTTTTAATTAAGAAGATTGCAAGAAAACAGAATCAGCTGGATTTGGAAGTATTTCTTTACAAATGTTAACTGGTAAAGCAGCTCTGTTTTCGTCCACTGTTTTTTGGTGAAGTATTAATAAAAAAGTACACTCGTAAGTGGCAAATTTTGTATTCCTGTGATTCATGGATTTTGTAAGTGTCATTTTTGGATGTGTGAAATATTCAATATGTTTATTTTTTTCACTACAGTCACCTTGACAGCCTTGGTTTCCATGTGTTTGCTGGCTGCCTGACAGAGGATGGAGCCAAGTCTCTGTCGGAGAACTGCTCCAGTCGTGTGGTCACCATTATTGTGGACATCACCAAAGCTGACAGCATAGAAGCAGCAAGGGATCGGGTCAAGCAGAGTCTGCCAAATGACAAAGGTTCAGCATTTATGTAATGTCGACAATTAATATGAAGTTTCTGGTATTTGTAGGTGATACTGAATGAACATAATCACTCAAAATGCAGAAGTTCCTACAGCACTTTCCTTTATCAAATGATTTTATGAGTCCCGGTAAACCACTCTTTCAATATTTCACTAATAAGTATCAGTATTGACACCTAAATTTTTCACAGGTGATTCCAATATTTATTTATTTATTTATTCACAGTGAAACACAGATAATGCGTACACTTTAGGACTGCCCAGAAATGTACTTATTAACAGTAATAACAGGAGTCTGTATTAACTATACACCTGTTCTTTGAGAAGAAAGTCATGACCAAAAATACACTAAGCATGTCTGTGTTAGATGTGCTCCACTGTATATGTATTCAAAATCACCCCTTAACTTTCCAAAGAAACTATATTTTCTGTATTAATTATGGTAGAATTTCCACTTTTTCCAAGCCTCTAAAAGGAACTACTTGAGGATGTAATAAAAAATCACAAGGATAGGCTTAAGTTCCTTAAAACACATATGTAAAACATTTTCTTTTTGGAAGGCAGCATATATGAAAAGGAGAATAATGACATCTGGAAAATGTATTTGGGTTACTTAAAAAGTTTGTTGCAGGGTATTTAGAAGTTCAATTCTTTCTTGATAAAAGTGGCATAAGAATGTAAACTGGAAAAGGTCTTTATCACCATTATTACATAATAAATAATATACATTTTGGGGAATTAGGTCATGAGTAGCACTCTCTCTCTCCCTTCACCTTGCTGTTCAGACTGTAATAAACTGATATGAAATAAGAAAACAGAAAGTGACATTTACATCAGCCTTAAAAACAAACAGGAAAAATTAAGAGATTTCTGTAAAATGTCTGTACTCCTTAGCCTTAGTTGTCTTGCATGGATAACACTAACTCTCAATGCCAACCAAAAAAATATCAGACATTTGTCAAATTAATGAGTGGGTGTGCCAAAGAAAAAACGGCACCTTCCGCTAAGAGATAGCTATAACAATGAGAGTTTATTACCTTGTTAAAAAAAGAGACTTAGGCTGGGGTCAGATACAGTACTTGGAGGGAATCAAAAAAAAAAAAGGCATATTTTTTTGCCAAAACAAATTTTTGTGCATATTGACAAGGAAGTTGAGAGTCCACTAGATATTCCAGAATCCCAAGGAAGATTTGATTTTGAACTTTTCACTTCCAGTCATAGGGAGTATCATATAATAACTGGTTGCTTCTCAAGCTTTTTCTTGTTTACCACTTAACAAAAATATCTTTAATTACCTCATGGTATGAACGTTGGGTATGCTTTGGTGGACTACTTAATTTACATTTGTCTTTCACTTAGATCTAAAGTTTGATCCTGTTTATTTCAGGACTGTGGGCTGTAGTGAATAATGCAGGTATTTCTGGCAATATGGCACCTGTAGAATTCTGTTCCAAGCAGGATTTTCTGGAAGTACTGAACACTAATTTGCTTGGGTGTTTCGAGGTGACAAGACAATTCCTACCTCTTGTCAGAAAATCTAAAGGCCGCATTGTCAATACATCCAGTGTCAGCGGACGGCTAGCTGCATTTGCTGGTCCATACACCTGTTCAAAGTATGGTGTGGAAGCATTTAGTGACATATTAAGGTGAGATTTCTCTGTCAGATTGGTTACATAAAGTGGACTTTTTATCCATTTGTTTGTTTTTCCATGAACTGGCAAAACAATGTTATCACAAGTTTTGGCCTGCAAAGAAAGTTATTGGACTTAGAGTTTAGAAAATACATGTTGGCTCTTTCTGATAGCAGGTGTCCAAACTGAATTCTTAAACCTAATACTTCTTGACGTTTTAGATATAGAGATGCATAATTTTTCATTCTGAATGTTCTGATGCCAACTGTGTGACTGCATCTTCATTAGTTAAAATATTACATAAGTTTGAAAATATGCCGGGCCAGATTCAGTTGTACAACCCATGAGAAGCCAACATTGAAACACTGTATCTTTAAATGTCTTCACTGAATAAAAATGGCTCGAAAACTCAAGTCAACGAAGTTGAGGATTGACACTATTCATAAGCGATCACTGCCTTGGTCACATGAGGCTAACAGTAAGCCTTAGTCTGGCCCTTGCATTGCTTGTTCAGTGGCCACTGTTTCATGCTTGAACCATCCTGTACACTGAACACTAATGACAGATTCTTATTCACTCAGAAAATGAACTGTTTTTTTCCCGCCCATTTTATCATGGAAAACCTACATAACTTGAAATTTTTCTTCTGTCTGTTGCCTAAAGGTAGGTGAAAAAACAGAACAAAACAGTAACCTCCTCCACTTCTTATTCATATTCTGGCCAGTTCAGTATATCTGGTTCTTGAAGTTGAGAACGGGTTGCAATCGGCTTCTTCCAGTAGCATAAATTCTGAATGATGATCCTTTTCTTACACACAATACTTTCTTGTCGAAAATATAGTAATAAAACACTAAATACAGCAAGAACTTTGAATGAGCTTTTATTTGACATGAAAGTCTATAGTTTCACAACATTCAGTAGCTGTTGCCCAACAAACTCATGGGCTGAAAATGGGGTAGATGGTGTTTTTCCGAGCATGGTCACAATGCTAAGTACACAGCGATAATGACAGTGTAGTCAGCATTTACTGACATGCAGCATTTGCAGTCCAGTTTTGACAGATTTACTCCCATGAGTGGTGGATGGATTTATGTCCTGTTAAATGTCCCAGTCAGTTAATAAATGCATGGTTGCTGCTTCACAGTTAAATTTCTGGCTTAAGTGTTTACTAGACATGGCAGTTTTACTTTGATCTTCTGATGGCTGTGAAGGCACTACTTCTCAGTCAGACCATTACATCACTGCTGCTGCAACAAAGAGTCTTGCTGAGCTCAAACTGAATTGGACTCAGTGATCTGATAGATCTGATTACAGAGAAAGGCAGCTGCTGGAATATGAAGACCAGACTATGTGCACACATCATTTTAAGTTTCCTGTGGTAATAAAGACGAAAACAGACTTTGTCACAGCGACATTTATGGTTTATGTCATACAATTAATCTGGTTTGTTTTTTTTTATATTAACAGGCGAGAAGTGTATCCACAAGGTATTAAAGTGTCTATTCTAAATCCTGGGACCTTTAAAACAAACCTAGCTAACCCAGAGAGAATTTTTGATCAAGTGAGAAATGCATTTGAGAAGACTGATCCAGAGGTGAAAGATGTTTATGGCAAGGACTATGTAGAGAAGTGTAAGTACTGCATCATAAAGTTATCTTCAGATAATTAGGAGTCAACTCTGTTTGATTGCAACTTCTCAGGTGTAGTTAATTATTGTGTTGAAATGGAGATGCAATTACCCAGTGACTTTTATACAAATACAGTCGAGTCCATGTATGTCGAAATCGGATTCCTCCAATTACTTATTAGTCGAAAGAAAAAGAAATAATAGTTTTTTTTTCCTTCTTTGCGTCTGTTAATCTTCCTTGCATAAGACGAAGTAATTAATGCCCATTTCTGATTAGTCCAACTGCCCAGCGGTGCCACAGAGGCAAAATCACCTCCTGGCGTCCTCCCCGTGTGGTACCAAACAGCGCCGACGGCTTGAAAAACAAACAAGACAGTGCCGCGGATAGAGAGAGGCAATAAAACTTGACTCTGCGAGTGCCATTTACCACAGCACAATAAGTAGGGCATGTGTATTACACCACCACTGATAAGACAGTAGGGGGAGGTCGATCGATAATTAAACATCTCGGCAGTAGTCTGGCCCATTGCACTGTGATGGTAAATAAACAAGAGGCTGCCCTCGTGACCTCCCCAGTGTGCTCGCTCGCTCGCGTTTGGTTGACTCATCTTCATCATTTTCAACTTGAATTGAATTAGTCCTCTAAATAATAGCTTCCTCTAATCCTGTAAAGAGAAACCTCAAGACTCTTTCCATTGAGTCGAATATTAACATGCCCCTGGAAATCAACAGAGGTGAGATGTCGAAGAATGTCATAGCTGAGAAATATGGTGTTCCCGTTAGCATGCTTTCTACGATCTTGAAAAAACGGGAACAAGTGGAAAAAGCGGCGGCCTCTTCATCTATTAAGCTACTACTCAGAGCGATTTCTTATAAAAAGAAATAATCCCATTTAAAATACCTACCCAATATGCCATCTTTAGTTACATCCCCTGTTGAATTGCCCTCGTGACCTCCCCAGGGTGCTCGCGCGCTCGCATACGGTCGACTCACCTTGGAAATCGTTAGTCGAATTCTGATTTCTCCAACTCATTGGGGTGGTCCCAGGGAATTGGAGTTAAGGGGACTCGACTGTATAACAATTTGTTATACGGAAACTGATGTGATTAAGTAAAATTTGTGATTAAACAGATTGCAATTTTGAAGCAGTCTGGACTGTATGTCAGTAATCAGTGGCACAGCTGGCATAACCACTGAAAGTATAGTAGTTCCCAAGTGAGCTGAATGTGAAGGATGTTTTCGACCTATAATGGACTAGTTCTTTCAGGCTGGAAAAAAGTCAGGGAAGTGCTTGGATCACAGTGTTGTATTCATCACGATAGCTGTTGGATAACTGGAGAAGTCTGGATTCTCAATAGGGTAGGCAAAGCATCCAAGCATCATATTAATAGCCAGCAATATGGATTTCCAATGGAGAGATTGCCTGTTTTCCAGATATTGTGAGATTCTTCCCACAAGACTGTAGAACAGAGCAGTGAAAATTTGGGGTTTGAAGTCTTTTGTCCCCCATCGTTCTCTCTCACTCACACATTACATGGGCTCGTAATCTAGGTATTAAGAGTATAGCGTTACAATGTAACAAAGAAGTGGGCTGAAGCATAACTTTGCCAGGGATGCTTCCTTTGAGGACTCTATGTTACTTTGCCATCCATAGCAACCAGTTTCTCATCCTTCCAAACATTTTTTTCCCTTTCATTTCAGTCCAGAAATTTCTCACACAGGCAACAGCTGCTGCCTCCTCCAGCTTGGAACCAGTGATCCAAGCTTATGTCCATGCCATTACTGCTCGGTTCCCTCACACCAGGTATGCCGCGGGATTAGATTCCAAGTACTTCCTCATCCCGATTAGCTACTTACCCGACTGTCTGAGGGACGCAATACTGAGACTGCTTCTGGGCAAGTAGTGGCATCCTTCAGTCCAAGATACAATGTAACAATGTGTATAATATAGGAGAATCCTGTTAGCATAAAGTCAAAGGGCTGATAAATCTTGGCGAGTTTTGTCTCATCCATTTACTGTATAATGGAAGGGAAAACAAGAATCTTTCATGATAGTTGCTAGCATTGAGCTTGGTATGTTGTGCATTTGAACTGTAAGTTGTTAATTATCACTGTATGTTGCAGACACCTTTGACTGACACATTTAATGTAATCTGTACGAGTCTGCCTGTCAGTGGACAAGCAGTGGTAAATTTTCATCTCTTCATCACTTTGTTCTTACTCAGCGGTGCAATAATTGTCATGTTATCAAACGTTCCCTAAATCTCATTATCAAGTCACTGAAAATATTTTACTGTGAATAAGGAGGACCTTTGGTCGGGAATTTTCTTTTCATTTCAGGTAAAGTGCTGTTGTGTCAGATAACTCCGCTGTATTTTCATGTTTGTTTTCTGTGATATCCACTTGTTTTCACTTAAGATGAGAAATCATAATAAGAGATGCCTCTTGAAAAAAATTGCCTGTGTATGTGGGAAAATGAGCCATAGAGGACTACAAGTAGTAACAATTGGCCTGGTCTGTGTAACCACTTACTTCCTCATTGGCATAAAATAGGTTAGAGTATACAAGTTATACGAACATTCTCACTTCAAGAACTATAGCTATAATATATCTTTTTGCAAATCATTCGGTCTTGAACAAAAAATGAGCACATAATCAGATGTAAGCCATTCCATAAAATCATCAAGAATCTCAGATGGCAAAAAAATGAATTCCTTAATTGATTTCTTTCCTGCCTTTGCATCTATTTTGCTTCAGCTCCCCGCTGAATGTAAGTTTAAAGTTGTTGGTCTCTCGAACAAATGTAATGCTACAGAAACAAAATCTGAATATTCCATGAATAACATACAGAAGAGACTGGCAAAGGCATGAGCAAGAAATCAACAGGACTGTTTTGTATAGTAGCTTACACACTGTCTGTTATTAACCTAAAAGTGGAAAGTGAATCACTAGAGCACTTTCTCCTAAACAGCAACTGAGGGCATGGGAAAGACTATTACAGAACTCAGTATCTGAACACAAATTATATGTGTGTGAGTGGATCGGTCGGTTTGTCTGTCTCTGTCCGTGCGTGCATGTGTGGGTGTTTCTTTTGCAATAATGTTTTATTTCATGCAACTACAAGATACTAACAATATGATGATACAATAGTTCACCTCTGAGGTCCATGTCACTGTATTTGATTTCATCTAATTTAACAGCATAAAATACAGTATTCTTTTTCTCAACATATATTTTCATGATTCTACAACAATCCATCCTTTTGTCTTATTCTGTCTGAAAAGGCTGACATTGTCATGTCATCTCTTGAAAGTCACCTTCCAATAAAATATTCTAGACAGTCATTTAACTTCCTTTTGATTTTGGATTTCATAACAGAAAGCAAGAAAAATCACAAGTTTAGAAATCAGTAATGTAAAGGGAGTTGGGAAGATTTTCCCATTTATCCCATTGAAACAGGCACTTGATTTTGTGAATGTGTGAGCAATAGTTTTTGTGATCCCACAGAGAACAGTCCAGAAATATACAACAATTCTGAATGTGAAGAATGCATTCAAATATATTGACAAATATTAGTATAAATGCCCGTCATAACAGGCCTACATTTGTTTTCTTTTTGGGATGGATAGACATGGTTTTGTGTGCATGTGATGCCAAAGATATGAATGACCTTGAGCTTCTTAGCTTTTCAAGAACAGTGCAGATTTTGAAACAGGGCACTCACTTATAACCCTTGCTTTCATCTCAGCTTTAATTTCTGTGTGTGGCACAATTAGAATTGGTCAACTGTGATTCCTATGGATGATCTGTATTACTGTACTTTTATACATTAATCTCATGTGATCTCATTTTAGAAAATGTTATATGACCATAAATCTTCACTGCATTTTTATCTATTTACACTAATGGCCACAACTCTTTTTGATGGTGACTATTACAGCTCATATCTTTCTCATATATTTTCACAGTCTCCTTTTCCTGAAAGTGGGCTTAGAAATCAAATTATCAGTTAAATATCACACACAATTTAAATAAGTATCTTGTACTTTTTGGGAAGGATTATAACTTTTATTAGAATTCTTCAGATACAAATCAGACTTCTCCTGAGATTGTTTAGTACATTGTCTGCAAGCTCCATATGAAGTTTGCCTTAAGTGCATGAAAAAAATGTACTTATTTCTGAGAAATATGTACTTAACTCCCTTGATGCGATGATAGAAGTTATTCTACCAATCCATCTGTTCACTTCCCTTGATTGTGGCAATAGAATATATGCATCTCCTTGCCGACCTGTAAGCATGGCGGTTGAATTTTGCATCCCAGTCTCACTTGACTGGCCAGCAGACAACACATGCATTGGTCATTATCTGTAACATTGTCCACACAGCCAGTGGGAGCTTGGATCTGGGGAGCCTTGCACTACGAGAGTTAAACCAAAGTCCAACTGATTAATGAAATGACAACAAATGATGAACTGAACCTGTGAAATTCTTACTTAATAACAAGGTTTGCTTATTATTACTTAAACTTAAATATACACTACCTAAAAGAATCCACTACTTTTTCCTAGTAGATTTTAGTGCATTACTATGGTGTGTATTGCCCATTTCTAATTCAGTACATTTTCCACACAAAATTGCACACCAAAGTTTTTTCTGTTGCCGGTGGTGATCTTAGGAAATCTTTATCTCAAAATAGTTTTTACCTCACAAGATTGCGCACATGTAACTAAGATGTATTGATGCAGATACTGCCAGAGGGGTTTTCAATATTTATGTCTTAAAAATAAGTTATATGGACCTAAGAGAATGGGTTGCCTCTCAGAGTGACATAACAAGAATCAGCCTCAGAAATATCAAACCACACAGCAAATATACATATAAATGTGACTCAGATGCATGACTCTCTGAAATGTCCTGGTCAGATAACAGTTGCAGTGTGAAATAGTGTTCATAAGATCACCACCCACAGCAAAACATAAAACCACTAGTTAGCACTTTGTTGTGCAATTTTGCATGTAAGGTGTAATAAATTAGAGAAGGGCAGTGCGCACCACAGAAGTGCACTATACTCTAAAAGGGACGAGTAGTGGATTCCTTTACTACAAAGTTCCACTGTAATTTGATGATGATGTATACAGAGGAAACAGAAGGGTTAATCTGACAGGTGTGTGATTCATTTAAGGTTCGGTATTTTTGTTCACTTCTTCCTCTTATAGTGGCATCATATTTCGTAAAGATAATCTTTCAAGACAGAAGTCCCTTCTTTGTTAGTACTTCTGTATATACAGTAGAACCTTGTTATAAAATCTGCTTAAAATTGAGGTATGCTTAATGGGTAATGAAATGATAGATTAGAATTATTAAGAATCTGTGCATATATATGAAATTCATCCTTAGTAACGAGGTTAATTTAATAAGTGAGTATTTAGTATTTAGGTTCCACAGCACAGTAGTTTTGTTTACTACTTCTCTTTATAGTATAGTATAGTGCCATCATATTAAACATTGTATATACATGATCTTTTAAGATAAAAGTCCTTTTTTTTTTTTGTTAGCACTTTTGTATATAGTCAGTATGTTTTGGTTTATTTTTTCACAAGTAAAAATAAAAGACATTTAATTCAAAATGAAAGCTTTGATTTTGGATTGCCTACTTATACAGTTCAAAGAAAGGACTGCTTAGAATTTTACTTACTTATCCTGTCACATCAGTTCCCCACCTTTATCTGTTTCTTTGTCTCAGTCTCTCAGAGTAATTATGATGCATGAATTTTTTTCTCTCCTTCATATGAAGAACATTTGGTCAGATTTTAGGACCTATCCATTCATGAAGAAAACTTGTTATATCTCTGAAGCTAGATCTATAGCAATATTAAATCCTGTATATCTAGTGTATATATCAGTTTTGCTCTTCCTCAATGCCTATGTCCGTTTAAAACTGAAGCTTAAACCAGAGAAGCTTTAATTAATATAAGCAGACTTTTCATGACCTCTTTGGCTGTATATATTGAGGATAACTTCAGTTCAAGTGAACTTTACAGCTATTCTGGATGAACTATTCTGGATCTGAATTGTAGCTATTTTTGATGCATAACCTGAATATTAATTTTCGACCAAAATTTCAGTTCAGTTCATATCTACCTCAAAAAAATCAGAAAGAATGTCAGTTTCAAAAACAATGTGGAACTGATGTGATCTGGAAACTAAACATGATCTTGGAGTTGTTTTTTCTTGGTGAACTGAACTTGACCTGACCTGACTTTTGCCAGAAGATAAAGTGCTTGTTTCTTGGTATGAAAAGCTCTGGGCTTGAATCCAGTTAGAAGCAAGCTTGTTCTTGGGTACTTTTTACCGTGTTTAAAGGTTATAAACATGCACATCTTTTTGCTGTACAGTAAAGTGTCCCTACATCACAGGTGGTCCTTCATCGCAGGGAGGGTTGGGTTCTCCAAGTACACTAAGGTAAACAATGTCTTCTATGGCTTATACTTGAAAAGCGTATCACAAACAATGAGCCTCATATCATGAGGCAAATATGATGGTACAAATACAAACTGCATGTACAGTATTTTAAGACCAGACATTTGAAAATATACTCTTTTACCATTCGAATTATTACAGCACATTGGAAGCCTTTTACAGCCACATTTATTTGGCCCTCATTTAACTACACCTGTTTATCCCTCAATGTTTGTAAAAGAGAACAAAAAGCTCTTCGTCTTGGTAATAGAAATAGCAGAGTAGTAAGCTTGCAACTGGGGCATATTGGTCGTCCTATCGACAGTCTGTAAGTTTGTGTGATCAGTGTGTATTAAAAAACCCTCAAACGATGGAAGCAATCCCACTTAGGTTATATAATTATTCCTGTTTCCCCATTCATGGAGAACCCAGTCACGGACAGTCGCGCAGCAATATTATAAATATAGTCCTATCCGTTCATCAGGAATAAAAAGTGATCGTCCTTCCCTCTTGCTTAGTAGTATGTAGGCTACCTCTCCCCTCCATCCCAGAATCCCCATTTTTTTTCTTTTGTTTTCTGGCCACTAGGCGTGAACAGTGAGTACAACTCACCTCGCGGCGCCGGTTTGTGCGTTTAGGCAAGAGAAGAAAAGCATAATTAATTTCTACTATCCGGTGTCGGCTACACTAGTCGGTAGTCGTGATTACAATGCTGCCAATAATGAGGGGGCAATGTGGGCTTCGTAGGTTTAATATTGTGCAACCAGTATTACGTCTGTAGTAGACATACGCGAGACATGGTCTTCTTCCCACCTTCATCTCCCCACCATCACAGTGACCGTGCCATACCCGCTGCTCTTTGATGTAGGTCTAAGCGGTGATTGTTGGACTTGGGATTTCCGACTCGGGAAATGCATAGGGCACATGTGGTCGCTCGTCACAGTGAGAGACGGCTCTTTTATCGGTGTCCGTGCCTCGCAATCAGATGGAGCCGCTAATTGGAGGTCGGTTTCAACGTAAAAAGGGTTGGTGAACAGTAAAGATGTCAGTAGATCAGAGGGGGTCGCTCGTCGGGAGGGGCCGCAGAAGACAGGTTTTACTGTATTAGATTGACTGCTATCACTTGTCCTCTGACTAGTAATGGAAATAAACATCTGAGTTTTACAAAAAAAAAAAAAATTTTGTTAATACCACATGACATAAAATTTTTGTTGTGTCTCTTCATTTGATCCACTCTAAGTTGGGGCCTGGCTTTTTTCAAAGAACAAAGGTTAGCTCATTGGCATAAGCTTTTTCCAGCCCCTGACCCCAAACTGTGCTGCTTTAATTTAACCTAAAGTGACCAAAGAAGAAACATAATAATGCAAAACAGGCCACAGCTGAGATCACTAGGCCTCTGGGAGGGAGAAAAAAATTGACCTACCTGTAGCTCATGTGGGTTTATCTTCAATACATACAACCAAAGAGGTCATGAAAACGTTTATCATGCTTAGCAGTTAGTTTAGCTTAGGTGATATCAATAGAAATGCATGTGGTAAACTTTGTAACTTTTATCTGCATGCGCAGACTACTACTAACTCAGAAGCTACATAAAGCACATTTATTATCTGAATTTTGCTTTCAACCACAAAATGTTTTTTTCAGCAGAGTATCCCCTTAAGGAATTTTGTGATGTAAAGAAAAAGTAATGGCTGACTTTTGATGATGATGATGTTCACATATTATCTGACAAAGCATTATGTCATTGATGCATATCTTTATTTGTAAATTCCTGTATAAATTGGCACAAACATGTATAGAATTGTGAAGTAAGCTAATAGTCCAGCTAAAAAGACAATGTGCTTACCATTCAATCATTAAGTCATGAAAGAACAATCAATCAGCTGAAAGAGTTTTAAAACAATTCAGCAACAACTTTAACCCTTACTTATTTAGTATGATGGTGTATTAGGACCAATGTGGCTATTAGTGATACTGATAGTGATCAAGTACATGTACGTCACTAGTCCAATGATAGGCATCCAGGCAAAAAGCTTATGTTATTGCACATGTATTGGAAGCAAGTTTTGTTTTTAGAGTTAGAGCAACACATAAAGAACAAAACAGACAAGAGAAATGAATTCTAAACATTAAATTATGACTTAAAAAAAAAAATAAAACCATGACATTTATTATTAATAAACTGTGACAGTTTTGGATTTCTTCCTTTCAAAATTTGTCTGTTTGATCTGTTTGTCTTCAACCTTGTTTAAATTTTTTATGTCTGTTTCTTGTTTTGTTCTTCAATATCCTTAATCAGAACACTAATTATTTCAAAGGATTACAAGAAGTCAGTCATTCTTGACTTTTTCTTTAACTCCTGAAGTCTGGTTGCAGCATATAAATTTGTTGTTCCACAATGTTCTCTAACATTTCAGCGCTGAAAATCCATTCAAAACAAAACAAAATTAAGGGCTGTGGATTTTCATCCAATTCTATATTGATTTTGCTTTCCCCAGTGAATGGAGCATTTAACGCTGGTGCATCTTCCTGAAAAAACTCAGTCTTCATCATAACCTTGGTCCTTGACTGATTGAGTTATGTTCTCTATTTGCTGTTCTTTGCTGACATTTGCTCTAATAGTGTTAAACAACTCAACAACATCTTGTTCTGTTAGTCCATCACTGATTTCAGGCTTATATTGTTCAAAATCATGTCCAAAAAGTTCTTCAAAGACATCCTTTAGAACTGCCAAAGTACTGCTCAAAGCCATGTCCAATGCTAAGTGAGGGCGGGTGAAAAACAGTAGAGAAAAACTTCCAAGCATGCTGACCCTGTCAAGTGGGGACCGATATGTGTAGAATTAACTCGGCTTTTGATTGTATGATGAATTGAGACTCTGCAGGAGAGTTGAGTCCCCTTACATCAACATAATAAAAAACATGGCACACAGAACATCATGACATTGCTCACTTATCAACAAGGGACCTAAGAATGAAAACATCATTGGGGGCCCGGTTATGGAGCAAACAACACCATGCGATCATTGCTGTAAGGGTTAAATTCTGTGAATGTTTCAAAGGAAACATGTTTCAAGTTTTCAGAAACTTCTTTAAAAGCCTGTGAATTCGAATTTTTCCATGACCTCACAAATCTATGCTTCTGTTCATTTCATAAACGGTAGTTTCTCATTTTGGACAATTTTGAAGATAACATGGGACTGTAATTACTCAGTTAAAATAACCTGAACAATGACAACACATATAAATTACTGGCTAGGTAGTGTTTGCATAATTTATATTAATTATAACATCACAAAAATACATAATTTTCATTCAAACATAATGTAATGGGAACAATTTTGCCATTAAAAAAATATATATATATATATTATCTGTGATTTATGGCCAAGCTATTCAATTAAGGCACATATCTGACACACAGGTAAAAGTCTGGCTGTCATCAGTTGTAGGTCATGTGAGCAGTATAAATACAGTATATGGTGTATAAAAATATATGACACAGTAGGAAAACAAACAATAAGCTTCATCAATATCAAATAAATCTAGCATTGGGGATTCTTTGATTAAAAGTATTCCATCCATCTTGGGAAATTCCCTTGGTCAAAATCAGTCATTCCATTCATAACATGATCAAAAACATTTCATTCAAAATGATGAAAAACTGATGTTTTATCCACAGTGAGGCTATCTATTAAATTATGATGTAATTTGTTTTTTGTTTATTTTGTTGTCATTGTCAAGAACATATAACTTATACTCTTCTATGTCACTTCATCCTGTTCACATTTGCTAATTTTTAAGGAATTCCAGAAAGCATGAATATAGATACATGTAAATAAATCTGGATCGGAAAGGTTTATTGAAACAAATCGTGACTTCAACTTAAATGTGTTCTAGCAATTCATGTTAAACTGAAGGTGTGACATGCCAAAACTTATTTCAGCCTAAATATCACCCAGGTGATATACAAAAATTCTGGCCCTTTAGACTCTGGTTTTGGCAAAACATTATCTGTCAGTCGTGCTTCTATTAATGACCACATAAAATTAATAAAACATTCTATGACTGTGGGGGCACTGACAACACTGAAAACACAGACGGGAACTCTGATAACCCTCCCATTCTTTGGACCAAGCTTAAGTAACAGGTATGTTTATCAGAAGAATGTGTTAGCCACAGTGCTTTTCATCATGAACAAAACAGCTGGGATGTTTAAAAGAGAGTGTGCTTGATAGGAAAGCGTGTTAAGCTGTGGTTATGTTAAACGGGCTCCACTGTATCAAAATGTATTACCTGATGATCAACACAAAGTACAATTGCAGCAAAACTCAACAACAATTAGTATTCAATTCACATTCCTTATTTTGTTCAACACATTCAGAGCATAAATCATTGTGCATATATCTGCCATTTTCATCTCAGTCTAGAGACAACACAACAACCAGCCTATCAACACCAGCATGAGGTTGTGAATATTATTTTTGAGCATTTTGGTCATGTTGGGGTAAAACAAAGCCACACTGTGTCAAGGAATTTTTAGAAACTATCTCCTTTAGGGTAAGAAAGAAAGTGCAAAATAAAGGGCGGTATGATAAAATAGCATAATTTTTGACTCCTATGTTGAATAGAGAGAAAAAAAAATCTAAAAATGTTGAAATTAAAAGAATGATTAAATGGAAAAGTGATAAGTGTGATTAGGTGTTGAACTATGCAATCAAGTTCATTCTACAACTTCCTTGCCCATGCAGCTGGCTTTAATGGCAGTTGTCTCTGTTTTTTCAATATACTGTATTTAACCTCATATTATGAGCACTTGTCTAGAATACCTAGACAGCTCTTTCTCATGTCCTTAATATTGTGAAATATGAGGAAAAATATTATATAAGGCAACCACCAACTGGCTCCTCAAGATCTCCTTTCAGCTACTTAAGGGTTTGACAGCCAACTACAGTATATGGTTAAAAGATTTTCTTTCTTGATCATACTATGGCATATTATAAATAAAAACAAATCATATACAGTAATCACAATCAGGGAAAATTAACTAAAGCTTTCTTTTATCACAACTTTTAAAAAGCAAACTGTGTAAATTGATCACCCATCTAAAGCCACAGTATTTGTAAGGCCACACACAGGTTAAACTGTATATCAAACCATAAAGTAAGCAAATAAAAGGTTCCAAGAGGTGGTCTCCCAACAGAGTACTGTCAGCAGCATCCATTCTAAGAAAATTCTACTGCCATCACTCTTTTATTAACATTCTCAGTAACCTGTCACTCAACCAGTCAGGCATATAGGCGAAAGGCATAAAAAGGAATTTTGCCTGTGCACCAACTACATATCTGGTTCTTGGATACAGGGAAGTGATTGCATGAGTGTAAGCTTCAATGACAGGATCAGTCACTGGGCAGGCATCTGCATACAATTTCTTAAGCAATGCTGAGGCTGAAATGAGTGGATTTTCAAAATCTTATAACATGTTTAAAAAACACAAAAGTTAATGTTCATGATTTTGTATCACTCTCTCTCTCTTTTTTTTTTCTATGCTGTTGTCATTTACCTTGATAAGAGAAGTTTATGTTTCCAGCTTATCAAAATCCTAATTTGATTTACTCAGTAAAAGACCTATCCACCTGTAATGAAATTTTCATTCATTTGGTATCTCTTAAACTTCATTCCGTTTCTAAACTGTAGATCTTCAAGAATGCTTTGAATTACTGTAACCTCGTACTGGTGGAACTATTGCTTCCACTGCTAAATACTCTAACATGCTCAAAACCTTGATGATTCATTACTCTGCAATGGAAATGATGAAATATTCCAAAAACACAAGCTGTGGAAAAGTTATAATCATCATCATCTTTATCAATTCTTTGCAAGATATCAAGTAAAAACCATTGTTGATTTTCAAATTCAAGGGACACATCACACAATCTTCTGGTCTAGAGAAAATACTGATTCATAACTTTTTAAAATTTTTTATGGGCTCAGACTGTATGTGATATTTTGCATCCCAGTAATTGTGCCAATTAGATGTAATAAATTGATACAGTAGTTAAATAGATAAAATAATAAATAAATGCTGATTCATAACTAAATTCACTGCAAACTATGTGAAGAAGAATACTGCAATGGACAGTCCACATAGTATTCTGCTCATTCTGTTTGGTTTTCAGATGCTAGCCCAGGCAATGGGATATGGAGTACAGGATGTTATTGAAAGTACTTTACTATGAATATAGCCGACCTTTGGATGGGAATTTTCTCTTCATTCGGGTTCATTAAATAGACTTTGGGTAGAGTGCTGTCATGTTAAGTGAACTCTACTGTATAAAAACCCTAAGGAGGGAGAGACAACATAGACTTCTATAATATGACAGCATTTCTACAGGTCACAGGAGTTGGGAGAGACATTCCCCTTTTATCATAAACCTGAGGAAGGATTTGTGAATTTTTAGAGGTTTTTCTCATCAAATAATGCAAACTTCCAGGCACAGGAAAGAGGGGCAGTCTGGCATGCATTAATGTATTTTTAGGAGGGGATTTTGAATCTTATGGTGCAAATTGGATGATCGCATGGTCTGTAGAAAATACTGATATAATAATAAAATAAACAACCAATTATAATATATCACTTACATTTTTCAACATAATCCTCTCCATATGCACTTCTGACCTCCTTGTCAGCTCTCTCATATGATTGTCTCATTTCATCACAAAGCCTCTCCAAATTCAGTATAGGGGTCTGATGTCCAGCCGGCTCAATGATAGACACCTTGATGCCTTGGCGATACAAATCTCGCCTATAAAGGTGGAGAACAAGTTGAAATAACTCAGGAAATGCAAAAATTTTAAGCCTAATCCTTTCAATCTAAACCTGCAGTAATAAAATTCCTGTCAAAAATATTACATAGACATTCAAGACTTCTAATGACACTGACTCGTGATTTTTCCCCATTGATCTTCAAAATTATATCACTAGAGTCCTTCCAATTCATTGTATAGCTGCAATTTAAAATGTAAATTCACATCAGAAATGAAACAAATTTATGAGCCATACTAGACTCAACATACATATTGGATCTTTTGTTCACGGCAGAGTTCAAACAGACTACAACAGATTTTTTCAAAGATGTCTCAAAGACCCAAATATTCTTTTTCAAAAACCTGATTTACTGCGACTTACATCAAAGAGGCACTACCCTTTTCTAAGACTGTAATGCACATAACATGGTGTGCAACTTACGCCTACGAGTGAATTGGATTTCTATGCAAAATTACCCACCAAAGTGCTGAATAGTGCATTCTTCTCCGTCAAGGGTGATGATCTTAGAACAAGTCCCGCTAGCGATGGCACCAAGTGTCTGACACCGGACTTCACTCATGTCTCTGAGAGATTTTTATGCATGATCCTATGGAGGCTATTTTGTATTTTCTGCCTTGACGCAGAATTATCAAAAACTAACAACACCATTTGATGATAAATGAAATAACTTTATATCCAGTCAGAAAATCAGGAAAAACCTTCTTAAAGGTGCGTGAGAGACGTTCGTGAAATCTGGTCTCAAACAACTGGCGTCATCGCAAATGACAGTTGCCCTAAAGTCATCACCTTTGAGGGAAAAAAATGCACTGTTCAGCACTCTGGTGTGCAGGTTTGCATAAGAATCCACTGCATACATGTTGATTACTTGCACATCATGTTATGTGCATTACTACCTCTGGAAAAGGGTAGTGTCTCCCTGTAACTTGGCATTGTAAATTTTCCTCCAATGTCCTGTGAAAGTTACCCAGCTAATAATTAAAGTTCGAGATCATCACTACAAACAGCTAACCTCGAAAATGAAAGGCTTAGCTGTTTTGCTATGAACAATACCAAAAGCAATGAGTTATTCATGGGCACACTTGAGTGATTGCAAAAGTATAGCCTAAGAGCACTTGATGTGGAAGCTGCTGGGCTTTTGGAAACATTCAAATACCTTTTGAAGTCAAAAATTTTTTAAGTTTTCTGACTTTTTCTCATTGGGAATTTGGATATCCAAATTCAAAGACTTTTCCCAAATTCAAAGACTGTGCAAACCCTGCCATGGGTATTTATGCAAGTTTAGAAAATAGACTCTAAAATTGTCAACTGTCGTGAAAGTATGAGATAAGAAAAATCTTACAACTACTTTGAAAAAAAAAAAATGATTTATGATAAAAATAACTTTACTTCCGTGAAATTGTTATTTTTCTGCCCTCTACAGGACTGACCATTAACAGAAATATCATATACATACGAGTACAGTCTTCTTCAAGTTAAAGAAACCTTATAGATGACGTACAATGCCAATAAATGCTAACATAAAACAACTGATTATATTAAATTTGAGGTTGAACCATCCATCGTATCTCACCTTAATACATCTGAAAAAGCTTCCACTCCATACTTTGACGCAGTATATGGTGCTCCCGTAAACGCGATACGCCCACCTATGCTGGACATATTAACAATACGACCCTTAGCCTTTCGTAAAAGGGGGAGAAAGAGTCGAGTCACCTCCACCTGTCCCAACAAGTTGACATCCAGTACTTTAATGAAGTCTTGTTTTGTACACATTTCCACTTTGCACACATTGCCAGCAATACCAGCATTGTTCACTACAGCCCACAGACCTTGAAGAGCAAAAAGTCAGGTGAAATTAAAACTTTCTTTCAAGAGCCCTTCTTCCAACCTTGACATGGTATACAACTTAAACTATTGCACATCTAATTTATGACACAGAAAATGCTGTGCATGAATAGTTAAAACCTTTGTTGCACATTTGGGTATATGTTTATACAAAGAAAGCTTAATGCTGATACAAATGCCTGATGTCCCTATCACTTCTTGTTTCATCAAATGGAGCAAGCTTCATACTAAAAGGCCTGGCATAAACACAATCAGTCAGCACCTTACTCAGTGAGGTATTAACAGTGCATGACATGGTCAGGTTCTCTCTTACTTCTTACTGATGGTAGCAGCATCAGTGACATCCTGTGACCCCATAAAACTACCTGTGCAAACTTCCCTGCCCACTGCTATTTCTTGAAAGTACAAAATGACCCTTGCATATCTATATCACATGCACTGCTCTTGTTCTAAAAAGCTAAAGGATATATTTTGTGCAATGGTGTAAAAGCTGCAAGATAAAAAGCAATGTAACAAATAATGGACAGTAAGAGTCTCTGGATTTTGCTTAGTCTCTGTATTTTTTGTTAATTAGTTACAATTTCTTTATCATCTGAGCTAAATTTTACTATGCACTGCACAGGTTACACTTAATGATGAGCTGTCACCATGTAGCATTATAAGAGATAACAGTGAAATGCTGCAACATGAGAGAGGCAGTGGCACTGATTCTTCCAATAGTTGGTATCCAGTACCTGGATGATCAGTTGATGATCAATTCTAGCATGAGCTTCAACCACATGAGCATTATAAATATCCAGCATTTTAATTTGATAAGACTTTAAAGCAAATGAATGGTCTTAGCAATTTCAATATTTTGTCACCTGCTGGAATTTCATTGTGTCAGTATTCTGATTCTTCTAACCTTTTTCCATGGGCACTCTCTGCTTAACAAATTTCAATGCCGCATCAATACTCTCTGTTTTGGTAACATCCACAATGATGGTGACCAAGCGACTGGAACGATTGTGAGATAGAAATTTTGCTCCCTCTTCTGTCAGGCGGCCAGCAAAGACATTAAATCCGAGGTTGTCCAGACGGCTGAAACATGGAAACCAAAAAAAAAAAAAAAAAAANAAAAAAAAAAAAAAAAAAAAAATGCCACAAACACTTCATACCATTTCAATCATAATCCCATTTATATATAATATATCTACAATGTATCCAGTGTTGATGCAAAAAAAAACAACAATTACTTTAAAAAGCAATTTCATGGCATAAATTCATAAAAGTTCTGTGAAAGTTTTAGGCCTCAGACTGAAAGGAAATTAATTTGACATGGATGTGTTACACAACTTCTGACAAAGAAAACACCGGATTTATGACAAGAAGATTTCAGCCGAAACTTTTGAGACCAACACATTTCTACAGAGAAAAAACAAACTAAATAATGACTCCTGCAAATTTTGCTGACATGCACAGCTCTGGGATCGTATGTTTATTTATCTCCCTTCATATCTACTGTCATATTACTTCTACTTCTAATAATATTTTACCTACTGATTACATCGTTAGCTTATGGTTCTGCATAATTCACAAATTGTAATTGTAATGAATTTCATTTTCGTCAGAGCTGAAAAAGAGAACAAGTCTCAGTTTGAGAGAACAAAAAAAGTCGCAGTATGCTTATTATTGCATAGCCTTGGATACGAGCCACGCCCACATTATGACAACATGTAAACCTAATTTGACTTTGAAGTGAAAAAATGACGTTATATTACAAAAGCCAAACGAAACAGTACTCTTCAAAATATCGTGGCTTTGCACACATCCAAAGATTGTGCCATTTCAAACTTTAGGCCATTGTCTATACTTATATAAATTACTTACATTGCCAGTTCCTTTCCAAACCCACTGTCACATCCAGTGATGAAGACATATTTGTCATGGAAGTTGCCAACTTTCAAAGAACGCAAGAGCCAGTCCAGGAAAAAGTATGAGATGACCAGCATTACAAAGACTATCCAAAACATTCTTGCCCTGTGAGCCAAAACAGAAGTATGAACCATGAAGATTTTGAGAGCTTTAATTTCCAGCTGTGCCGATGTACACAGGTTTACACACCAATAATTGAAAAGCAGTCTTTTGATTCCAATAGACTCTAGACTAGTATTTTTTTTTCTCAACACACACTGAAATTTGAAACAAAAAATGGAGTAAACAGTAAAGATTTGCATTTTCTAATTCTAAAGTAAAGTAAAAGCTCTAGCCATTCTCTTGCCCTTGCCAAGTTGTGCTAGGTCTATTTCCGGGAGGAATTCCATATGTGTGCCAGAAAGATTTCCTCAAGCAACACACCGAACCAACAACATACCCTAACCCTAACCATAACCCTAACCCAGTGTCAGGGTTAGGGTTAGGGTTAGAGTAGGATTAGGGTTAGGGTTAGGGTATGTTGTTGGTTCGATGTGTTCCATGCGGAAATCTTTCTGGCACACATATGGAATTCCTCCCCTATTTCCAATGGAAAAGAAAAAAAAAAAAGGAGTTTCTCATGCAATTGGCTCAATTGGTTTTCGTCGCTCTCAGCTGTAGATTATAGAAGACTAGTCTAGTAGTAGTAGCCTGTAGGCATAAGTTCCAACAACTGTTCCTGTTTCGGCAATCAACCCGTTTCTTGAACTAGACTAGACTAGGTGATATAAGGCCATGGCCATATTACAGTTACTTTCTTCTGCCACGGTACGATGTCGAAAATGTGCGAAACTAGACTGTTCTAGGTCTAGATACCTTTCTTTTCGTTTGCTTCTCAAGAATTTATTCTCGTTATGCAGCTCCACTCATGTTGATAAACTTGATACGAAACCAATTTCACGAGTATCCGAGTACTTGAAATATCCTGACTGCCACTCAGTGTTTGTTAGCATTACGCTAGATTCTAAGTCTAAATTTCCTTTCAAACCCATGCCTGCTAAAGGCGCATCTAGTAATTTACAATATTATTTTAATATATTGAAATTATTAGATCGGCAGATACACTATTAGAAGCATGAAATTAATGGACAAGAAATGAAGGTAAACCCCAGTAGAACTTCTACTTCGAAGCATCACACTGAACCAGCAAGGGGTCAACTTCCACGTATCCTCGATGTATAGAACTTACATTTTGTAGCAGTATTCTGGTTGTTGTGCGTGAAAGGTCGGCTTTTTGTGTGTGTAGCTTAATGTTTCGGCTCAACTGAGGCGATAATCTATTTTGTTTCTTTAATTACATTTATAAATCAGTGTTCATTGTTGTTACTTGTCTGAGTAGTGGACGAAAATTGCCAAAATAAACTGATGAAATTAAGTGGTTCTCTATGCTGCATCGCATAAACTTATATCTCTCCTAATGTTTCTATTTTTTCCCTCCCAATTTCTTTCATTGGGTAACTGAAACAAACAAACAAACAAACAAAAACCCTCATTAGATCTAGCGAAAAATCGGTAGGCGTGGCACCCTGAGCACCGCTCTCATATGGACATGACGATAACCGTAATCGATACTGATTACCTTGATCGTCATTGGCCGAAGTGATAAAAGATTATCTTCAGTTCACGCCCGCAGAGACCGTCATTTATACCAATGGCAGGCATATCTTTCGTGAACACATTTTCTGTCATGTGTTTAGCAGTCTATAACTGTGGCCGTATGCATAATCCATACTTTAGTTAACGCCAAAACATTAGTAGTGTTCACCGTGGTTAACGCAATGCGTTAATTAACGTATGGATTATGCAAACGGCCTCAGAGAGTACTGTTTTAGGAGTACAATACTATTTTCGATGGCCTTGGCTTGATAAGCACATTATATACATACTTTAAAAACCGTTGGGTAGCAAACTAAGGTCGACTAATGTTACGTCTTTTCACACTTGGTATAAAGATATATGTAAATCTAACATAATTTGTTCCATTTCTTAAGAAAAAAAATACCCTCAAGAAAGAAAAAAAGTTGGCATCTCGGAACAGACAAACTCATAAAGATCTGCCGAAGGAGAGGTGAAGGTATAAAGATGCCTATATTTTTTTTTTCACTGTTGATACGGTTTTACACTCCTCACCAGTTTAACCAGGGCTTCCATGCCAAAACACTTTCCATACATGTTGTTTAACTTTTCCTCCAGATTTTAACACATAGAAAAAAAAAATGCTTCTAAACAAATTGGTTTTTGAGAACTTAGGCAGTGAATCAGACTATCTAATATTTTAGGCGTTTTTACACAGTAAACAGGGTAACCTTATCTACCTAGCAACCTCTCTTCACAAACCTGATCATTCATAGTAATTTTGTCAAATCCCTGACACATTTTCCAGATAATACCCGTTTGAGCTCGCATTCTACCCTTTCGCCATTCAGGTTTCTTTTGACAGCTGACCTTGGGTAGATTTGTTTTGAATCAAGATTTCCAAACATGTAAGTTGCCTTTCGGGAGGGTTGGGCTTAGGTAATAACCTTCAATGCGTCTGTTTCAACTGATGTCACAGAGAAGATAAAGCGGACATAATCCACTCAATAACAATTTGTAAAGCTCGTACGATCACCTGATGCCATGAGAGAGGATAATAATTGTTAAAATGTAATCATTACACCCAATATTATAATCGCTTTTGAACTAAAGTTTTTTTTATATTTTTGGAGAAGTGTCTTCAGAGGTGGTATGCCACCTTTGGAGACATAGCCTCTATAAAGGTGGTAGGCCTATATTATATCTATTGCGCATGCTTTGTGGCCTGTTTCCAGTCCAATCTAGAGCTTGCTTCACTCGAGACTCGAGATGGGGATAGCACGCATCCAGAGTTGCTATCGGTGGATTCAACACAATATGGAGTATAGGCCATAGCTGTTGCGTACCAACAGTTTATTACAGTTTATTTATTTATTAGGCCATAGGCCAAACACAACTTTACATTTCACTGACACAAAATGCAACAACATAAAGAGAACAAAACTCAACCATGACATGAAACCTATCAGCAAGACACAATCCCACCCTGTACAGCAAATCTTTTAGCCGTAACGCTCAGTGCCTTCCAGTCAATAACAACCCCCTCCCCCCCCTCCCCGAGCAATATCATCCACTTCACAATCTGTTACATAATATACCACCCATTATGGCATCCAAAATAAACTCTCAATTGATTCTACCAAGATTTCATAATAACCTTGAGAATTCTCAAAACATCAGAATCAACGTCAACACACACGACTATCATAACTCAGATCTCAGTTTACCACTCTATACTCTTCGCCTAATACCAAATCTGTCTGCCTGACCACTTTGTCTGTCCCTCCCTCCCTCCATCTTTCTCTCTGTGATTACCCATCACAAGTAGAATAGCATGACTTTTGAATTCTGTTTGAGGAGCCAGAAAATGTGTTTCACAGAAGCACAATCTCTATATGGATTTATCGTAATCTCTCAGTATGCTAAAGCATAAAATAGATATTTTACTTAGCGCGTGAATGTTTTGATATTTCAACATCTTTAGGAATTTAAGCATATTTGGTTTTATCTTCATAAACCTTGCCAGATATTTTTTCCTAGCCGTTGAAAAACGTGGACAATTAACTCTACACTTCACAACATACTGGGCAACTTCGTTTCTTGTACTCTGCTTTGACTCTTCCCCATTTTCCTCTCTCTGACAAAAAGCAATGGGGTAAGGGCTACTCTGAACATTTTACAGCTTGCTATGTCGGGGTATTTTTCATATTCAAATTCGAGTTTTAAATACCTAAACAATCAATTCTCGCTACATTTTTCTACTAGCCAATCCTGTTGATACATACATTTTAATCTGTTTCTGAAGTCATTATGAATGCTCGTTTATCTAAAACTTTCTGATTAAGCCACGCATACCCAACCCCGGCCCTATTTAACGGGTCTTTTATAAGCGATGCCCAGTTAACTGTATCCCTATCATTTTCCACTTGCTTTTCCAGAAAAGTATGAAATGCTTCACGAATTTGCGTGTCATCCTTGTATCGTTCCAATTTTAGTATGTACTGCGTGAACATAGTAACATCCAAAAGTCACCACTCGACGTGTTTGTATTCAATGGGACAAATGCACTTGTGTATTCACTGTGTCGAGTGAGAATACAAAATAGCACGTGAACAAAAAACAAAAAAAAAAACAAACCCAACAATCTCAGATTATGATACCTGCTGTTTCTAAGCTAAGTGCACATTTGTATTTGTACCTTCATCATCCGCGAAACATGTTTATGCTTGTTGTCATCGGAGGTGTAGTGTAGCGTGTCTCTTATAAATGTGAATATGTATGAAAAATCGGACTGTGCACTGAGGTCTGTTGCGTCGTAAGTGGTAGTCCACATAATAATATAAGTAGATCTAGTGTATTAGTAGAGGTAGTATACTAATATGCCATCTATAACACGCCTATTCAGAAGTAGTACTGCGCAAACGTTTGGTCACAGTACCCGTTAAAACACCTCTAGATAATACACTAGATATTTTCATTTTAAATAGACTACACCAAATGTCCTTTGACATGATTGCATTACTTTTCTTCCACAGACGTAGAGATCTATTTTCTTACACTGTGCTTAGAGAGTTACACGTGTACTCCGTACATGGTCATAACGACTTTTATTTTTTTTTTTTCAATTCTTATAGACTAATCAGATAAAATAAAGCTTGCCGACATAAAATTTGTCCTGGGACAGTCGGTCTCCTGACCAATCTTCATTTTTCATTGAGGCGTGTTCTTGTGAAAGGTGATCAAGCTGGACGCCGCTGTGCGCGGCGTTCAGTAAGGTAATCCCTTTGATCATTGCCGCCAAGCGGACCGTCAAAGACAAGCCAATATGGATTCAGTGAAACAAGATTTCCAAAATGTTCTCCTTCGCAACCAGGAAGACTAGCTGTCATTACCTTTGATCTAGAAGCTTCCCCGCGAAGTGTAAACAATTCTGGACACCGGTGCATCGTGTTCAATAATATGGTCATCCCTTTCATTTGTCTCCTGCAAAGGGGACCGCGGCAGCTGGCCAGTGTGACATCTAATAATTTGTTAGCCGCGCCCAGGAACTTATATTTTGATAAACTGTGATGGAGATTCTTACTAAGAAGTTTAAACACCGCCGTGTTCAGTGATGTAATCCCTTTGATCGTCTTCTGCCATGAGAACCCCGGCGACTGGCCTATATGGCTTTTAAAACTTCCTGGTTGGCCGCAGCCAGGAAGACTAGTTGTCATCACTTTTGTGTTGATAAAGATGGATGGCTCCATATGGTAACAGCGCACAGCTTTACAGTAACGCAAAAACGCCCCATAACAGGATTGTGCTGATTATCAAATACAGCAAATTTTTTACATACATTCAAGCTCATCTTTATCGTCAGTAAATTGCAATAAAAGTAAATAAACACGGTCAAGACCTTGTTTACTATCCAGCCAATAATAATAATAATTTTAAAAATCTGGTAAATAAGAATTTCAGATGGAAATCTTGTCCTGATTGGCCGGAGGATAACAATGCGATGTTTTGGTACAAACATCCTGCGCTCTTTCTGTCGGCGGCATTGATTTGGTCACACTTCAGATGCTTTCGTATGAAGTGTGAATAGTGCTGGACAAAGATGCATTGCATTCAGTATGGTAATCCCCTTGATCACAATTTTCAATTTCAGTGAATTCACTTTGGACTGATTCCACTGTATTGTGATGTAAACGGAACATTCTGGAAAGTAGGTGAGCAGAGAACACCTACTTTATGACATTACTGCTATACGGAATAGATCAGGTAGTACCGATATACATCCGTCCTTGCATTTCAAAAAAGAAAAGAAGTTGTTTCATTAACACATTGAAATTCACATTTACGCAAAAAGGAAATAGGAAACAAACATAAAAAAAAATGTATCACCTAGATCAAGTGATATACCACCTATACAGATCCAGATAGGAAGGTTGGTCTATTCGGGTGGCATACCATCTTTCTAAAGCTTGCCTTTTTTTAGAGACCTGCCCACCTAGTGGCCAGGCGAAGTGCGGCCAGTTTACATCTCCATGGCCTGTATTCACACAAAATTTTCAGAGTAACTTCTCTAAGTTCAATAGCATGTGTTTTGGTTACATCCGGTACATCTCCTACCATTAGAGTGGAAGAGGCGGCAAGTTTCGGAGAGGCTATGAAACTGAAACAGAAATTAAGAGTGAAAAGTCCGGTGCCGAGGAAGTTTAACAAGAGAAGGAAACTCGTTCACTGTGGCAGATATTTCCAATTTAAAAAACGAAATCGACAAAAAGTTTGTTGAGTTTGTCGATGTATTC
>JAWQUT010000320.1:195436-242807 GCA_033807755.1 Ellobium chinense
TATTTTTCCATAACGATAGATTCCTGTAACGTTCTGCGTCCTTACTTATATGAGTAGGGGACTTACGGTTCCATGAGCCGCTAGAGTGCGGTGTGCGCACAGAGCCCTGCTCCTCACTGCTCTCTGCTAGGGGGAAAGCCAAACCTTGGTCCGCCATTACACCGCCGAACCGTAGCACAATGGTCGTGGCCCTCGGGTTCCCAGCTATTTTATAAGATGACAGGCCGCTAGACTGTAGTAAGGTGTTCAACGTCGTCTCTACCGCTGTTGGAAGTCCTACAACTGGCATCGTGAACTAAAACCTCGTGTAATCCTGCAAAGAAAACACCTATCACCTGGAGCTAGGGAACACACGACCGTGTCGGCACAATGAGCAACCGGAAGTCCTCTTTCTCTTATATTTAAGGGGGAGGAAGGTGAGCTTAGTCTGATAATTTTTCAGATGTTACATATTATTTTAAGGAAGTGTGTCACCAGGGATTTTACCAAATTACTGTGAATGATCAATTTTGAGAAGAAGGGCCGAAAAAACCTACTCTATAAATTTTTGTCCCTGCCGGGGATCAAACCAGGGTCTCTCAGCTTGCAAGACAGAGCGTGTTACCACTACACCACGGGGACGCTAACTTCACAGCAATTTAATTCTTAAATACCTACTGCCTGAATCGGTCCCTAACTTCCACGTGCGAGCCTAGTGTTCACCCGTGACCCTAACACACTTCCCGACTGCTCACATAAAGATCGTTTGTGTGACACTGAGGATCGTTTTTTTTTTCTGATTTGGAAACTGAAAAAAGTCTATGTTGTTTTTTTCTATGTATCGTTTTGTGCAGACTTAGAATACACATTTTCTGAGTAAAGTTGCATAAAGGTTCATCTCCGAGTTATGAAAAGTTCTTTGTACTGTCTGTTTTCATTTGTTAATCTGTGGGCCTGTTTTCCTGTACATTTACATACGGCCGCATTTAAGCCATGCTTTTGGCCGCATCTAGGACAGGTGGCCGCACTTATGGCTTACTAGTGATGACATCTCGGCCATTTTTCCTGACAACATTTTATTAATCTCTGCCATAAATAACAACAGTGAGTGCCTCTCGCCATTTTCAATTCACAGTTATGTTTACATGTCCTGGGTGCAGCCAACAACAACAAAAAAAAACAACGTTCAGGTGTGATAGTGGAGCTAATATAGAGGGAAGTTCGCTCGTGGCCGCAAGTGGGCCGGTGACTCCTATATAATGGAACTTACTTATAGAACAAAAATAAGAAAAAAAACAACGCAACTTTGCAGTACAGTTTAAATGGGGAGGCAGGCGGGAGGGGGGTTGGGGAGAGGGGTGACGAAAATGGGCCCTCGCCAAATGGCTCGAGGAAAGCCTACTTGACACCAGTTTAGGGGGAAAAAATGATATGACGCAACTGTCTCGATATCCAGTATTTACGATATTCAAGCCGTGAGTACTCACCTTAGTAGATATTTGAAAATAATCTACTAAAACCCACCTCTACCCCCAATCTTGCAAGTAGGTTCCGTGAGGTCAAACTTGGCCATATATAGCCTGAAAGTTTGATCAAGGTTACCAGACTTGGCTCTTTCGAGTCAAATCCTTTTTTTATTCTTCGTTTTGTCGTTGGTTTCTGAAATAGGCTCCCATTACAGTAATTCTCTTTTGCCTTCTCTCCCCTCCCCCCCCCTTTTTTTTTTTACTACGATAGCCTTAAATTAAAAGAGGTCTTTATATAAATGTTTGTAGAGTTGTCTCAAAAAATTAATTTTACTGAAAAAGGCTTCCAGACTAATGACCGTGCTTTACATAATTATTCCCAACTCTTCTGGCATCCTTCAGCATGCTGATGCTGACTGAATTTAAGCCTGTTCAGCCGGGCCTGCCCTGAAAATGGTAAGACTGGGCGATGTCAACATGTTTTCACCTGGACCTATTCTGATCCACGACACCAAAATTGTCAAGTCTCGTCTGTAGTTAGCCCCATACAACACAAATAGGTCATGATTCTACGGAGTGTCTACACCTCAAACAAATGTTGCTAAATATTTGAAGTAATAAGAATAACATTTTCGTCACGCTCATAAGATAATTGCCTAAGTTTTTTGGGTTTTTTTGGGCTGAAGTAGCTGTTACCATTGGTGCAGGGATCTAAGTCAATGGCATCTTTGAGTTATGTGTGATATAAATATAAATTTACTAACTGCATTTTAAACTTCTTGATTGCTGAATAACACTTTTGCTAATAATGTTTGTGACGTTCAGTTATCAAAAGAAACAGTTTTTTCTTCTTTGCTAAAAATGGTTAAAAATGACTTAGGCAATTATCTTATGAGCGTGACGTTATAATTCTGACAATGTGAGTGGTACAGTATAATTGCACGCTATTCTGATTAATATATTTATGTGTGTTTATATTTTTAAAAAAAACAACATTATGTCAAACCCGCAGAAAGTGTCACCACAGAATGGATACCATTTTTTCTAGTAGCGTGATAACTTGAAAGTGAGTTGACATTGCTATTGGAGTCATGTCCACCCCTAATAAGTTGTGTTTGATGCAAATAGCTTATAAATAGGCCTTCTTGAAAAGCCGAATGAAATAAATTTGTGAGCTGGAAAACGATGGTCATGCCCCGATAATGTGAATGTACCGAGGTACTGGACTTGATCAAGACAAAACCACATCCTAAATCATGACGCCTAAGTAGAAAGAGGATTATTAAAGCAGCATAAAGCATCATAAAACATAGAAAGAGACTTTTTAGTGAGTGAGGCCTTCAGGTATGAAGATGCCAATAGCACCTGGCATTTTGATATATTATGCAATTTTAAATAGTCCCTATAAAATCAGAAAACTGGCCATGGGGAGGGGGGAAAGGGGTTGAATTTTAATTTCAAAGGCTTACAGATAGGTGCAAATACATATGTAGTCTCAGAATAGGTGAGGTTTAGCCACTCAAGTATAAAATGTGTGGTTGTTGCTAGGTAGGTAAGGTTTCCCTGTTTACTGAGTGAAAAGGCCTAAAATATTAGGTGATCTGCTTCACTGCCTAAGTTCTTAAAAGCTAACTAGTTGAGAGACATTTTTCTTTGTGTCAAAATTTGGAGGAAGAGCTAATAAACAACATGTTTGGAAAGTATTTTGGCCTGGGACCCCTGGATAAGTTAATGAGAGGTGTAAAACCAATATAGCCAACAGTGAAAAAAGCACTGGCATCTTCATACCTTCAGCCGATGGCGAAACCTTTCAAGGGATAATTTGGCGCTTTTTGGCTCTTTTTTCATGACCGATTTGATTTGGCTACCACTCAAAAAAAAATAAAAATCTGACACTTGATAAAAGGGGAAGGCACTCTCGTTTGGAGGTAGTGGAGATCGTCTGCAGTCTTCATGTCCGGGTTATTCAAGGCCTTCGAGAACTAGATTTAGACTAGTCTAGATCTAGATGCCGATGTGGAACAGAATGTTTAAATCTCTTGATCACCAAAATCACACTGAATCCTGGATGTTCAATTCATTGACAGTCAGAGATGGTATCCAGTGTTTGGCATGTCTTGTGAACGTCCTGGAGAATACAGCGCTCTCAACAGTTCACAGACAGCTGGCCCTTAGTCTGCTAAAATCTTTAGTCGAAGAAAGTAACGAGGCCTTGCAATTGTTGAGAAACGATATCGGCCTGTGTTGTCATCTAATGGGATTGATCTCAGGTGCGTAAAATTAGTCTACGCCCTTTTTTTTTGTCTTGTTTTGGTGCAAGATCTAGACTAGACTAGACTAGACTAGTGGTTTAGATCAAGAGGCTATCTCCTGGGACAGGACCGCTCTTGCGTAGATGCAGTTTATGTAGTCATTTGTTTAGCCACAAGATCGGTCTTATTCCCTGAGTATCCCCAAGATTATAGTCTAGTCTAGCTAAATCTCTAGACTAGTCTAGAGTGACTGTACCAGTCATCGGCGTACTACAGAGTTTTGGCCTATGAACAGCAAAACTTAGCGAAACTTTCGCTCAGCTGTGAGAAAAGTCACTCTGTCTGCCATATTTTTGTAATGACGTCATGTTTCCATGACAGATGGTGACTTTTGTTTGTTTGCAGATGATTTATTCTAACGACAGCTAGGACATTGCCAACCGCTGCGTTCGGTGAAAATTGAAATTATCTTTATTGATTGAAAACATTGTTTTTCAACCAGTATTCTCCAACTGGACTCATGTTCGGCAATTGGGGAGTGTCTGTTTCATCATAATGGCAACACCATGCCCGTCTGCCTTCAATTGGTAATACTCACCGGAGCATAACTTCTCAAATAACAGACACAATCAAACAAAAACTGGCAAATGTGCCAAATTTTATTGCATTTTATGATTTATGTACTAGAAACCGCATGCAAGTCCTGGTTTTTGTTTCAAAGCATACGCCGATGAGTGGTAGCATTTGGCCCCAAAATGACCCGGATCGTATTATTATTGAAAAGGAAATATTAAAATTGTATGTGTAGGTAGAATTCCAGTAGCCTCATAGTTTTAGGAGGAAGGATTAATACTGTTATAAAATCTAGGGTAATGATATTCATATCTTACTCTGTTTGCTGGAGATAAAAAAGAGATGTTAAAATACACCCATGGCTGGTACGGCACTCTAGACTAGTTATCTCACCAAGGAATTCATCCAAAATTTATCCTGGTAGGACTGGTTGTCAAACATCTAAGTTACAGAGGTGTATTTTTGAGTGGAATCTATATCTAATGAATTTACATGTATGGTCATGATGTTGGTCTAGTTTTCATCTTTCCAGTTTCCAAACATTCTTTTGTGTTCCACAACAACAGAGTGGGGTCACGTGAATTGCGGCAGCTGGATTCACACACAGTTTATGATATATTTGTAGTGTTNGGCGAAGGGTCCATATAATCAAATAATCACTGATTACCAGCCGAAAATGCCGTTGATCGACATTGGCCTTCGTGGCAAGTTAACAAGAACACCGCCCAATCCTATTTATTTGCTCTTTGTCAGGCCTGTTCTTACTTTGACCCACGTTCAGAACCTGATACCCCTCAAATTTTCTCTGCTCTATTCACTGATTAATAGGGATAAAGAAGAACCTGAACACCCCTACAGCTAAATGTGGAGTGGCCTCACAAAAAAACTCAACGAAAGCAAAGAGATTTCACCTGCTTGTCATGAGGTGCTGCTAATCAAAGTCTCCGCTTGATTTGTGGCACTTTCACCTATTGCGGTTTAATGTGAGACGGAACAAAAATAGCACACTGGTAAAACAAGACACTATTCTATAGCATTTAGTGAAATTCATTATTATCAAGGGCCTCTTTATTCGACAATAATTAACACCTTTGCTGACAAATGACATGCCTTCAGTCACAAGTTTATGACCACTTTTATTTTTCGCTCAGTTTAGAAATGAATCCACACTTACAGAAAGCCACATGAACAGTCTCGCATCACACATACCTCCATTCATAAGCCCAGTGCTGGTGTTGCCACGTCGCCTATTTTATAGTGCAATGTAGCTGATTCCTAAAACTTTGGTTGGGGAAAGTATCTTGGGGTAGATTTATTTTTTTATATAGGGAGGTTTCTGACTTTATGAAACATACAAACAAACTTATTAAATAAACAAATTCTTCTTGGGATATAACATGAATGACAAAACGGCTTGGAAAAGTAATTCAGTTGGCCCCCTGTTCTCAAAACCGGCAAGTTTTGACGATGGCAATACCCACATAGGCCTACCCATTTGCAAAAAGGTTGGCTCGGCTTCATGGTGTAGACTGGGCCTGAAAATTACGTTTTCAATAAACTTAGTTTCTTCTTGTTTTAGTTCTGGATATTTGGCTAGAGTGGAAACGGGGGAGGAGAAGGGGGTCGCTGAGCATAGAGCGGTTTGTCCAAAGATGATAGTTAGTCTGCTACCCAAGCAACCAAAGGTCATTTTTTTTTAAAGCATGACAGATTGTCACTCCCCTGCGGTCTGAATGGGTTTTTCCTGCAAGTTCATGTTCCCAATTTTAGTTTATTTAGCCTAGGCCTGCTAGGTCTAGCCTAACTGGATCTAAATTCTACAATTTTGGAGCCATTACACGTTGGTGAGTAATAATATACATGTATTTTTGGCGATCCTGGCCCTGTAACTAATCTGTACTTTTTTTTTGTGCCTTTTCAGCCGACCTGTTTCTAACTACTCAAACTTTTGTTGTAGCTTTTCAGGAATTGCGATGATGCCTATGGATTTTTAAAGGCCATACTCTGTGTTACAGTATCATTCTGTGAACATCGAATGTGACTCTACGAACGGGTATTAGCATTTTCGATTAATACCGTATGCGTGACTGTAAGTGCCAATCATGTTCAACTTTGATTACCCTGTTGAGAAACTCAGCCTTCGCCCCTGGTTTATGATATATTTGTAGTGGTTTTTTTTTCTATACTTTCATGGAAGACAAGACAAAGAAAACACATTTTTTATCAGTCATATGTGTGACCTTAGATTGAAAAAAATTAGTGTTAAACAGTTAAATGTTTTTTTAAAAAATCTGATGAAAGGGGAACTATTCCTCCAGTAGTTCCAGGTTTATTTTTAAAGTAGGTTGTCATTTCAACAAAATCATGTCATTTAACCTCCACAAGGTTGAGACCTTTATCCCTAAAGGTTGGAGACATGTTTCCAATCAATGATAATTATCCCAGGCTACTTTTGATAGTGAATTTTCTGATGCCTATTTTTAATAGTGACAGGTTTGAGAAAACATCCTAACAGACTAGTCTATACATTCATCATGAAGAAAATTTTGAAATCTGTTACAAAAAAATTAATTCAAATTTCAAGCAAAATTGCAAAAAAAAAAAAAAAAAGTAATAATAGTCAAAAGGTTGTTTTAACTAAACATGATCTACAGATCATAGAAATAAGATTTATTTTGTTAATTTTCTCTTGAGCAGATCAACAAAAAGAGAAAAGGCGCAAGCCAAACACTGATAAGCGCTTTGGCTGTCTGAAAAAAATGTAGTCTTGAAATGACATCACAAGATATAAACAAGGATTTCAAAATGGTTATTACAAAGCCAGTGCTGTTTGGAAACTAATTCCCAGATGGCAGTGCAGTTTTTAGACAACTAACATTTGATTTGCCTCTCTGGTATTGCACAGAAACAATGCACATAGATGTTAGTGTTGGCTGCCTCCAATTTAGTGGGATTCAGAATGATCATACAGTGAATAAAATTACATGATACTATTTGCTGACCATGGAGTTGATGGAAAGGGAATCTCATGACTCATTAGTTCTCCTCTCTCTCCCCCCCNNNCCCCCCCAAATCAAAGTAGTGGAATTGATTGTTTTTGCCATTGTTTTAGTTCCATTTGTTGATGACTCATAGGGAGCAAAAGTTTTGCCCACCTTCAAATCTGAGTGTTGGTTCTGGAGTTGTAAGCAATTATTAATTTTGTTTTTAATTGCAAAGGGATAATTGCAGATTGGTAAACAAAAGGTTTTAATTTACTTTCAGAATTATATACAGATGAACCTCACAGACAAACAGGTATCTCATGTAAGTATCCATGACTGGTAGCTTTACATAATATTTAATTTCTTGTTGTCTTGATGTTAATATTTTGTTTTTCTTTTTTGTTTCTGTTTCTGTATTATGTGTTTGGTTGTTTTTTTTGGCTATTTTCCATTTGTTTCTATATTGTGAACCTCTTCCAAAGTCTTGATAGCGGCTGTTTTCAAGTCATATTAAGATAGGCTGTATACACACACAGACAAATAAATGGAAGTAGACCTTCAACATTAACACACCATATAAATTGCAGATAGCAAAAAGACCATACAATGCTTACAATGCTGGTAGTTGTAAACCAGGTAGCACTGAGGCATTTGGAAATGTTTCAATGGCACTATTTTATGTTTTTCAGTATGTGTCACCCTGATTGACAGACTTCAAGATGAAACTGTATGTGGAAGGCTTATGGATGAGTTCTGTTCCTCAGTGAGTATAAAATTGTAAGATGTGTAAAAAAATGATGTAAACAGTCTTTGGGATAATTCTGGATATGATGGTCAGGTGAAATCATAATGCCGCCAGATTGTTAAGGTAATATAATCTATTGTGATACAATTAAAGGTAATTGAATAAATAGACTGTGATGAGTTTTGGAGAAGCTCTCTGGCATTTACCTTTTACTGGCATGTATTTCCCTATCTGTCTCTTTATGGTCCTGTAGCCGTATGAATAATCCATATGTTAATTAACGTACTGCATTAACTACCATGAACACTACTAATGTTTTGTGAGTTTCCCATGGTTACTGCAGTGCCTTAACTAATGTAAGGATTATGCATACGGCCACTGGACTCTTGGCATTGTGATTGTGACAACACATATTGTAATCACTTTTCTTACCAGATCCAGGATATGCATATGGAAAAGAAAGTGCATTTTTGTCTTTTGAGTTTAGGCCAGCTCTGTGATTTATCAGAAGTATATGCCAAAATTCTTCTTTGCACACGCAGTGAGTATAGATAGCTAGGAGTGGTTGCATGAGCAGTATGATTGAATATTATACCATTCAAATGTTGATCATGATATCATTCAGATCAAATAAAGCATTTTACGTGTTTTTTTTTAAAAACATAACTAGATGAACAAGCCTAGCAGAGTGAAATTAAATATTGGTACTTAGAGTCGAGTCTCCTCTCTGATAGGTTGATATTGCTGTCAGTTGAGTTCAGTTCACCTCAGTTCAATTCAAAATTCAATTCAGTGTTTATTATAGGCCATTGCAGCCAATTCCAACATACAGTACAAGTTAATAATAACAATACACATTAGCCTCAATGAAAGATTACCATGCCCTTGTTTCCTCCAAGCTTCCACAGTTGTTCATCTGTTGGAGACCAGCAAGTTTTTGGAAGAGAAAACTGTGAGCTCTGTTGTGTACCTGCTTATTCATTTAATCAAGGCAGTTCATGCAAGTCCAGCATACTTACTTGAGGATTTGGATTCTTTTCTCTGGAAAGTTATGGAAACTCTTGTTACATGGATGAACACAGGACAAACACATGAAATCCAGGTGCATTGTTTAGGTGAGTTAGTGGTGGATATGTTCAGGACATAACCCCCTACTTCTCCTTCCCTCAAGAAGCAAGAGATAAATATTTCCATAGTAATAACAGATCAACCTCTATGGTATACAGTGAATTGTGTTCTTTGGGACAATTCATGTGAGTTACCTTAACGAGCAATGTTTCATGCCTATGTTTGAACTGAAAACAGTAGTACTTACTCAACACTACAGTACACTACCTGAGTGAAATCTCGGGTAATCTGATAGAAAAGAAAATTCTTGTCCATAGGCCCTCATTATTCATTATAAAATTTTACAGGAATGAATTTCAGGGAATCTTTATTAACATGATAAGTGATGCACTGTAAAGACAAGAAGTGACAGAGAGAGAAAAAAACTGAGATGCTGTTGCAGCAGTGTCCTTCCTCCTTTTCCCCATAGGTGGTCTGTGTGTGAAGGCGTGTCAGGCATGTGGTCAGTCAGATAATGACAGTATGTGCCAATCACTGACAACACACAAGGTTTATTTTGGTTATATTGTATTTATATAGTACTGACATTACTTTGGTTATATTGTACCTTATTTTGTATGGTAAATGGATAACACAAAATTTTTTTAATCCGCAACAATTTAAACAGTCCCTTCAGTTTTGCATTAACAAAGTCCTGTCATTAACATAAGATAAATGATGCCATGATGTATTATATCCTTTCAAGCATTGCTGAAAGAGTGCCTGTGGTCTCATGAATTAGTGGAAGGGATGCTGTTGGCATGTCAAGATGGTTCAGAGGGTCATTCTTTGTTAATGGGGCTGAAGAGATTACTGGCCACCAAAGAGGAAGCACTGATTATTCCTGGGACACAGTGTCTTACCAGGCTGATGGAGAATCTGACAGAACCTCAGCAGATCCAACTAATCTTGGACACAGATCTAGCAGGTGATTTAATATGGCAGTGATTTTAGTCAGGATTGGTGCGTTGTATCTTCTATGGTTGCCAAGTAAAAGTGTCTGTGAATTTTAGTAGACCTGAAATATTCATTCTCTAACAGTATCACAAAGAGTTACTGATATGAAATAGGATGGTGCTTAAATGACTCAGAGTTAAAAATCTGATAGCCTCTGATTGGCTCATATGTCTCAGTGAAAGAGGAGTTGGTCCGATTGTTAGAGGACTTAAAAGTAATCATTTTTCCCCTTTTCCTTTGAGCTGGATACTTGAGAACCTCAATATGAATATATTCTAACTGTAGTTTTCCATAAATCCACTGATCTCATATAAAAGAGTTTTATTCCTCTATTTTGATGGCTGTGAGACTACAGTTTTCTGATACCAATAATATTTACAGTGTACATATATTAGTAGTGTTTTATTCCTCATTAATTACATAACTCCCACTTAGTCTCGGCAGTTTTCCAATATTTTCATTCTCTGTCAGTTCCATCATTGAGAGCAGTATTCACCTGCATACCAAATACCAGAGAAAGTGGGGGTAAAACCTTTAAGTAAGTTAGATACAGAATGATAGAATTGCTAACAGCACAGAATAATTGATTTGGTTGAAGGAGTCATTCAATCCATTCAGCTAGTCAGGACCTAGATTAAAGGTTGTTTATTTTGTGGCATAATTAAATTCTTATCCCTGCTACTCCTGATGAGCCATTTCATACAGTCAGCTCTGCTTAATTGTAACTCCCTGGAACCATAGAAAAAGTTGCAATCATCCAAGGACATTTAATAATGATTCATCGTTTCTTTCTCCATTTCAGAATTTGTCTTTGAATTTCTTCATACGTCAAATGTGTCACAACAGGAGTATGACCAAATTTTAATTTGTGGCTCTTGATTGCATCTTTTCATGATTTCATGTTTGCTGTGGATGTGATGTTGAATTTACTTTTGCATGTCGTTCCATTTTGCCTTTAGATATCCATTTTACAGCCAGATTTTCAATGTGCGGTCTCACAACACTTTTACTTCTTTCTTATCCTTCTCCAAATCTTAATGGTCATTCGTACATTAACACATCCTCATTTAAGAACTAATTTATGAAAAATAACATGGAGGACAGTGCATCAGTCCACTGAATGAAACTTACATGATTAAGTTTATGTATAGCCCCTGACCTGTAGATATGTCATCACATAACTTGAGCATAATTGTGTATTCCTAGGTTAATGCTTTAGATATGCAAAGTTTCTTTGAAAGATAAACTGTGAAAAAAATATTGCCTGAACTATAGTGTATTTTATTAGCCTAACGCCAAAGAATTTAATGTCAGGAACATCTTGTTATTTACTTAAAGACAGATATATGTCTTACTAGTTTGATGTCCTCATCAGTTTTCACCCAACAAAGCTTGTTGCAAAATTAAGATTTTAAGTTTAGCAGCATTTGTTCTTTAAAATGTTGTAGCATTCTCATCCACATTTTAGTTCATATGCATTCTCATCCACATTTTAGTTCACGTTTGTAAACCTGTGATTTAGATATCAAGAATAAGTTCAGATTGTATTGATGAAAAGAAACTTAACAGATATCTGTGGTTTAAATCTTCACCAAAGAGATTCACATTTTCTCAAACTGTTTGTCTTTTGCATTTTGCAGAGTTGTGTTCCAATGCCTGAGTACAATGGCTAATCATCAGCTTTTCTTTGATAAATCACATGCTGTTTATGGTAAGATTTTTTAAAATTCATTGCTACTGCCTTAACAGATATGAAAAGTAATATTTCTTGACGATTTTAAGTTCCTTAAAGTGGGCTATTAGAACCTCTGAGTATATAAAGTTTGCTCTTATGAGTGGAAACAAAAAAAAAAGACAGAAAAGTGGACTTCTGACAATTTAAAGATAGTAGTGAAATGAATTAACAAGACATAAAGAGAATGTCCTGGAAGTTGGAAGTTCATTTTGCTCATATAATTTGTACCTTTGTTAAAAACCGGAGGTGATTTTGTCATCCAGAAATCTATTATGAGCCTTGTTTGCAAATGGGCAAGGAATACTTACTGCAGTTTATTTAACTTCCAGATGGTCGTTGTCATTTGTCAAGATAACTGGACAGGGCTGTACAATAAGTTTGTCACAGCAGCACGTGCAGTGCAGCTTTTTTACTTTAATACTATACCACCTTTTGTTCTCAAATGAGAATGAAACATGCAAATAATTGCTTATGGAGGCGACATTTCAAGCACAGTCTTGCTAGTATGCTAGAATGCTTGGCACCTTCTCTATGGCTTATGGTTGAAGTTAAAATTTCATTTTTTTTTATTATGTGTGTTTTATGGAAGAGATTACATGTACTATATAAACAACAGAAATATTATTTATGAGTATAAGATTAACCTAAATTTGGTGTGAAGGATTCTCAGAGAAACAGGCAGTCTTAAAACATGCAGTTTTCACTGAACTTATACAAACATATGTAGACTGTCAATGTGGCAGTCAATCTTAGTTATTTTCAGCCAGGTATTTTAAAAAATAAATACTGTCATTTTGTTTATATATATTTAAATCTAATTTTACATATCATCATTTCATGCATAATTTTAAAGTTTAATGAAACAAACCAACGTGAAACTTCAGATTGCTACATTTGAATTCCATTACTACAATCAATTAAACATGAGCACTAGCGCAGATTAAAGCAAACTGCTGAATTTTTTGTTTAACTTTGTTACGGAATATATAGTAATAAGAGGGCAATAAAAACATCCATTTCGCCTAGTAAGGGAGGGATGTGCATATCTAGGTCAGGTTGATCGGCGCAGAACATTCTGCACATCCTGCCCATCTCAGTCGGTCAGGTTGCCAATCACTGTATGTAGGCCTAGTGTTTGGCCAAGCATAAGTGTGCTAATAAGCAAGCTGACTTCAGTTTGAAATAGCATGTTTATTACCATACTCCTCACATAGGGCAACCTCTCCAGGGGCATTAAAGTTAAACANATTCAAGATGCCTTGACCAGCAAAAGAGCTCTCATAGTGGAGAAAGGCCTGAATTTCCTTTTATGTTTACTTGAAAGGTGAATATCTGAAGAATAAAAAACATTTTTGTGACAAAAAAGTGACAATTCTTAATAGATGTTACAAATTAAGTTTCAGAGACTGTTAATTCAAAACTATGAGATTATGATCTAACATAATCAGCTAAATTTTGATCGTTCTGGAACTTAGTTCCGATTTTGTGAATGGAGCAAACGGAGTTCCCTTGTTTCATCGGGAACGCGGTCGTGAACGAAGTTGGTGGATTTTCGCAAATGGGGTCGGAACTTAGTTCATTTTTGAGTCCGTTCAAATTCCGTTCACACATCTGCGACCAGGGTTTATTTTTTATTTTGTCGGCAATTACTGCACTCAGCGCACTGCGATCACCAGCTTCGTTCGACCTCATAATGGTCATTCTTCGAATCAGGAAGATCAGTTTATCACTCCTGTCCTTTTATGGCGTTGGGTAAATAAGACCATCGAGACGAAGCTGCTGTTGCCGTCTGCATTACACAACAAGGATTGGCTTATCGCTATTAATAGCAAGTAAAGTGAGTCCCCTTACTGATAAAGACGTGATGTCACATGGTATCCAGGACTACGTTACGAGGTTTGACAGCCTTAAGTCCATCTCTAACGAAACAACGCAACGCCCATTGAAAGGTCTGTAACGTGAGTGGTGACTGACAGCTGAACACTAACTTGAAAGCCATAAATAATTATCAAACGCGAGATAAGGCTCATTGGATAACATAGATGGGCAGGTGAAAAGGGCGGAGGACTAGAGTACTAGGGGTGGGATATGATGCACACGAAGAAAGCAGAGGACGGCAATGGGTTAAGTAGACGGCCCACTGGTTTTCATACACATGACGTCATCGCCTTGTACTGACTTCCCTTTGATGGAGTCTACAAAGCTGATCTTTACCATTAAAACCATTGCTTTAGTTGTAATTGCAGTGTTGCTTATCAAGGATCCTTTAAAAAATGCCTATCTAGCACCAACCAGAACCCAATAAAATACATCGACTTTAGGAATAAGATTTACTCTAATATCGACTCTTGTCCAAAATTGTGACTTATGCCTGCCTTGTGATCTCGAATAGGCCTATATCATGATCTTGATTTTTTTGGAGCGGGATCCGTGAAATCATAAATAAATTCAAAAATTGTAGAATTGTAATATAATTTCTCCAGATTCTCTCTACTTGCAGTGAATTCTGAAAGGAGGAGGGGCTCCAAATTTTCTGTTTTTATGACGCACACTGCACTTACTCACAGTTATTATTGGCAGGTGGCAGTTAAGATTAACTTCTGCGCCAGTGCAAGTGAATCTGGATTTTTTTTTTTGGTCTGTTAAGGAAGGGATGAAGTGATATCATGTTCTTCATCACCAAGTTACATATGTGACAAAATCTTGCTCCTCTGAAACTGAACTTCTCCATGGAAAACATTCACACATAAAGTAACATTCATTAAACATCAAATGTGAAATCAGCTGTCTCGGAAACACGTGCTATTTTCGGTGGGAAAAGTAAGCGGAATGGAACGGAGATCGGAACTAAGTTTCTTGGGCGTGGAGCGGGTGAATGGAATGGAATTTGGAAGTCTTGGCTGAATGGGAAACGGAACGGAGTTCCCCATTTTGGCACTGAACGGAGAACAGAACACAGTTCCCCATTTCTCGTGAATGTGCCCAGCCCTGGTAAGGGTCCCGAAGGAAAACACAATCATAAGGATGATATTGAATAGATGTAGATAGTGATGATGGTTGTAGGGTAGGTTCGTCTAGCTGGGGTGGCAAACAAATCCTTATATTGTTAGGGTATAAGGCTTAGGAAGGGAGTCAAGCACCCCGGTCTCAATAACAATAAAAATAGAAGTTCACTCCATCAAGAAGTCAACAGAGCTGCCAACTACATTTTGCCCCAGCATGGTCGGGCGAGCGCTGATTGCTGTTTTTACTTTGCTGTTCCGTTAGTTGTTTTTTTTTCTCCCTGCAGTCGATCCGTATTTAATGCCGGAGTCACGCATTGTGCCTCCAGTAGGTCAACTGCGGTTGGTCATTTCTGGTACATTGAACATTTGCGCCACACCCGCGAGGTTTGGAGATGAGGTGTCCCTACTCCAGATTTCATTTGGTTGGCAGGTCTGAGTCAAGAAACACTTCCATTTCACACAGAATATGAGATGAAATTTATTACTATTAGAGTCTACAACCCAACAAAACGTTTCTTTTCAGTACAAAACAAACGTTTCTTCAAGGTATAAAACAAACGGTGCCAATGCGGTCCGTACTCTGCAAATAGAAAATCATGATACATATTAAAATCAAGTCTAAACTACAATCAGATCCAAGTTTCCGAAAAGATTCATTACAACTATTGCTACTACCTCTATTAAGCAAGTTAGACTTACTCAACATTAGTCTACTACTTCAGTTCTTCAGTTATTACACTTTTCATAGGAATGTTCCAATGTTCAACATAAAGACTCTTATCTTATCCTGTTAAAGTCCTTGACACCAGTGAAACATTTCTTATGAAATCCTAAACAATTTAACAACAAGCAAGCACACAAACAAACAATTAAGATGATACTAAGCTTTTTTCTCAGTGGCAACGGTCAAGGCATGGCGGACGACAGGTGTTCCAGCTCTCTGGAGAGCGGCTTTCCTCATCGCTAGCTGGTCATGCACTGCCTCAGTCCTAGAGGTTGGCTACCCTCCAAGACCAGAAATGCATAACCACTAACAATTTTAAAAAACACAGGCTGTGTGCACTGTGGCGTAACTGAGGCAAAACTATGATTGGGGAGGGGGGAGGAACAACAAGCAAGGGGAGAGGATTAATTGAGGGAGGGCTGTTACTAAGGAGGAATAAAGGGGGTTGTTACTCAGGAGGATTGGGGGAGGGGGATATGACAAATATAGTAAGCTTTCACCTGCTTACACCAGTATACTTGAAAAAGGAAAAATGTGAATACTTGCTTTTTCAGGCATGTATAGCATGGGCATGGTGGTCATAAAAGATCTACAGCACTTTAATCCTGATTTCAGTACTGTAACCATTCTGACCATCCTTATGTCATTGACAGTTCCTGTGTTATGTTTTACAGTGTCTGAAAATGTCCAGTTAGACGTGATTATTACAATTTAATGTCTTTACAGGCAACCCGTAACCATGCCTCTATTTGTGAACCAGTCATGGTCCAGATGTTCTCAGCTTCTTATTGAGAGTCTGCATTTTGAGAAGCATATGTTTCATCTTGCATTGAAGGCTGCTGAAGTGTTCTTGAGGTATGCTGAAAAACATTTGAACATGGTTTGTAATAAATAATTTGCTCCTGTGACAGTTTCACATTTTATTTACAGTGTTTAGAATTGATGTGATTGGTTTGTCATGAGTGCCTTTTATAGTTGATGCCATTCATTATCGGCGCCAAAATTTCTTCTGTAATTCCAGACAAATTTATTGGAAGCAATGTCAAGAACATTATTTTCATCTTCATTGTCATCAATGATATGAATCAGCGCAGTTATCATTTCTCATACTCGTGCATTTGATTGGTATTATCAGGCCTCAGCATCAGCAGAGTCCTGTGGATGTAAAGAGTATTTCAGAATTGTTAAGAACTGCATTAAATCAGTCACAGCATCACCTGAAGTTCCACGCTGAGCAAAGCAAAGAAAATCCAGCTTTTGGAATCATGAGCTGCCTTCTGGACATCGCAGTTACATTGCATAGGTGTGGTCAGTAGATCATGTAGCTACCCATACCCTTAAATGACTTTAAGGACTTATGTCAGTATTATTTGCAGGTGGCAATATTTGATCAGTGATAAGCAGTCAGTAAATAATACTAATGCAGACCTTGCATTAATAGAAGAAAAAGAAATTAAACCAGTATGATAATACACATTTTCACCTGTGAAATTATTTCAGAATGAAGTCTGAAGATACGAAACATAGCTCAGTATTTCAATCAGATTTCTTTGTTATGTTTGAAATACAATATGTTATAGGAGGAGTTGGTTAACTAGTTTGCTAAGGCAACACCCACAGCTTCTACCCAGACATGCTTAAAATCAACTCAGATGTGAGACATTACTGCTAAGACAATAATGAAAAGGTGAATAGCTGAGGGAAGTGTTTATTCACTTTCCTCCTTCTCTCCTCCTCTTAAAGGCTTCTGCTAGGTGGCAGTCTGCTCTGTGGGAATGAAGAGGAGGCATTACAAGAACTCACTCCACTTCTTGGGGCCTTATGCAGCAAGTTAGTTATTCCATGGATAAATGTGAGTCGTGTGCTTCACTAATTTCATTGCTTGTGACCTATGATCCCCAGCTGTTTATAAGCTGAAATTGATGTTTGATGGCTTTTGAAGTAAGTGGGATTTTGTAACTTTTTACTGCATTTAAGTAATTACATTTCACAGGGACATGGTAGCTAAAATGTTGAACTATAGATACTTTTATACAGTCTCTTCTATCATAATCAACAGGAACATGTGCACTATGTGAATACTATTACCAGAATGGAACAGTTTCTAGCTTGTGTAGATATACAGCTTTCCATTTGTGGAGGTGATGGACAAGAGAAGTACACTCAACTAATTGCTTCTGGACTCCCATTCCATATACTGGGTTTGATGTCTAAGCCATAGTAAGTGTTTAATTATGTTGTGTAATAATCCATGTCAGGAACTTAGCATACTGATTTCAGTTTATTTCTTTTATTTGCCTTGTTGTAAACGTGAACAAATAGCTTGAAGTTTAATATTTATCTGATTTTTCTAAATCACCATAAATGGAAAAAAAAAGGAGATGTGAGGGCAATGCATTGTTCCAGCATATACCACTGACAGGTATGTAACCCTAGATTTTGACTACAAGGAAACCTGTCTTCTGCGGTCCCTCCAGCGAGCGACGCCCTCAATTCTTCATATACTTTCCCTGTTCACCAACCGTTTTATCACTGAAACTGACCTCCAATCAGCGGCTCCCTCTGATCGAGAAGAGGACACCGATCAAAGGGCCGTTTTTCACTGTGGCGAGCGCCCACATGTGCCCTATCTATTTCCCAATTCAAAAAGCCAGAGTCCAAAAGTCACTGCCTAGACTTACATCAAAGAGCAGAGTTTACAGCACAGTGACTGTGCTGGTGGGGAGATGAACATGGGAAGAAGACCATGACTGGCATGTGCCTACCACAGACATAATACTTGCTATATAATATTAGACCTGTGAAGCCCACATTGCTCCTCACTGTTGGTGGCGTTGTATTGTCAACTATCAACTAGCATGTTGAACACTAGGCAGCTTGACATTTTGTGCATCAGGAAGTCGGAGTCTGGTAAAAAAAAAAACTGTCCACAGGAGAAAAAGACCACACAAACAACATTAATCTAGCTTTAGAAGTAAAGAAGTCAAGAAAAAAAATCAATTGTGGTTAAGAATAAACTGTAGTAAAGTAACGGTAGGCCTAACAACTGATTTCTACTGAGAGGGCCAAACGAGGCTTTGGAAGGACATTGAAAGCAAGTCCCAGTTTATCAGTGACTTGTAAGGAAATGCGTGTTGAGGGAAAAAAAAATCCAGTAAGCCACACAAGCAGGTTCTTTATTTGGAAAATGTACTCTTCTTCTCTCTTGCCTGAACTCATCCAGACAAATCAGCACTGTGAGGTGAGTAGTACTCACTGTTCAGACCTGGTGGCAAAAAAAAAAGGAGGGGGGGAAGGAGAGGTAGCCTATACAGTGTCTGACATTATTGTTCTCTAAGCAGGCAGGACGGATGACCACTTTTTATTCCTAATGAGCAGATGGGGCCATAATATTGCTGTGTGACTCTGTGATTAGATTCTTGATAAAAGGAGGAAGGGGAAAAAACAGGCAAGATATAATTATATGACCTGACTGAAGTCAGGATTTCTTCCATGGTTGGAATGTTTTTTCAACCACATTGATCACACAAAAACTTACAGACTTGTGAGGAAGGCAGATATGCCCCGGGTGCAAGCTTACTACTCTGCTATTTCTATTACCAAGAGCTGTTTTTCTTTACAAACATTAATGGCTAAACAGGAATAATTAAAATGAAGGCCAGATAAAAGTGATTGTAAATTTTTCCAATGTGCTGTAATTTAAGAGTTAAAGAGTATCTTCAAATGTCTGGTTTTTTTAAATTCTGTACATGCAGTTTGTATTTGTACCGTATTTGCCTCATGACATGAGCCTGACAATTTGTGATACTCTCTTTAAGTATAAGCCATAGGAGACATTGTTTATCTCAATATACATGGAGAACCCAATCACACAAACACCTATAAAACATCCCCTTTGCGATGAAAGACCACATGTGATGTAGGGGCATATTCTGATTTTCCTTAAGTGTCCCTACATTCCAGGTTTTACTGTACACCTGTTTTTCTACTCCTGTAATTTCAGTATACCAAATGACATTAGGAGGCTAGGTGGCTACATCCTTGCAGGTTTATTTCTTCAGTGTTCACAACATCTGCAACCAGGTTTGCAGCTCAGTGAGGAGTTGCTTATTATGGGCTATTCTAAGCTGCAGTGTAAGTTGAGAGTTTAGGGCTTCTATTTGACCCTGACATTGTTTCACGAAAATGTGTGGCAAAGCTTGAGGGTTGATGGATACAAAGCCAACAGCCCCTTGTAATATTTTACACTACTTGAAAATACAAGATTAAAAAGCAGTTGCTCATGCATGAACAATTGGGAATAAATTATGTTTTGAGAAAATAGTCTGAACTTACGAAGTTTGGATTCTCTTGCTTACATTTCATCAGATAAATGCTAAATAGGAGAGAAGATTTGAATGTTGTATACCGTTTTAGCAATCTGCTTAATGGAAATATATACACAAATCAAATGTTCACACAAACCATGCTGTAGTGTAACACAACAGCCACATTCCTTTTTTGGCTGTAAAGCCAAAGTATGCTATTTCGGCTGTAAAGCCAAAGTATGCTATTTTGGCTGTAAAGCCAAAGTACAGCAATAAAAGATGCACCACTCCTCTCTCCTACATCAGCTATTCTTTCATTTGTGTGATGATATTAGGGCAAGATCAACCCGTACCAATACTTGTAGAGAAAATTGCCAGTAAAGAAGAGGTCGCTGCTTGGTTTTGTCTTCTGTATTTCGCCTATTTGGCTGGTTACAGGTAAATGAATAAATGGTGAGTAACTGCCTCAGAATTGTACTGCAATAATATGACATGGTTATAAGGTGAAGAATTAGGCACTTTTTTTTTGCAACTTGAAGATCTATTCAGCGTTTTAAAGTAATACTGTTATTTGGATAAATATCACATGATTTGTCTGTTTAATACTAATTGTGATACAACATCACAGTGTCAGTTACATGTTGCATTTTTGGGGCAAAAAGTTTTAGGTATAAAAATTAAGGATCACTGATCACGATTAATGTAAACATTATATCCATTATGAAGAAATCTAGGTATTAAATTTGGAAAAAAAGTGACTTTTTTTTTAAACTCCAACATTATTTTGCTTTTCTCTACACCAGCATGTACAACATATTACAATCAATTCAGCATAATTGCAACTCCTCAGGCGCATGTAAAAAGTGATTCTCCTGTGACTTCTATAGCAATATGGCATTTTTTTGTGTGGGTGGAAATGTTGTCTTGAAGTGGAAGTTGCAATAATCTGGATTGTGGTGGCTTGATTTTGTACTGATTCAGCGTAACTGTGTTAACCATCACCTGCATTTGTGGTATTTCTTAGATTGTGGCAAACCTTGGACCTGATAGGTTTTCTTAGAAGAATCCTAGAGAAATTTCCTGACTTGCTGTCATATGAACCAATTGTTGTCAGAGCCTATGTCTTTCTTCAAGCCTATTGCCAGGTAGAGTTGAGTTGAGTTGGTTTGGTGTCATGTGTTATGATAGGGCTCACTGGGTTTACTATCACAATGAAGCACAAATTCTTTGTAATGAGGGTAAGAGAAAAACATGTTGAGCCATACCATAGTGAAATTATGTCACAGTAAATCTGAATCTAAGATATTTGGTATTATCTATATCTGGAATGCTAAATAACAGTGTTAAATCATATGCACTTCAAGAACCAATTAAAACTAGCATGTTTTCCATTCTACAGAAGAGTAAGCAAACACTATCATCCTCATTGAAAAAACAAACATTCTCAGCACTGGGTAACCCTCATATCTTGTGTTGTGTAAGACAAAGGAGCTAAAGTAGGTGCTTTAGTTATCATAATTGCTCTTATTTTCAGGCAAACTGTCAAGAAGAGAGTGATATGTTTTGTGTGGAAACTGGTAAGCTGCATTTGATGATTTATGTTTCCCTGCTGAACAGAATGGTACATAATAATCATCTGGCTCAAATGTGCGATGAAATGTTCATGGAACATATTGTCCATGTGAAGCAGTGTAGTTGATTGGTTATGGTGTTGGGATCAAGAACTGAAGTTATGAGTTCATTTCTTGATCTTGGCCATATTATATGCTTTGATCAAGCATTTCATTCACATTTTCCCATCAGTAAAATGGGTGCATGGCTACAGGTGATGAAAGTTATTGTCAGAATGCTAGTAATCAGTGCATGTGAATGGCAGCAGCACAATAGCTCTCCTAGGAGTTAAGAAAGTCTTCTGACCTGCTAGGATAATAATAATATGAAGTCGTGTGAGCAGGCAGTAGTTTGGATATGAGGCTTATAAACCACTTTATTATGTCGATTATAAGTTCATGTTTGAGATGATTTCGTCAGTGGCATATGACTTTAACAGTAAACAGGAGAGGGGAGCTTCTTTAACTTTTATTTTTTAAGAGAAGACACTTCCCTTTTCGAGAGGCTCTAAAACACATGATGTGGTGTATGTATCAGCATGAATGGTACATTTTTCTTCCTCAAAGGAGATGATTTTAGGACGCTTGTCATTTGTGATAGCACCAATTGTTTGATACCAGTATGCTAGAGTGAAAAATGAAAACACTTTGGCCCTCGTATTCCTGCACAATTATAAGGGGTAGTTGGGCAGGCTGCTGGTAACTGTTCACTTATGTCTCATAGGTACTTGTATGAATGGTCCTACAGAGGTGTTTTTGGATTTACTGACTAGATGTAAAGCTATTTTATTTTGCATCAAAATGTGATGCTAGTTTCTCATGAATGTGCATGGTTGGAGTGTCTTTAGTGTAACTTGTAATATGTTCCCTTGACATAGGCAGTGTACATTGATAGATGGCTTATCAAGTGTACTTCTTTCTGCTGGAAAGGAAACTTGATGTGCCGTTCATGGACAATAAAGTTGTATCTTATCTTATTGTATCTTATCGTATCTTAACAAGAAATCTGAAAAAAAGCTCTGAAGAATCACGCAAAAAGATATCTAAGACATATTGGTGAAGTCTGGTTTCAAACAACTAATGCAATCATAAATGACAGTTTTTTACAGATAGCCATCACTGAGAGAGAAGATTGCATTCATGAGGACAAGTTGCACACTAATATCTAACGTGCAATACACTCTCTGGAAGAGGAAAGTTCCTCCTCTTAATATAGGCTGTTTCATTATTCATGTGACAGAGAAGCTAGTATTAGCTCATCTGGAGAAGACTGCAGTAGAAGTCTGGTTTACTGATGACCCCATGGTGTTTAGATGGAGTCTGAGCACAGAGTGCAGGATGACAAGGGTTGGAAGAATGCTGGTGAGTTCAGCTGGCATGGAAGAGAAAAACTGGTAGTATTGATTCTCACCATGATGTAAGTTTAACTGCAAATACAAGTTATGTGTACTATTTTGAATTGATTGGTGAATCAAGAAAGTGGACTTGTTCTGCATGAAATGTGAGAGATGGTTTCTTTTTGTTTTAACATAGAGAACTCTGAATATTTCATGTCAAATCTTTTCTGCTTGGAGCTGAATTTAAGCCATCTTTATGTAGACTGGTGGAAAGGTAAAGAGGGTGAAGACAAGGTGGAATGACTTCTCCATATGCTGGAGAATTCAGGTGGGCAATACCATGCAGGCTGAAAAAAGTTCAGTATTTGGTGAGGTGAAAAAAGGAGCTAGCCCTCTTGTTTCTTCAGTTTGCTCATCCTTCACATGATATTCACAAAAAGGATATCGCCCTCTCTGGGGCTATCGGTTTTGAAATATATGTGCTTACTACCCCATCCTTTGTCTTGTGTTTAGCACAGCAAGGGACAACACTACAGAAACTTCCAGCAATGGTTCAAATAGAATAGTCTCGCCCACTTTCATTTATGTAAAAGGGAGTGAGAAATACAAATCTTAGATCAATATAGTGTATTGAAACATTTATGTTGAACTGACTTTTATGTCATTAGTTACAGTTATCAAACTTGTTTTCAAGGTTGAGCACTGGATGTTGCACTTGGATGTCCATCCATACTGGAATGACTTGAAGATTTCTAGACTCAGTGAAAAGAACCAGAAAGTCCTGGTGGAGATGAGACACAACCCAAATTTCTTGCACTGCATGGTGGTAAATTTAATTATAGTGCAACCAAACTTTCAAATTTGACTTACATCAGTATACTTGAGACAGTGATGCTTGGTCTTGAAGTTTTCCAATGAAGTTTTTATTGCTAACAAGGAAAAGTGAATTTTTTTATTTTTCTTCTGTGCTTGAATAAGAGTATGTGTCATGGAAATTTTGTTCTGTTACATATTAAGTACAGATTGCATTTTGTCATAAGTGATAAGATTGGCCAGACTTGATATTTAAAGTTTGATGCTAAATTTTGCACAGATACTAGATGTAAAGCTGGGACATAATATTGGTCTCCAAGAAATATCTTTCTGCGAGATATCCTCACATTACAGCACTCCACATATGGTGGAACACATTTTTAGTATAAAGTTACTGGCTCAGTGCTGGTATGTGAATATGTGTGAAAATTTCAGCATTTTTATTGTTAGTGTGACTGAAAGTGTGTCCAGTCTTCGTGCCAGTTTGCATCTGTGGAAGTCTAGTCCTTCATCATTGCTTAGATGGTCATCTCATATGCTCATGTTTCTTTATCATTCAGACTCTCCAGAATTCGCAGTCTCTTGCAGCCTCTGCCAAAAATGTTCTTATCCACTGCATTTCTCTGGTGAGTTTTGTTTCTTTTCTAAGATTTTGAAGATATTCCTCACGTTACAAGTTGATGTTCTGAGGAAAGTTTTCATGAACTATTCACCCTAGTACATTTATCATTATAGCCAAGGTTCATAAATTGACCAAAATAAATTTCAGAATTTCAAATTGAAATATATTTACATGGTCAGATCCTTGATTGTTGTGATGTGATATGGTAGGAACACATTTTTCAAGAGACCATTTCACACTGCATTTTCATCTCCTCTGGAAGGATTTGATTCATCTGCATTACATATGATATAAATGAGAGGCTCAACAATATTATCAAATGACACAGAAGCATGATAATCAAAAAGCTGATTGGTGAATTGAAACAGTGATCATTATGGCTTAACTGTTACAGCGTGACAGGTAGGTCTAACACCAAATAATCATACAATTTCTCCGACCAAGTGACACAGGTTCACAAAGGAACGTGGAATTATTTTCTTATACATGCGAATTGTCGTCAGTAAAGGAAATTCATGATCTTCAAAATATAAAATTGATAAGTCTTTGAAAATGATGGGGAAAGTAATAATATTTCTTGACTCACATATTTTGTGAAATGATTTAAGGGGTTTACAAGCTTGAATGAATGAAAAAAAAAAGAGACCATCGTGGATTCTGAAACTAGAGATGTTGAAGGTAATTATTGGAATCCTCACCTACTAGTTACATTCAGTTTTAAGATTTGCATGGAAATGCCTGCTGTGAAGTGCAGTTTAATAGAGAATAATAAACATGACTGTGGATGAGTATAAAATATCAGTACCATGATTTGATTCTTACATTTGTTACATTTTTTACATCTCTTACTCGGAGAGTGAACCAACAGAAGATCTTCAGAGGAAGATTCCCCCATCTAACAAGAGTTTCAGCCCATTGACTTTCCGACATGAAGGGGCTGGGCCATATTTTGAGTCATGACTCCTTCTATTGACGATTTTTTATTTTTTTTTTTATTTGCCTCGGAAGGGATCTAAACCCGCAACCTCTAGTTTCTGAATTCCTTGCTTCACATCCTGTCTGCCATTGTGAAAGTTGCATTTTAGGTATTTTATTTAAACTTAATGTGCAGCATTCCATGTTCATTATGTTTGGTCCATATCCTTGCTGAGCTCTTTTCCGTGGTCTCTGCCAGATTCTTCAAAGTACGTGAACGCACCCGTTCTCGTATTCCAAGCAATATGAGTAGATCAAAGACTGAGGTGCTCATCATACCCCTTGGCCCGACTTCCACAGCTATTACTCTAGGCGCTATTCCAGCTAGTCTTAGTTCGAGAACAAGGTCACTGTACTTGGCAGTTTTGTACGCAAGCTTCTCATCCATCCTTGACTCAAACAACACTGTCAGTTCAATCAGAAGCATCAGCTTAGTGCTTGATGAATGCATGACAATGTCTGGTTGCATATTAGTTGTTTGAATTGCCTCAGGGTACATCTGACAGCCCAGCAAATCTGCTGCAATTTCCCAGTTGTCTATACTATCAAGTATTGTTGCCACCGGAGGGCTGGCAGATTTGGTGGCCTGCTCTGAATGGAGGAAGTACCTTGGAACAACCTTTGTTATTTGTCTTGTATTTGCCTCTTGTCTGGCCTTGTTAAGGTCTCAGTTAATACCAGCAGGACTCTGTTGTGGTGCCACATATACCACCCTTGTGTCAGTGCCACTTTGCAAGCTGATATCATGTGCAACAAGGTTTGCTCTCCATTGCAGAGTGGGCAGCAAGCATCTGCGGTCTTTCCCCATTTCTTGATGTTTGTGTCAGTGGATAAGAGGTTGACCTGATGATGAAGTTTAATCACATTGGTGCCATGTGCCAAATGTCGTTCCAAGTCAGAGATCTTTGCAGCGTGTTCTCCGATGTTGTCCATAGTCCTTGCTGGACCTGTTTCACTGCTTTCTGGACTTGTTTCTCATCCTCTGCATCTCTGATTTCTCGGATGACCATGTCTCTTTGTTCCTTTTGGTTTGTCCTGGACCATCATTTAATGTCACCAGGACCAAATCTTCTTCTGTTAGTTTGTGTATAGCCAATGATCTTATTCAGCTGTAGTGCCTCCTTTGCCGCATCAACTGCTGCACCGACTTTCCACTTCCTTCCTGTCTTTAGCATGGGTTGGACAGACCAAACCGATGTGTCTGATGATTCCTGAAGCATCATTGCGAGTCTGGATTTTCCAGCCTTATATTTCTCAAGTACTGACTTGAATAGAAGTGCTAGTTCTGCACTTTTGCTGTAAACAGCAGTATCTGTTAAACATAGTGGCACTCCTAACCATTTCCTGGTGAACTTGTTGATCTTTCTCTCAGTTGTCTCAACGGTACTTGAGCTGATTTTGTAGACACGCAGGGGCCTTTGGTATCAGCATAAACTGGAGGCACCAAATCTTGAACTTGCCAATAACCCCACAACAATCAATATGCAGTAGTCGATCTGATACAGTGTTACAGGTGAATATGAAATTCATGTGGAAGAGGTCAATCTAGTTGCATCATATGCATTGTATAGCTCATACATTAGAAATCCCATGAAGGGTTGTGTAATATTGATAACTTTATGATTTATAGTGAGTAAATTGAACCTCACCATTGACCATTTGGTAAGACAAATATAGAAGTAAATTTTAGTTCAGGTATGGTTCCTTTATATCTCCCTCACAGTTAGCTTGACTCTGTATATATTTCAGCTTCCAGAGGATGGCTGTGATGTACACTATGTGAAGATATTTGAGAACTTGTTCTCCAAAGTCACTCAGCAGTTTGAAGCTTTATTTGTGCAAAGTACTGAGGTTAATGGTGGGTACCAGTGACTAGTAGCACTAGATTAATTGATAACATTTTAAGGAAGACTAATAACCTAAATGTTTCAGATGAAATGAGAACTGAAAAGTTTTTGATTCAGTTTGCAGTGCAATTTGTTCTTCGTCATATCCTTTCTCATGTTTAAAAGTTTGGATGTGTTTGTGCTCGTAACATTTAGTGACATTAAGCACGATAGCTGTACTTTAGTTGACTGTCTCCAAGCTTAAATATCTCATTCAGAATGTGGAAAATGCTCTTTTCATTCTAAATGTTATTTGGTTATATGTGCCAAACATGTTAGGAAGCCATATCTGTGAGATAGGTTTTTGGCAGTTGAAACCAATTCATGCCCATAATGATTACATCATGAATACCAGGAAGGCTCTCTTTTTTGTGAATATCATGAATTTATTTTTTCTATATTTTGGGGATCTACTTTATTTGTCGTAAGGCCCACTGTATTCCAGATTCACTAGCTATCAACATGTTGAATGTGCTGTGTGCTCTACTAGAAAGCCCTGTCAGCTTAATTGCACAGAGACCACCTTGTTTCAAGTCTGTTTATCATGGTAAAGTTTGCTATGTGTAATTTGCTAAAATTTTATTCCATTCACTTAGTGTGCTACTTTGATTTATTTTGTACAGATTTTGGATTTTAAGTCTGAAAGACTTTTTCAACTATAGACTATAAGTGCTTCTCTTTCTATCTTGTGATGCAGAGTTCAGTGAAGCATTCAAGTTGTATATGTATTACAGTTTATACAATATTTTTATTATCGCTTGCATATGTTTACCTATTTGGCAGAAACTATTGACAAGATTCCTTTTTGTTATCTTTCTTGTTCACCTGTCTTTTATAGAATCCTTTGTCTGGCATCAGTAGACGAACTTTGCATCATCATGCCTTTCTAAAGAAATTTAATCCCACATCCATTATGTAGATATAATTTTTCAACAGCAGCTGATATTTTTTTTACTGATTTGTGTTATAACATTGGTTCCTCCATAGCTCTAAAGCTGATAAATAAATTTGATGATGGGAGTGAAAATATCACCTGGGTGTTGCAGTATTTCTCTTCTGTCACGAGTAAAATGTCAGATCAGGAAGGCAGGACAGGTAAAGCTCTTTGTTAATGCTATTTTGCTTATGTCCGCATAGCTGCCACACTTACCCTCTTCATTCAGATCCTTTTAAGCCTCCTTCCACTTCCCTTTCTCTCACCACCCCCACCCCAAACTGCATCCCCAATCTGAAAATAATTTGTAAAAATGAATACCTGGCTATTAGCAGTGAATGATACAGTGAACCTCGGATCTAATGAGGTCGCTGGAGTCGACCGTCAATCTTCGTTGAAGCTGAGGTCTCGTTGAACGCAAGGTCTCTGCAAGTCATGTGAAAACTGATCTATCTCTAGTGAGAACCTTTGGCTAAAGGGTACTTAACTTTGCACTTCAAAAATATCACTGGTTACTACCCTTGACTCCAGACACCATCGGCTTGACAACATGGGGAGCTGATACATGTAACGATTTTTTTTTTATGTAGACAAAGTCGTGTAAATATATTGAAAACCGTCTCAGAGTCTGTGATTAAAATTTCGCCTAGCACAATGATTGGTCCAAACAAAAGGCTTGGCCAATCATCAGCAGAGCATATTATTCCATCGTTCCATTGTCCATTCCCCTCCCTTCCCCTTGCCTTTGCATTGCAGAGATTTCAAAGACGGTATTACTCTTCCGTTTCCTTCCGCTGATCACCCATATGGTTCTATCTCTTTTCTCCATACCCTCCCTCCCTAATCTGCTCCTTTGCACACGCAGATATTACTGGTAACCTTTCATGTTGACTCAATCTTTTAAGTTGTAGACTGATACTACTGTTAGGAGCAATTGTTACATAAACCTTCAGGAGTTGCTTGTTGCCGACAGCTTTATTGCAGGTGAAAAGGATGTGCGATGGCCTAACTTCAGGTCGGTGACCTCCTTAGAGCCGAGGTTGCTAGTTTTTGTATTGGTTGGATCAGAGGTATTTTTACTATTTCAAAGATAGGAAAAAATAGGAATTTTTCTCGTTGAATGCAAGGTTTCGTTGAATCTGAGCTCGTATTGGAGGTTCACTATACTATAAAATGCTTGTTATATGGGCCTGCTTATAACTAGGGTTCTATTTGCTCTACACAGTGTTGAAGGTTATAAGAATAATAACATATTTTGAGATAAATGGCCAGGCTTTGTCTGGAGATGAGATTATAAACCAAATTTTATTTTATTAGCTGGTGATTGTGTTTTTTCTCTTTGTAGTGATATCACCGATGTTGCAGAATGAAAAATTAATGAAGATCTTACAGGATTCACTAAGCAGCACAGATACTAGACTTTGCATATCAGCAATGTCTTTGACAGCATGGCTTGCAGGCATTGTGATCCAGTACCAGTATCAGGTATGAAAGTGCCCATGATTTTATTTGCTTTTTCAGAAGGTGTGGATCCCAAATTTGTGAATGGGGGAGTAACATCTTGCATCAAATGAATGAGTTTCACATCTGCACTTATAAATTATGTTCTTTTATGATTTATTTTGTTTTGACTTTTCAGTTTTAAATCTGTCAAGACTTCACACCGTGTTCTCACAAACTGAAGGGCTCTGTGACATTTTATGACAAAACACATTATTTACCACTGTTGAGCGGTTGGGGGGGAGAGTCATGTCAAAAGAGACTAGAATACAGTGTACGTTTTGATAATAGATGAAATTTAAAAGTGAAATATAGAAAAACAAATATGGCTCTGTGGAGTGGCAGTAAGCATGTATACTAAATATCCCCACTGCTAGTTAAAGTAAGCTGAAGAAGCTCAAAATCAAGATGATGGATAATGTGTATTGTCATGAAGCCCTTCAATTGTGCTGTCTCATCCTCAGACTTATCATCATGTCACAGTGACCTCTCAACTTTTGTTGACCAGCCTTGCATCTTCCAAACCTCTCAGATCTCTTCCTGTGTTGAAGCTGCTTAATGCTGCCCTGTCCATTGCATGCTGTGGTGCTTCTCCTTGTGGTGCTGTGCAGTTTGTGAAGAAACAGCAAAATTTTACATCTGCGAGGATATTTACGGATTTAGAGCTGAGACAGATATACTTGTATCTTCAGCAGTTCATAGTTCAGGTGAGATTCAGATTTGTTCTATGATTTGAGCATACACAACTTATTTTTTTAAAAATAAGTGCATATGGTCAGGTCTGTTTTATTCTGAGGGAGAGGAAGATGGTGTGGCATTAATTATAATGCTTTTGTGTCAGGGCATGAGGTAACATCAAAATATGATGGAAGTGAAAGTCCTGTCAGCATCTTAAAAAAAAATCACTTCACTGTTAGAGCAAGAATGAGGTAAAAATATTCAGTTCTTCTTTAAAGAAATGTAATATATCACCTACTTGATATGGACTTACTAACTCAATACCAATTGTCACATCTATTATAAAAAAAAACAAAAAAACTCAAGTTTTAACATTGTCTGAAATTTGGTAGGCAGGGTCTTTTTGCCTGAAAGGTGGTCCATGTTTAGGTTTTGTTAATCCAGCTGACCTCTTAGTATATTTTCTTGAATTTGATTTATATTGTAAGCACATTCTTTGCTGCATTCTATCTTTTTTATTATTACAGCTCGATATGTGCTGAGATGGGTATAGTTGAGTAGACTGCGAGGCCAAGCAGAACTAAGCATAACATAATTGGTGGATGACCTCCTTAGTGCTAATTTTCAACAAAAGCTGTTGTACTGGTCTTGATGAGTATACTATAAAAAGTCTAGTATATGTAGAAGTGGCATGTCTGGCCCTGCTGCGCAGCCACTGCCACGCCGTCACCATCTCTCCTCTCCCCCCACCCTCCACCACCACCCCAAATCATTTTGGGTGGTGTTGAGTCACCCCAGTTAGTTTTTAAGAAAATTCTTGTCTACTTAGAGAACCTTAAGCTAGCTTGAAAAAATTGAAATGAATATTTTGTTGGATCAGTTGCTTGAAATAACATACCAAACAGACTTTGCAGTCCTGAGAGATAAGGAACTTTTATTGGATTACTGAATACCTACCCTTGTTCAAAGAGTATATTATCCACTGATATTGAGATTGTAAATTATCACATTTGATCAGTACCAGGTTGGAATCTCAGAAGTCAGTACAAAAAAAATTGATTGGCAGCTACCAAGCTTTTTTATAAATGTTTCAGTTTTACAGTCATAGTAGTGGTGATGATTACTATTGTTTGCTTAATCGTGGACATGCATATCAAAAATAATGTTCTGTTTTCCAGTGCTTTTTCCCTCTAAAAATTATCTGTGGTGCATACTAAGACAATCTGGCGAAGAAAAAGCATTGTTCTGTTATCACATGCTTGTGTAATATAACGCAATAAAAACAGCAAGGGTGACCTTGTGTCTAACCCCTCCCCCAAACAGCAGCAGCTTGTGGTAAAAATGATGACATCACTGAAGTTCCAGCAGCTACAGACATCTTTATCTGACAATGTGTTATTTAGCTTTCAGTTAAGGTTTTAGTCATCCAAATTTAAAAGTAAAGTTTGACCGTGTAAACCAGGTAAAATATTCTGCACATTTATTGCTTCAGCATGATTTTGTTTGACACAGCTGCCGTTTACAGTAGAATTAAAAGATTTATACTGACATGTTATCACCCATTCTCAGAGCACTGGCTAGACAGTTTGACCGCGCAGGTGGAACGTGTTTGACATAAGCTTATGGCCGCCATGCATGCAGTGGGTGTAAGAATTTGGACTTCGCATAATGTAACCCTGTAGTTTCTCTGGGGTAGGCAGAGGCATTATATCATGTTGACAGACACTTGAAAGACCATTTTCTTGGAATAACAGAGTATTGTATGATTAACATGCTCTGCAGGATGGTGCAACTTTCCTTTAAGTACTGTGTTGTGACTCTTAACCCTTTACACCCTGAGTTACCTGTTACTACACATCCTTGAGCTCCTGGTGATCTCTTTGTGTGTGAACCTGTCCTAGGGGATATTGGTGATAGGAAAGTCTCATCACGCTACTCGTATAACAGTTTCAAAGAGATAACAGTTTGGGGCTGCATTGTAAAACATCAAAGTAATATTAATGAATCTAAAGTTATGACTTTAAGAATTCTTCATCACATAGCAGTCCAAGATGGTGAAGTAGGTATACATCTTTGCTTAATGAAATGTATTGAGGTTATGACATTCAAGAATAAATTTGACACTAGTGATTCAAGATTGTGTTTTTTAAGGAACAGGGATAGCTATTTGCTTCACAGCCTTAAAAATCCACATTATTTTGTCATAAATTTTCAACCTCTTACATATATCCTTGGCCTGAATGCCACTGAGAAAATGCTGCTTGAAAGTCAGGATTTTCACACTGCATGGGCCACCATAACTGGCCTTCTCTTTAGTGCGGGGCAGAGGCATGATGTCAAAAAGTGAGAGGCAAGCCAAGACTTGTTATGCAAAGACAGTTATCCACATTCGAAAATTATCCATGGTGCTAAACTATATACTTTCTTTTTATATAATTGACACAAGTATTTTGTAAAGACTGGAAACAGTTGCCTGATTTTGATCGCAACTCTGCTATCTGAGAAAAGGTCGGATAAACATTTGGTAGAAGGAGCATCTGCCTGAACATTGTTTGAGTCGCTTTATTAATGTATTCAAAACCTGAATGGTTGACTGATGTATGGCTTAGTGAGCCCTCAATGGCTTACGGTTCTAAATATATAAAATTAACATTTGCTTGAGGAGCACTTTCAGGTAATTTAGGATTTGATTGATGGTTAACCATTGTCTCAGTCAACAATTTCTGTGCTCAGGAATGGTGCTAGCTGTATCACTAGTCATAAATCAATTAACAGGCTTTCCAGAGCTGGTCATATCCAAAGTGGTGGGATATGAATCTAGGTGAAACTGAGGTTGAGGAGGGAAAAACTACACATCCTCAAGAGAGAGAGAGAGGAAAAAAAACAACTAAATGCGTCTGAGAGAGAGTCCTCTCACTTTCACATATTGCTTACCAACCCCTCTCCTTACTCTCTTCTCCCCCCCCCTTCTCCACCCCAAAGACATGACTTCGGAAATTGAAAAGCGTTTTTCCAGAACGCACTAAGTCCAATTTACATTTTTTGTCAGTAGAAACAAATTTTAAGTGAAAGACAGATGGAATTAAATATCAAATTCCTCTCTCCACATAAAGTAAGAGTATTTTAAAAGTAACTTTAGAGACATGTTAAATGAGATCTTTGTAAACTCATACATTAAATAATGTTGTTGACAAATTGTGCGATTCTGCAAAACGCTCCAAGTCCATGGACTTAGCTCCTTCTGAAACATTGACATTACTGAGATAAATATTTTGTTCACTGATGGCATTGTCTTGTAATAAAATATATTTGAAATTGAATTAATTGATTGATGTGTGCATATGCGTGAGAGAGTGTGTGTGTGTGAATGGGAGAGCGTGAGAGAGAAATAGTGTGTGTATGGATCTACTACATTTAGATTTTTAAAAAATGTACAATTAACAATTACAAAAAAAAAATTAAAAATTAAAACTTGTGCAGTAATCATTGAAAACAGACAGACAGGTTCTATTCAACAAAATGTCAGGTTTTAGTTTTACCGGTACTAAAATAAGTGATCTTTTAAAAGGGACCAAGTCCTGTAAAGATGGGCGAACCAGATGCAAGTAGTCGCCCTCTTTATATTCAAAATAAATTTAAATATCTGCTTTCTGAGATAAACATACCATGTCTGTCAATTATTTTCTTAAATTCAGAGTATTCCAAGCCTCAAAAATTAATTAACATCCTCACAACAAGAAGATTCTATAGTTAAACTCCGACTCGATATCAACCTTTAACGTCCGAGGAAGTGACCGATACGGTGCATGCGCGAGGACTAATCGCGTTTTGGAAAGCCAGAGAGCTTGGACTTAACCCCTTTAGAAAAAACGGCAATATTTTACCAGCTTGGTTAATGTGGTCTAAGCTTGTTTTGAAGCATCAGCAAATCACAGGATGAAAAGAGAGTAGGAATGCCTTGATGTGAAACACTTAGCTAAATTTTCAACGAAAGTGGACTTAGTGACTTTTGGAAAAACGCTCTTCAGTTGTGTCCATTCATCCATCTCTCTGCCCCTTCCCTTCCCCCTCTCCCATCTCACCCCTGCTGTTATACTCAACATGGTATGCCCATGCAATGGATCATTGGACCATTTCAGTTTTTCTCGATCGTGTAGACTGGTCCTTTCTTTCCAAATCACAAAAGGTTTCACAAGTATTCTTCTAAATAATCCCATGGTCATCTCTGACCAACATAAGGATGTCAAACTGATTGTGGCGTCGATGTGCCAACTTTCTGACCGGCTCTTCAAAGCATGTGGACTGATTTATGACCAGTGATGCAACTAGCACCGCCCTTAACCGCAGAAAACACTCCCTGAGACAATAGTTAATTGTCAGTCAAATCCTATCTTGCTGTGTGGCATCCTAATGATCTAACTTGCTCCTCTTGAAAATTTTAATTTTGTGTTATAAGAATCGTAGGCCAATGAGAGCTCACTAAGCAATTCAGGCAATCTCCTATTCCTCTCCCCCCCNAAAAAAAAAAAAAAAACCCACACAATCATACATAGGCTCTGCATACATTATTAAAATGGCCCAAACAGTACTTAGACAGATGCTATTTTTATGAGGTAATTATCCTGCCTCTTCTAAGATTACAGCTTTGCGATCACAGTGGGACACTTGTTCACAGTCCTTACAAAAGACTTATGTCAGTTATATAAAACAAGGCATGCAAGTTAGCCCCATTGAAAGTTTTCGCATGTAGATAATCGTCTTCGCATACCGCTTGCTAGCTTGCCTCTCGCTTTTTGACGTCATGCCTCTGCCCCCTGCTAAAGGGAAGACCAGTTATGGTTGCCGTGCTGTGTGAAAATCCAGACTTTCAAGCTGCATTTTCTCGGAAGCTCTTGGGCAAGGGAAACATGTAAGGGGTTAAAAATGTATGGGAAAATAATGTGGATTTTAAGGCTGTGAAGCAAATAGTTATCCTTGTCCCTTTAACAGTTTTGCATACAAGGGTAGACTGCCAACAGTAATTTTGTTAGCTTTAGCTTAATTGCAGATGTTTTTCTTTTCATCTTGTGTAGGATGAACCTGATCTGAGGAATGAGGCAATGGAATGCATCAAGAAACTATTTGCTGGAAAACCAGAAATACGTAAGAGCATTGGGGTGTAATGTTCAAATAGGCAGTGAGAGATATTGTCAGAATGTTAGTGATCAGTTCCTCCATTTAGCAGTGGCACTCTCTACTCCCTAGGGATCTGAGAGAGTCCTATAGTGATCTGGCTGCTGGGCTAAAAAAAAAATAAATAGGAACCTCTTACTTGGAGAGCGAGGCAACAGAAGATCTTCAGAGAAAGATACCTCTGTCTAACAAGTGTTTCGGTCCTTTGACTTCCTGACACTCTGTTGGGGCTGGGCCACACTTGGGTCATGACTCCCAAGTGTTCTTCTGTTGCACACTTGGGTCATGACTCCCAAGTGTCCTGTTGATTTTTTTCCCCCCCCCGCCTCGGGAGGGATTTGAACCCGCAACCTCCAGTTCCTTAATCCCTTGCTTCATTTCATCTCTGCCACTATGAAGCCATAGTGGAAGTTGCAATTTAGGTATATTTAAACTTACTGTGCAACATTTCACTGTTCACTTTGTTTGGTCCATATCCATGCTGAGCAGCTCTTTTCCGCAGTCTCTGCTAGATCCTTTAGAGTTCGTGATTGCACCTGTCCTTGTATTCCGAGGCAACTTGAAGACCGAGGCTCTTACCATACCCCTTGCCCCTATCTCCACAGCCATTACCCTAGCCATTATTCCTGCTCTTCTTAGTTCGAGAACAAGGTCACTGTACTTGGCAGTTGTGTACGCATGCTGCTCGTCCATCCTGGACTCATATGGCACTGTCAGTTCAGTCAGCAGCATCTGCTTTGAGCTTGCTGAATGTGTGACAATGTTTGGTCTCATATTGGTGTTCGGATTGCCTCAGGCTACATCTGACAGCCCAGCAAGTCTACTGCTATTTCCCAGTCATCTGTACTATCCAACACTGTTGCCATTGGAGGGCTGGCAAATTTGGTGGTGGACTTGCTGCTGGTTGCCTGCCCTGCGTGAAGGAAATAATAATACTAGTGTGTGTGTGAAGGAAATAATAATACTAGTGTGAAATCGCATGAGTGGACATTAGCCAGGATATGAGACTTATAAACTGCATTATTATTATTAATGTTGAAATATTGATTTTCATCAGACTGACTGCATTTAAGACCACATAAAGATACTGAGCATCTTTTTAAAGAAAGGACATGGGCTTGATCTGCCTGGCTTGTATAACTTCCTCTTAAAAACATTTACGCGTTACTCTTGACTCAGTTTAATCATCCTTGGCATAATTCCACTCTTTTGAAAAACTATTTTTTTTCTGTATAATTGAACATTATACTAGTGACACCAGATGCAAATATTGTTAGAAAGATTAATGTGGACAGACTTACAGATCACAGATATTGTGCAAGGAAGCCGAGGCAAACAGTAGACATGACTGACAGTGTAGTTATGATTATGACCAGTATCACCCTTCGTAATGAGGAGTTGTGACTAGGCTTAGTCAGTTGTATACAGTCGAGTCCGCTTAACTCCAATTCGCTGGGACCACCCCAATGAGTTGGAGAAATCAGAATTCGTCTAACGATTTCCAAGGCGAGTCAACCGTATGCGAGCGAGCGAGCACCCTGGGGAGGTCACGAGGGCAATTCAACAGGGGATGTAACTAAAGATGGCATATTGGGGAAGTATTTTAAATGGGATTATTTCTTTTTATAAGAAATCGCTCTGAGTAGTAGCTTAATAGATGAAGAGGCCGCCGCTTTTTCCACTTGTTCCCGGTTTTTCAAGATCGTAGAAAGCGTGCTAACGGGAACGCCATATTTCTCAGCTATGACATTCTTTGACATCGCACCTCTGTCGAGTTCCTGGAGCATGTTAATATTCGACTCAATGGAAAGAGTCTTGAGATTTCTTTTTACAGGATTAGAGGAAGCCATTATTTAGAGGACAAATTCAATTTAATTCAAGTTGAAAATGATAAAGATGGGTCAACCGTACGCGAGCGAGCGAGCACACTGGGGAGGTCACGAGGGCAGCCTCTTGTCTGTTTACCGTCACAGTGCAATGGGCCGGATGCGTTGTACTGTATGTATACACTGCTGCTGAGATGTTTAATTATCGATCAGTTTTTCAGCACCGCCGAGCCCTCCTGCATTCTCTTCCCCCTACTGTCTTATCAGCGGTGGTGTAATACACACGCCCTACTTATTGTGCTGCCGTTAATGGCACTCGCAGTGTCCCGTTTTATTGCTTCTCTCTATCCGCGGCACCGGCTTGTTTGTTTTTCAAGCCGTCGGCATTGTTTGGTACCACACGGGGAGGAAACCAGGAGGTGATTTTGCCTTTGTGGCAGCACTGGGCAGTTGGACTAATCAGAAATGGGCATTAATTACTTCGTCTTATGCAAGGATAATTAATAGATGCAAAGAAGGAAAAAAACCTATTATTTCTCTTTCTTTCGACTAATAAATAATTGGAGGTATCCGGTTTCGACATACATGGACTCGACTGTATATCCTGTGTCTGTATAGCATTAATGTGTCTTTCCTTAGGTGTAATTCTACTGTAATATGTGAAAGATTAGTGATGAAACTGATTTAATTTTCAAAACTTAAACCACACTATGTTATTATTAATTTGTTATTACTGTCCCATAGCTTAGTCAAGATTTAGTTGGCATGTGAAGTTTTGATGCTTTGTATGGAAAGGCATTTACAAACTACTTTGAAATGCCAACATTAATGAGGATAGGAAAGAAGATGTGGATTCCGAAGTCATCCTGACTATGAAGGGGTTAACCTACAGATTTAAAACTCAACATGCTGACATTTAAGCATCTACATGCTATTCATGCAAATTTTCGCAACTAATAAGTTTGTAGACTTTCCCTTGGCACTGACTGACTTATGTAACATGACCTACTGATAGGAAGATTGTGTGCTGGCAATTTTTTTTTTCACTGTTTGCTATTTGTACAAGGTTTTACACATCTCATTAATTTATCCAGGGGTCCCAAGCTAAAATGCTTTCCACACATGTTGTTTAGCTTTTCCTCCAAATTTTGACCCAAAGAAAAATGCCCCTAAACCAATTAGATTTTGAGAACTTAGGCCTTTTCATTCAGTAAACAGCATAACCATACCCACCTAACAACCGCAAAGTTTATACTTGAGTGGCTAACCACACCTAAGCCTCTACAAATGTATTTGCGCCTATCTAAGCCTTTGAAATTCAAATCCATCCCCAAGATGTGACCAGAAATAAAGTATTGAGGCAGTTTGATATCTTGACATGAATGCCCTCAAGCTTCCTTTCACACAAGCATTATAACATGTTCCTGTATCCTATATTTCAGGTCAGTATGTCAGTCTTCACCCATGGAATATCTTGATGCTAGAATCATTTCTGACATCTCGGACGCAAGCGAAACTCACAGATCTAGAGCTTGAATTTTGCTCATTAGTTAGGGGACCAAATCTTTGTGCTTCTGATGATAAGGATTGAGCCCTCAAGGTGGACAAAAATAGTGCTCCTTTTGTCAGTGCTTTCTGAGACTTATCTGTGGTGCCTGCTGAAACAGTTTTGCATTTCACAAAAAAAAAAGCAAGCATCATTCTGTTATGACGCAATAAGGAGGTCCAAGTGACCAGGGTTTGGCGTTACTCCTCTTGCCCGAGCAGCAGAGGCTTGTGAAAAAATGAGTATGTCACTGAATTCCAGCAGCTGCATTTGCGTCTGTTTTACAATGCTGTTATGTAAGGTTCTAGTCATCCAAAGTTAAGTTCAGCTGTGCAAACCAGATAAAGTATTCTGAATGTTTCTTGCATCAGCATGAATTTTTTTGATACGTCCGCATAGCACAGGCTGGGCAGTTTGGCCATGTGGCTTAGCCTTCACTGGCTGTCAAAAAAGACTTCCCATTAAGTCCATCATGGGGCATACAGTGTCCCACACTCCTTATATAGCAGAAAATAGAAAACCTGCGTTATGGCTAACGTGGGACATACAGTGCCCCATACTTATTATATAGTAAAAACACACATCTTCTTGTAAGACTGTTGTGAGGCATGGAAGTACCCATAGAAATCATAAAAAGGAAAAAAGGAAAATCATTATTATTCCTTGCATATCAGTCGATTTCATAGTGGAGGAGCTAAAGGAAGCATTTGCATATCTGCAGTAAGTAATTATAAAATTATTTCATGTGTGCTGTATTTAAGTGCACATGATTATTGTCACCAACCATCATCATCCATTTATAGTTGTCTTGATAGTTGAGATCTTCATCACTTTCATCACCATTTCTCTCGTCATTATCATCATCATTTTCGTTTACGTCGTTGCTTGTGCTCGATTTTTCTGCCTCTTCCTTTTCATCATAATCATCACATTTCCATCTATTTGATCTTAGATAGGCAAGAAAGCATGACTACAGGCTAATAGATATTTGGCAATTTTCGTTATCTGGCATTGTTTCTTCAGTCAAGGGCTGTCTCTATTCAGTCACATCAGTAATTATGACCGACAGTTGACTTATGAAGTGCTTAAGAATGAGCTGATATTCACATTAGTTTACCAGAACCGCAAAGCTGGGACTCTCCAACAGAATACAATTATATATTTTTGAAGCATTAGTCAGTTCACAATCGTGTCTCTCAGAAAGGAATTTCCATGAGGAGACATAAAAATTACCACACTGTGAATGATTTATGACATTAATGTAGGCAATGAGAGTTAGCGACCACCGTATGGAAAGACCTTTACAATCACAGAAATGCACAGCCTGGATGGTCATTAGCAGCCATGACCTGGCTTCAGGACGATGATGGTGACCAAAGAATGTTATATTGCCATGTCAAGCAGCTGAGTTCTGGTTAGCATTAGGACAGTGCCATTTTCATCGTAACTGCCAATGGTTTCAGCAGGTTGGGGCTACACCTCACATTGCATGTCATTCTTGCTTGAAGGACAAGTTTGGACAACGTCTTCTCAGCAGACTTTTGGACATTGAATTGGTGCCCCATTTATCTGATTTCAACTCTCTTATTTTCCCCCCGAGCTACATAGAAGATAGGCTTTATTAAATAGCTTCAGAAAGTACCAAAAACTGCAGCACGACAAAGAATGAGATCCACAACATTGCTTTTCCAACATGTCAGCTTGTTTTTCGGAACTTTCAATCGAGGGTGTGGCTATGCCTTGAGATAGGAGGAAGGAACCTAGACTAACATTCCTTACAAAGGCTCATGGCAGTCTTTTGTTTTTGTAGGATGGGCATGCACGGAATAGTTCATGCACTCGTCAAAAACTAAGTTCTTATTTATGATGGAGATTGAGGAAAACATGCAGTACTATTTTTCACTGTAATGATAAATGTTGAACGATGAAATTTGTTTGCGTTCATTTTGCAATTTGCACACATTTTTGCCACAAAAATTTTGGTATGCATTTTATTTGATTTTTATTATATTAGAGAGGTCATATTTTTTTCCACAATAGAGACCCATAGTTGGATTTACTTGTGAGTTTTTTCAACATTTGATTGATTTTTGAAAAGCGACCACCTTCCATGTCTTCTAAAGAAGATGTATTGCTAATTACAGGTATCTAATTGTCCTTTATCCTGACTCAGTCTTGAACCTAATCTATCTGTAAACATCATATCATTTTATACTGTCATACAATATAGCCACTTTTATCAGTAACATCATATCCGGTGATTTTAGCGTCTTATTTAAATTAAATGAAGGACCCATAGACATAGCACCAAAACATGTTGTTCTGGTGGTATGCTAAGCCCGTATGACTGCCTAAACGCCACTTGTTATCACATTTCTAAAGAAAGGGTTGGGACAGCCGACTTGATACACTGAAAAATCCCTGTATAAAAAGTATGGGTACCTGTATGCCCCACGACAGCCTTAACGACATATTGAAAATCAACACGATTATTCTTTATATTTCAATTTTAAAAAATTCCAAATATAGCAAAGTGAAGCTAATTAGTAACTTGAGGAATACATGAAATATGGAAGCGAACTAACTTCGTTCAGAAGTCATATGAATTTGAAAACTCCTCTGGAGCACAGAATACCCACGACAGCTGGTGAAGGTTAAACGTATTTGACCTAAGCTTGTGGCCACCATGCGTGCGGTGGTTGTAAGATTCAGACTTTGCATAATACTGCCATATGCGTTGTCTAGAGTGGGCAGCGACATGTGGACAGACACATGAAAGACTTATTTGAATGAAAGGGTATTGTACGGTTTAACAAAGTCTGTAGCACGATCCAACTTTCCTTTAATAAACACTATACTTGGCCTTGGGATAATCAGTTGCATGCCAGTCTGGGCTATTACAGATGTGCTCTTTCTTGTGGGAAAATTTTATATCAGCAGCCCTATAATGTCATTCCAACCGGATTACTATTCATGTATATTAGTAGACTTCTGTGCTCGTACACACAGAAAACCAAGATTTCATTGCACTATAAGAAGAGTTTGCTGCTCTACAAAACATTCTATCCTCACTATACTGAATCAGCTTTCAAAGTTTTAGCTGTTCCCATAGAAAGTGACTGTCACATATTGCTACAAATTTTCACGTTTTTCAGACTGCTGCAGTTTTGCAAATTTTCACTGATGTAGATATTTTCTGCAATTTTGGTGCAAATTTTGCCAAGTTTTGCCCAACAATGCATTTTTTGTGCTATAATCGCAATATTGTGTCAAAAGTAATACAGAAACTGTGTTCCATTTCCACAACTTGCAATGGTACTGTAGTAATAATGCAATAAACAAAGTTATGAAGCTATTTTTGAAAATTTTATCACTTTTTGCATTCTATTCTTGGTGAAGATTTTGAGGGCTTAAATGCAGTTTTCTGCAAGGACAGTTTTAGTGAATCACACAGTAGTGCAGGCTGATTAGACCACTTTTTTTCTTTCAGTCGTTGTAATGGTATTTCAGTTTAGTTCTAGTTTGTGAACAATGACAGAGTGTTAAATAAAAGGGGCCTTTTCTTTCATTTCTGTGGTGCTTTTATTTTAACCACTGTCTTCTGTACTGTAACCACCACCACCTTTTCCACGGTCTATGTTGTAGTTGGTGAAGCAGTTGTAGCATGATGATTTATTGAACCTCCCCCTCCCTCCCCGTCATTACTTGGCAGTACATTATATGAAGCCTCAGAGAAATGAAATGGGCAGGGGTGAAATGCATTTTGTGACAATATATTGAGACAAATACAAAAGATGAACTTCCAGACAGATTCTAATATTTACATTTATTTTTCCACAACATTCATTTGTCATTGAATTCAAATAAGTACGGTGGATCTGAATGAAACAAGAATATGTGCAAACATGGATGAATGGGATAAGGGAAATACACTGCTTGCTTGAACATTGTGGTCATTGCTAGATCTAACATAGTGAATATCGCAATTGCTTTTGCCTGTCTCCATCTCTAGTGATGTCATTGCATATAAGAAGAGTCCATGGTGTACACAGTGTATTAAACTGTTTTAAGTCCATGATGTACACAGTGTATCAAACTGTTATTAAGAAGAAAACAGAGACTGGAGGTGGACTGGTGCTGTGATTGGATTTGGAAGACTTTAAACAAAATTAAAGCAACAAATACAGTACTTTCACTGGTCATCAACAAAAAGGAAGCTGTAAAAGGCATTATAAGAAGGGACAGCGACGGGAGGAAAGAGAAAGAAAATTGAGTGAGACTGCATTAAAAAAAAAAAAAGAGACAGGTCACACAATAAATAGAGATAGACAATTCACTGTGATAATAAATGACCATTGGAATAATTGGAAAATCCACTCCAGCAATCTGATTTTCTTCATGGACTCGTACGAAACATGAGCAGACATGACACTATTTAGCTTAATGTATTCTTGGTCCTACCAGCCATCCTAAAACTTGATACCTAAAGCAGGGGAAAAGCCAGCACAAGATTTGTTCTCATTTCATTCTAGTTAGTCGAAAAAGTTAAGTAGAAAACAAACAAGAATTTATGCTGCCTCAGTACCTGATGCACACAAACACACAGAGTTAGAAGTGATACACAAAGAGATGATCATCTAAATAAACTACAACTGTACAGTCTTTGCTGTTGTGCCTCCTGTGGTTCATTTCTGGTCACTGCATCCATACGATAATTTAGCAATATATAGAAATTTAGCATTTAAAAAAAAAAACAAAAAACAGTACAAGTTGAAGCACAAATAATTCATACTTCAAATTAAAACAATGTAACATGATCCTGGGGTTTCAGTGATTTACAAGGGCAAGGTAAACAATAATGCTGATATTGAAACTCCATGCCAACATTAATTGCTTTCATGTTCAACATGGGGCACAAAGACACAAAGTAAGATAGGTTGCAGTGACCAGAATAAACGGAGCAAGTCCGATATTTGAAAAGGTAAAAATTGCAAAACTGTTACACACTTCCACCCTCCTGATGTGTTTCTTCATCAGACTATAATATGAATAATGGTGTATATCTGTGGTTTACACATACATTCTATTGTTCAGTCTAAATTTAAAATGTTATCAAAAAAAAAAAAAACCTAAGGGATATATGATAAACTCATGGTCAGTGCACACAAAGTCAGCATGAATTATTCACAGAACAAGCAATTATCAGGAAGAAATTGCTGACAATAAACAAGTCATTACAACCTGTACAGCACATAACATTACAGCATTGGTGGTGTGCATATAACTTCATTTAAAGAAAACAAGATATACATGGATGAGAAGGACAGCACATGTATATGTACAACTCAGATCCTTTAGCATGTATGTATGTATATATATATATATATATATAATATATATCAGTTGTAAATGCTTTTAGCTGTGGATCAAAGTTTCCTAAAGAGAATAAATGTTGCCATTAAAACCCTGAAGGTTATCTTGAAATCCAAATTTACAGGTGTGTAACTGTTCTACTTAAGAGAAAGCTTCAAAAACAAACTCTTAACCATTGAGAGGTTAACCAAAAATAAAAAAGCATGCCAAGATACCCTTAGAATGAACAAGCATTCTCACTTTATCTCAATCAAGATTAGAGATATATATCTTATGCCTCTTGAGGCTTCAAAATAGCTTTCCCAGCATGAGAAGTTTCATAAAGCTGTTGTGTAGTGAGTGTACCTATATTTTAAACCACCAGAACGATGACACTAACCATAAACTTCCACTAAATAAGATGTCAGTTTATTTTCAGTTTATTTTTAACTGTTGGGTACAATGCACACACACTGACATAGGAACACACTGTTCGCAAAGAACCCTGCCAGGATCTAAAATTCACAAACTGAACTTCAGGTTATACAACAGAGAACACGCGCCATTGCTCATGATGGGCTGAAAGGTATTTGAAAGGTTCAAAGTTTGTGAAGAAAAAAACTTGCAAAATTTTATTGTGCTGACAAGGTCAATCTTCTTAACTCATAATTAGATTGTATCAGGAAATGATTATCATCCAGAATTCAAAGGGGAGGGAATCTGAACTGGTCCTGAACAAAATCTTGACCTCACCTGGGGTGACCAGGACTGTGTGAACAATATTAAGTATAGGGAAAAGAATACTTCACACAACATATTGCTTCAAAACAAAAATGTGTATATCACTTCTTTGCATAATGGCTTTCAACAAAAGAAAAAAAAAAAAGAAACCATTGGGTTTCGTTTAGTTGTATTAATTTTAGACATGCATATTTCACAGCTGGGCAAACATTCCTGCCGATTTCTATCTTATTGGGGAACAGAGCTTACAGGGAAATCAGCAAGTAATTCACTTGCTGCACCAAGTGCTTGATTCACAGCTGGTGTACCAGCATATTATTGCTTATAATGAAGAAAATGCAGTGGAACACTAATATAACACTTTTCTTTATTCACAAACTTCACAGGCTTCCAATATCTAAATTATAAGAATGGACTGGGATGGTACTTTCCTTGGCAACTGAGCCAAATTCAACGTCTGTAAAATTCTGTCAGTACCATCAACCTTAACCAAATAAATGTATTAGAGTTTATGCCTATTTGCCGAATGTGCATGATTTCATTAATAACATATGGGCAAATTTGTGCAGCTTCCTCCATTTTATCCTGTTCAATTCCATTCTCCTTTCATTGACATCAAGAAGTGTCACTATGTCAATGGATAAACCCATAAAATGGACATCCTGTGTCCCGTTCATAGAGCAGGAATGCATATTAGTCCAATACAAAGGGATAGGAGAAACTCCACATAACAGCTGAGGACATTACAGGAGGCATTCCCTTCAAACTTGAGCTTGGAGAAATCCAAGCATAATACTGTACGAATTTTAAGAAAAAAAAAGTTGACATACCAATAGTCTAGGCGAATTTGTGTTCACAACTTTGTTATAATTGTGTTCCACTGTAGCTTGCCTTAAAGATGATGAATTATATTTAGAGGTGAGCTTTTATCTTCCTTAAAATGACTAGCAAAGAATATGATGGTCTTCACAAAATACTATGCATGAACTCCAAGCATGAACATATATATCTATGCCATTCAGCATAATAAGCATAATAGAAAATAGCCAACTGTCCCACAGTGAAGAAGCTGAAACTAGTTCCACATGGGGTAAGGACCAAATTTTCTTGTCTCACTATTTTAAATGGCAAAAACTGAAGACGATCTTCAAATTCAGAGCAGATTTGTCCAATTTACTAACAATGAACTATCCCTCAATAAATGAGTTGAATATGGACCCTGTTAAGCACAGAACAACACTTATGTGGTAGAAAACAAAAAATGTCCCTAAACCTCAGTGATGTTCCATTTTTTTGCCAGTACATTCACTGAAACAACGGTTTCAAGCACAATAAAGCAATGGCTCAGACAGCAGACTTTTGAATACTGTGATACTTACAAGGCTCAAACATACACTCTGAATAACCACAAAAAGTTAGAATGAGCAGACATGACCAACCTTGGCCATACACCTCTCAAGATGCAGCCATGATAAGTCCCACTCCACAACAAAAGCCCTTTACAAATCGCACTTTGGCCAATTAGAACTATAATGTTGCCACAAAGTATGCCTAAGCAGGTGCATATGTTTGAGCCAAGCATGGAATGATGCAATGTACACTTATAAACTTGCTGAACACCAGATTAACTCATACATAGTCCACCTGAGGAAGTAATGGAGATGCCAACTGAACAGGCTACAAATTCATGACAATGAGTCAAGACAAAGGATAATTACAACAAATATGGATTTTAACAGGTCCGAAAGTTCACAAAACTTTCAATGAATTAGATAATCTCTATATTAAAGTTCCCTGAAGTTTTACCTGTGGTCAACAATTCTGCATAACTCCCTCAGAAAACACAAACTGCAACATTTCAACATCTTCCTAATACTCAAGCTGGCCGCTCCGAATGCCAAGCATGTAAATTTCATTAAATACCCCTCATAAGAATCCTTATGTCCCCCATAGTGATTGTGTCACTGGTCAAAGGTTTATAACTTTACAGTTATCATGAGATTTCAGCAATCATCTGGTGATACGCTGATGCCAGAACAGTAAAACCCTTTCCCCTATGCAGCCCTTGGGATCTGATTCTGACTGATTAAAACTTGTGAGTTTGAAAGAAGTGCTAATCAGAAGTTCTCCATCATCATCAGTCCTGCAGCTACAAGAAACCGTACTTTGACTCATTATGCCTGGAACTATGACTGACTTTGGGTACTGGTTACCGGGTTGATCTTATTCCATGAAAAATGAACCATCAGTTAACAAAGTGTAAGCTACAACTTGTCAAGCGCTGTCCATGAAGATTTTTGTTTCTTTTTGTGGACATGGGCAAGAAGATAATGGAGGCAAACACCAAAGAATAACACTAATAACAGAAAAGGTTGTAGCTTAGTTGATGGTAACTGAAGGGGCATGTTCATAAAATAGCTATGGGGTGTGAATCATCACTTTTTCCAGCAAACATCTTCCATGGTAATGCATATGGTGTATCTTCAAAGAGGTATCATCAAATTAGTGCATTCTGCAATGCTACTCAATGTACGGTGTTTCTTGG
>JAWQUT010000320.1:242819-303572 GCA_033807755.1 Ellobium chinense
GGGGCCGGCAGCTAACATATTCTGAGAGTTTTATCTCTCAGCAAAGAAAACTGGCAATTAGGTGATAATCCTGATGTTTGTGTAGTAAGGAAGATTTACCATTTCATATCTTTCTAGTAAAATTTGGCATGTTTGCACAGTAACTCTTTATAACATGACTCCCTGAACAAACATTCTGAATTACTTTTTGAAACGAAATACTCATAGTAAATGAACACATCTGAACACGCACAAATTTTGTCATTCCATTCATTCCTCAAACCTGCATTTGACCTGTTATGACCTATCTCATCAAGTACCAGTACCTAAAGAAACTTCACCCCACTCAAACCCGGGAAACATACTGATAATGACGGTATAACAGTGAGAGGAATATATGTTCCCATTTAAAAACAGTCTTCAAAAACCAATAGCGCCCAATCTGCTGGCCACATTTAGTAAATTATATGTGTTTTGGAGAGTTACACCAATTTTGTATCAGTGAGCATAACATTGGCACTTGTATTGTTGCTACACCTTGTCAGACCAATATAATAGCGCTCATTGTTTTCAAATTAGTTTTTTTAAACAAGGGAAATAACTTTGTTTAGATTATGCTTAGATTATTCCTTCTCCCTCTGGAGGAAAAAAAAATGTTGCTAATGAAAGTTAGATGGTTAAATTCTATCTGCACTCACTTAATTGCTGTAGTCAAATGATCTGGTGCACCTGTCTAATCTACTGTCTAACACTAACTGACAAGTAACATCCTCCTGACAAGGGATAGTCTAGACAAGAAGACTAGGGCCTTGAATTTTTTCATTTTCAAAACACAGAAATCCAAGATGTAGACTAATTTCTTGAGACATTGTTATATATCTGGCAGTCTACATCTGTGTGTTTATTAGCTGTATTTCGGCTAATATATCGAATTGAGTAACACAGGAAAGCCATAATCCTATATGGTTCGTGTGATTCACATGGATGCAATCACCACTGAGCTAACTTATGAAGTGCAGGTAAAACACTAGATGAGGCCTGCCATAGAGAACGGTTCCAAACCAAGACCTTGTTTACTTGTCAATCACTGCATGCTGTGAAGTCCAAGCATAAGAAAAGAAATAATTATCTCAGCTTGGTTTCATGGAAGCATGAAAACTTTTAACATGCGCAAGGCTCTTAGCTCTTCAAGGCTCAATATAATATGGCAATTTTTACCAGGAAAGACAAAGAGAAGGAACAGCGATTTTGAATTTGCCCATAAAACCAGATTCTCATGATAACGGTTCCATTGTACCGGCCTGAGATAACTCATAAGACTTTTGGAATACCCTAGTCATTATAAATGTTCATAATGATATGATTGTAAGTGTGAGGGCAAAACTGTTCCACTTAACAAGTGTAGAAGTGTATGTACAGTAGTAATGTGTTTGGTTGTAATTTACTGCTTGAGGCCAACAGGATGTGCCAAAAGGACAATAAAGGTATATGTTATTCTTATAACATGACAAACTTGATATTGTTATGAACTATTCCTTCTTGCTTTGAAACTAAACCATCTAAATGTTCCATATGAGCATAGATATTGTAGAGTTTGAAGTGACAACACATATTCATCTACAGTGAACCTCGGATATAACGAGGTCACGGGATCGACCTTCAGTCCTCGTTAAAGCTGAGGTCTCGTTAACCACTAGGTCTCTGCAAGTCATGTGAAAACTGGTCTATCTCTAGTGAGAACCTTTAGCTAAATAAAAGGGTACTTAATTTTGCACTTCAAAAATAATGCTAGTTGCTACCCTTGACTCCAGACACCATCGGCATAACAACATCGCAAGCTGATACATTAACCAATTTATTTAAAAAAAATTTTTTTTGTAGACGAAGCAGTGTAAATGTTGAGAAATGAATGGTTTCAATCACCGTCTCTAAATCTGTGATTAAAATTTCTCCTAGCGCAATGATTGGTCCAAACAAAAGGTTTGGCCAATATCAGCTGAGCATATTATTCCATTGTCCATTCCCCTCCCTCACCTCGCCTTGCACAGACTTCAAAGGCATTTCTCTTCCGCTCCCTTCCACTGATTGTCCACTGATCGTCCAGATGGTCCTATCTCTATCCCCTCCCTCCCTACTCCGTTCCTTTGCACACGCAGATATTACAGGTAACCTTTCATGTTGATTCAGTCTTGTAAGCTGTAGACTGTTGGTAGCAATTGTTACGTAAACCTTTGGGAATTGCTCGCTGCCAACAGTTTTATTGCGGGTGAAAAGGATGTGCAACGGTCTAACTTCTGGTCGATGACCTCGTTAGAGCCCAGATTGCTGAATTTTGTATTCGTTGGATCAGAGGTACATTTACTATTACAAATAAGGAAAACAATAAAGGGATTTTCATTTCCCTCGTTGAATGCGAGGTCTTGTTGAATCCCAGCTCGTTTTATTCGAGGTTCACTGTATTATAATAATGCAAGAAGTTCTTCAACCGGTTCACTTTATACAAGTTTGCTCCAGCTGCAGAAATTTTCTAACTTGGTGCTAAGATATAATTTCCTAAGCAGATATGCATAGGCATATTTTATAATGTTTAAAAAAATCTGAAAAGATCAGAATTACACTGTCTGTCCTTTGACATCACTGAAAAAAATCTTGTCACATCATATGAGGATCTAGGTTTTGGAAATGCCTCGAATGTCAGCCAACAGGATGCAACAACTACATGATTACACCCTTCTGTGACCAGGTTTTCACCAACTATCTATATTTCAAAGGGACTGCATAAAAGAAGATTCTAATTTCAACAAGTTTGAGAAAATAAGGAAAAAAAAAAAAATTGAAAAGAAATCCAAAATATCCCTACCAGCTTTCCATTTACACAGCTTTTCATATGCTCTGTTAATAATACTCCCATTCAGCAAAATAAACCATACTCTACACTCAGCAACAGTAAGTCATTCATGCAGTCACTGCTACAGTAATTTCATTACTTGCTCCACAGAATGCTGCCATCCACTCCACAAACATTTGTAAAACAAAAATACATGTAGATCTATACATATACGCAGTGACAATACAATGAGAGATGGATCAATCCATATAAACAACAGTCTGTTGATCATGATGAAACAAGTCCTCAAAGGATCTACAAACACACTTTGAAACAGAAACTTGCAACAAATTTTGAACAAGGAGCAATGTCCAATAGCTACTTGGTGAGACAGTGTTGTAAAGTGTAAACACATATCAGAGTTTACAAAACTGGTTCATTCATGTAAAAATCTTCATATAACTGAGATTCACAGAGGTAAAATATGCATACAAGAAAGGTCAATGGAATCAACAGAAGTCAAGAATACATGACGAAAACATTACAGGGAAACTTTTGATTTAAAAATAATGAATTACAAGTGATGGTATTTTTAAAATCTTTTGCGGAATAATAAAATACTTCTGAAAATAGTTACAAGTAAAACTTGTGCAATGCTCAAAACAAATCAAAAAGAAAATCCCCCGAGAAAAAAAATGCCCAGTTCTGACAACTGCAGCTGTTTCTTATGAACTGTACTAAATGTCATCTTTGTTTCTGTCATGGAGCCCATTTGTAATAACCATGGCTGTAAATAACCGCAGCAATAATGAGAAAATTCTAAATTCCTGTTTCCATCACTTTTATTCTGCCAATTAGTTTCTTTCCTGCAAGTTTCTTGCTTTATACAGTGGAACTCTGTTATAACAGGGTGACCAATTTTCCCAATTTGGCCGTAATAACAAGGTGCTGTTGTTTCCAGCTTGGGGCCTTGAGGCAAGGGAAGTAATTTCATTTAGATTCTAAGACTAACTTTCTTTTTGTTGAGAAAAAATAACCAGACAGACAGTTTGCATAAAAGTTGGGAACAGGAGAATTAGGACTTTGTACTTACTTGATTGCAAATTTAATGGATTACTATGTCTGTTTCGACAACATCCAACCCTGCTGACACTTGAGATTGTACAGTGAGGCCTAAAATTTATTTTGTTTTCAAAAAATAAAAGTCCAAGACGTATATCAAGTTCTTGAGTTGTTTAATTTTGTCATTAGTGTGCAGCCAGATTTGGATGTTTACTGCATTTCAGCTAGTATGATGTTTCACTGCTAACAAGCAACACCGGATCTCTGTGGCACTAGACAGTGCATGTATAATTATAATTAGAAGGAACATGCAATCACCACTGAAATAACATATGACAGCCTAGGCAAACACTGAGAAAGGCCTGTCGTATGCAACAGTTCTGACTCCAAAACCTTGGTTGTCTGTCAATTGACAATCTTTACATACTGTGAAATCTTATCTAAGCCAACAATGATTATTTCAACTTGGTTTCATAGATGCATCAACTGCCAAACCACACCAGTTTTGCAAAAAACTTGTATTATGAGTGAGGCAGTTATGCCACAATAGCCAGATATTTTGCTTTTCCAGGTCCATTATAATCCGTCTATTTCAACAAAAAACAAAGAGGAAGAAACAAGGAATTAGAATTCTGCCAGCAAAGTCACAGTCCAATTACAAGTGTGGCGATTATAAATGGACTCCACTGTAGTAGATAAGAAGCTAGAGAAGAGTAGATTGTATCGTAGTGTTTCTCACAATGTGCCCTACACAAAGCAAAGCTGTAAACAGTTACACAAATTGATGGGGCAGTCTGCATTTTTACTTTTCTAAGAACTCAGCTACAAGGGACAATTTTAAAGAGCCTAGACTTTCCCATTATATCTGAGATTCATACTATCTGGGAAAATACCAGTGACAAAACCCAATTTTAATATGGAAAGAGGTACTCATCAACTCTCTGTTAATAAAGCAACTGAAAGATGTTTCCTTTTGCACGTCTGTATTGAACTTAAAACTTTTTCCTTACTCTTAATTATCATCAACAGACTAATGCACTTTGCTGCGACATGGAATAGGTGCAACAGATAATGACAAATAATCAACTGCATGAAGGCATTCTGCAAGAAGACAGAAACAGGTCTTGCAAGCCATAAAATAGATAGGATAAGCCTTCATGATACTCATGTCACTTTATCAAAAATCTTTAAATACCCCATGGTACAATCTCCATTTTGCAAAAAAAAAAAAAACAGGCTTCAAGTGCCAAATAATTAAAAAAGAAAAAACTAATACCTGTGGGTATGAATGAGTACAAGATCAGTGGACAAAAACTAAAAAGGCACCATACTTCAGGTTTTTCATTTTTATGCATTTATCACTAAAATGGGGGATACATAAGTGGTCCAGATCACCTTTTCCAGAATACTCAGAAGGAAGGCAGAACTGTCTAGGAAAAGACTACATGAGATGGACATATTATGTGCTTGCTCTGCACACAAGATGTCTCACTTTTGTCCTCCTTACCCATGGACTTTTTATTTCAATTCTCTGCCCTGGACCCGTGTGATCTATGGCACAGGTGACCTATTGTATGGTATGAATGCTTCAAAATCACTAAAATAATTTAATGCCTTGTTGCACCACTCCTGTACTTGCAAACTTTTCTAGAGAAAGAAATACAGCAAGCAAATATTCAACGGGAATATCGCACCGGTGCTGTTTTAAATGGGGTGTTGCTCTAAAATAAAACATGCCCTCAAAATATTTTTATCACCATAATGATTTTGAACATACTAACACTGAAATCAATGCATCCTGTTTAAAAAAATGGTAAAGCAATTCAACAAGTTCCACAAAAAAAAAACAACAATGAAATCTGATAAACACATAGAACCTTACTGATGACTTATAGGTGGGGACACATCTACTTTCATCCTATACTCTGATATGTATACTCTCTCACTGCCGTGCCCTACATCTCCAAATTCTAGATAAAAAATTATGGGGGTAACACTCTTCAAGACAGATCAGGAGGAAGGTTGTGGGTACCTGAGCACCACTGATTACTAGGCACTTGGCTAAGCATTGCTGCATGCCTACGCTGACCTAAATTGTCAGTAACTACACATCTAAAAGCCCTACTAGTCCATCCCAGATGTAAATTTTTTTGCATGTAGGAATTTGGGCCCGGCAGTTTGATACATCATAAGGCTTGGTTGTCGTCACCCTTTAAACTGTGGTNGGGGGGGGGGGGGGGGGGGGGGTGTCCTGAAATTTTAAATTGTGAACAAGAACAACTTATGTTATACAATGCTGAAAAGTTGATTCTGAACTAAATTTAAATGTCATTTAAATCTAAGTGCTGCAACAAAGCATCAAACTATTTATCCAGTGAACTTGAAAACGGAGATTTTTCTTTATGGTTATGGGGAAAAATAAACTGTTTTGAAAAATATAAAAACAAACTTTTTACTTAAAATATTCTCTCACTTTGCTTTTGTCCTGACCTACTGAACTTTGTGCATCTTTGTGATGGAACTGGTGTTGTATTTCAACAATAAACAAAATTTCATCAACAAGTTATAACATTTGCCAACATAAGATCACCTGCAAAAGTTAGCGGATGCAAATATATTCAGTCATTCAAACCATAGGTTTGCTTGGTATGGATCACCAGAAAAGCTAATCAAGGCTTGACCATATATGTATGCCTCAATTTCATATGATTTTTCCCTATGGCATCTGTCAACAATACAAAAAGAAATCGCCTGGAACCAATCCTGGAAAACAGACACATCCTAGTTCAAATGTTGACTAGTTTCTTGAAAATTAGCTTGAACATAAGAAAATATGCTAAATAATTATGAACGCCTAGGAACTAACCCTGCGCGCACATTTCTGAAAAGCAGGAATATAGTATGAAAAGTGTTATCCCTGCCCTAAAAACTATTAAACTTATTAATACACAGCAGTAAACTATTCAAAATGCTCACCACCACAAAAGAACAAAATAAATATGGTCACCTTGAAGAAGTTACATGCACACAACCAAGTTTGTGGATAAGTGCAGTTATAAAGTAGTAGAAGTTTAACCCTGTTATAGTTTGTTCCACCTGTTTTAGCATGATAAACAGAATCTTATTTATAGATAACATAGTATTGGGGAAAAAAAAAAACCAACACTTTCAACTGTAGCCAGTTTGTAAGGTGGGGAAAAAAATTGTGACCATGTTTTATGAGCTACAAATGGGTAATTAGGCAGGTCTGTGAGTAGTGAGATAGACACTGAGTCACAGGCAGGCCAATAAGCAGTCTGATGACAGGATGCAGGGGGAGGGAAATATTCATCAAGTAAAATCAGTCTAAGGAAGACCAGGTATGCCTGCAGAGTTGCAATTAAAGGTAAAAGTATTCCACTTAGTTCCATGAAAATAAAACAAATACAGCCTGTAGCACAGGCTTTAACATGCATACAAGGATTAGAGGCATGTAAAACGGATGCAGGAATTTGTGCTTCGGTATTTCAAAATAAATGGTTCTGCTGCAAAAGGAACAGGGCTTCTTCACCACTGAATCCAGAATATGGTTTTGCCAGATCAATACTTGCAAATATATGAAGGGAAAAAAAATAAAAAAACAGGAAAAAAATGAACCCTGATGTGACTGATTTCTTAATAGATATAAATTAAAGCTTCAAAATTAATGTGAAGAAAAATTGTCGTATGATGCATGTCACCAAACACTTGCTCCAATTCACAAAACTGGAAACTGACAGGAAATGACTGTACATTATAAAGTGACAAATGAGACCAATACAATATCCTGACAATTATAAAAATACATCTGAAACATTTCATTGTAATGTACATATTACAATATATACAAACATGTGTAAAGCAAAATTATACAGTCATGAATGGCTTTCGTCCCTAAAATTAAAAAAAAAATACCACACACACACAATATGATAATGTTTAAACTGGTTTTCATTAAAAAAAAAAAACAGTTCGGTCATATGGATGTTACGTCTACAAAATACTCTGTTTTCTTAATAACAATTACTCTGCAATCATGTATTGATAATGGTAGTTTCATACCATCTAGAAATGACAACTGATGGCTACAAATCAGATCAAGCCCACTCAAGGGTTAACACCATCCCTGGATAAAACAGTCTATTTACAATCAAAATGTGTGGCTGGATCTTAATCTGTAGCTGCAGGTTAAAGCTGTACTAACTGCACTCTGGTGGCTTGTCCGAGTAGTGGCTGCCATATGGCATCTCCTTGCCCATCTGGCCATCATACATGGAGTTCATACCTGTATGCATGCCCAGCTGGTCTGGTCCCCCCATCATGCGTCCCATGTGGGGGTTGTACATCCCCATCTGTGAGGCCAGGGGTGCTCCACTGTGCATGCTCGCCATGCCAGGCATACCCATAGATGGATTCTGCAGGCCCATGTGAGGCCCATATCCAGACATTTCTGAGCTGGACCTCATACTTGGATTGCCTGCATAGCTGTTCAGGGACATGCTGGGACCATAACCTCCCATTTGTGCCATGTCCATCTGCTGACCGTAGGGGTTCATAGGGCCCATCTGCCCATGCACCCCCATACCCTGAACACCCATTCCCATTTGCCCATGGGATCCCTGTGAGCCCATTTGCATATGGCTCCCCATTGAAGATCCCATGTGAGAGTTCATACTACCCATGTGAGAGTTCTGTGACCCCATATGAGAGTTGGGAGTGTTCATCTGTGGAGAACCAATCTGCTGATTCTGCAAAGCCCCATGCTGATCTGACGGTGTTCCCTGCTGCAGACCAGGTGAGCTGGTCATTGGGAGGCCCATTCCCATGTGAGGATGACCAGAGCCCATAGGAAGATGCATCTGTGGGTTGGCGGTGCTCATCTGGCTGCTGCTAGACATTTGCGGATTGGAAACAGTCATTTGTGAACTCTGTGCTGTAAGCTGAGAGTCAGATGCATTGACTTGAGGATTTCCTGAAGGATACGGTATGTTTGGAGAATTTCCCTTGGACACTTCAGAACCCTGTGACCCTGATTCATTCTGTGAGTTCTGCATGCCATTTTCATGGCAATGCCCACCTGAGTTGCTAGAATAATTCGGAATGCCATTAGTGTTAAGCTGGGGCAGACCACTGTCATCCTGAGACTTGTCTGAGCCCGCTGACGCCGAGTCGAGAGCTGAGGGATCTTTAGAATTACCCTTGTCGGAGGCAAGGGACTCTTTGTTCGTCATTTGTCCATCTTTAAGCTGGTCCCCTGTGGGCTGTCCCGAATGCAAGGTGGAACTGCTGCTGCTGGTGGTCTGGCTGGGAGACTGGTTGGGTAGGCCTTGCTGCTGCTGAGCTGGTGACTGACTACATGAGGAGTGAGCGGGGGATGACTGGTTGCGAGATGAAGCGTGGGCTGGTGATGACTGGTTGTGGGATGAGGCGTGTGCTGGAGACTGCTGGTGATTGCTGGACCCGTGAGCTGGCGAGTGGTGATATGACTGCACTGGTGGGGACTGAAATCCATAGTGACCTGGAGATTGCTTGTTGTGATATGGATGATGGTGATGCGAGGGATGTGCCAGAGATGATGATGTTGAAGGGTGAGGAGGGTGAGACAGGGATGGGGGCTGGCTAGTTGGCTGGTATGGTATCCTACCGTACCTGATGATGTCGATAATGCCAATCTCTGTTAACTGTTTGATAGCAATATCTGCCCAGCCCTTGTTAGCAGCAGGGTTGATGGGACTAGGGTGCATCAAACATTCTAATGTGACCCCACTAAACTCATCAGCCGATAATGCTTTCTGTGCCTGAGCCAGGGCATATTTACCAATGCATACGACATACTTGCTCTTTAGCAGTCGAACTACCTCAACCAATGTAGCATTGCACAATGCATTTATCTGGTCGAGGACTGATGATGTCAACTGTGGTGGGGTGACATTTTTACCACTGTCAGTCAGAAAGGCAAAAGGACACAGATTGTGTACATAGCTTGTTCTGAAAAAATGCTCTGGAGTGTGACAAAGAGTTCGAAATAGTTGCCAGAAGCGTCCACCCGTAACCTCTGATCTGGAACATTCCAGTCCCACCACCCGCCTCTTAGGATGCTCTAGCACTGGCTTTAGCACTTCACCATCTATCTGGAGCCACTCCTTCACGATTGCACACTCGCCGAAGGGCACACCATTCTGAGACATCCCAAAAGGTCCTGGATTCATGCCCACGAACAGGATGTACTTCTCTGCTGTACAAAATCTCCGAACAAACTTGAGGTGAGAGTCAAAAGCATACTCAAGAGGATTGTACACATACTGAATTTTTCCTGGAAGGCTTACCCGAGATAACTTTTCACAAAGCTCTTTTTCAAATAATAAATATCTGTCACTGTAAAAGTTTGGAGACCCTGGCTCAACATTTGATGTAAACAGGTATATACCTCTCTGCGAGTGGAAAGTCGCAGGGTCTCTTGGAGCAGGAGTTGGAGCCCTTTCCGTTTCTTCAGTGGATTTCTTCGGCTTCTTTGGTGCTGGACTGTGGACCCGGTCATCCAGAAATGGTGCATTCCGCATCATGCCAGGCTGCAAAGGATGAGGTGGAAAGCTGCGCCCCGGTGGGCCTCCTGTAGGTAGCCCTGGGAAGTATGGGTTTGATAGCTGACGATATCTGTAACGCTCCAGTTCGTCTTGTGACATCAGATCTGAGCTTTCCTTCAGAGGAAAACCAGGGATAGTTGGGCCCCAACCCATGGAGGGATGGTATGGGAATGGCATCTGACCTGGTTGACTGTTAGAATATAGTCCCATTGTAGATGACTGCATCAACTGAGAGGATGAAATACCACCCATGTATCGATTCACACCATCTAAAGAATTGGAAGGTGGGAAACCACTGACCTGGTTGTACCCATACATGGGGTAGCCATAGGACTGGGCAAACGGAGAGAAAGTGGGCCCTCTTGGACCAGATTCTCCTGAGCTGCTGGTGCCTCCAAATGCTTGTGCATAGGGACTGGAGGAAATGCTGCTGGTGATGGTGCTTGGGGTGTACAAAGAAGTGGAGTTAGGAAATGTGGGAGAGGACGACTGGTTTTCTGAGGTGGGGGTGCCAGAATACTGGCCATGAGGTGATGAGGCAGGGAGGTTGTCAGGGGCAGCAGCAGAGGAGTGAGCCGCTGAGCTGGGTCTGAGAGACGAGCCTGGAAATCCTAAGTCAGGCATCCCTGGATAAGACTGGCCATATGCAGCATATGGGGAAGCCAGGTTCAAGTTGGCTGCTGCTAAGTCACTGGACTTGGGATATCCCAGCATGCTCTCTCCTGGTAGGCCACTCATACCTGGGCCAGCTGAGCCCCCTGCTAGGCTTCGCATATCTGACGAAAAAGGATGAGCATAGGGCTCAAGGGATGACGGGAGCCCCGTGTGTTGTGAATATGCATCCCACGGAGATGATGACGACATTTTCTATTCGATTTATGATTATCTTGCAAACACCATGTGTGATGAGCAGGATAATACTGATGCTGTGCTAATCCTTGGTGTTGCAATGCAGGTCATGTCTGAGAAAAAGCCTTCACATGCAAACTGATTGTGTCATGGTTGAAATGTCATTGAATTATCAATCAATGGCGAGAGCTCCACTGCTTGACTATGTTAATGAACTGAATCAGTGATCACTAAGCACAACTGTATCAAATTATTCTGCTTCTGCAAAACAATACAATTCTCTTTGTGAAGCTCTACAGCACAGCAGCAGACATTCCTGATGCAAACAATTCTATGTTTTTGTCGGAGAGTTTGAACTGGGTGTGCTTTACGGATGGCTGCCTGGGTTTTAACAATGAATCACGCCACTCAACCCGTACCTGTTAATAGAGGAAATAAAATGAATTAGTTCAAATATGCATTTATGGTAAAAATATATATATATTTGTTTGAATCACTAACTTCAGTTAGTGAAAGAATGAATATTAGAATGTTTTGTGCTTCATTATATATCCACTTAAAAGAAAATCATATCAGTAGGTACACTGGGCTGACTGAATTCTTTGGTCACAGCGTGACCACCAATATATTATATGCAATCTGGTAATAACAGAAAGAGTGAGCCAGATCTGGCGATCACATTTCGACTCAAAAAATTGCCCTCTGTCGGTGTCATCAGTCCCTCGTTATTCCGTTTTGACACACTGTTCTCTATCCATTTATCTTCTCCAGAGATAATTCTCATCACAGACTGGCAAAACACTGAACATCAAACATTTATAATAAATATATTATTATAACCCTATCACACACACACAAATAAAAGCTCCAGGTAGTCAATTGGCCTTCAAAATATTTGTGGCAGCAAACCGTTTCTGACTATGCTGATTAAATATTCAAATGGTGAAACTGAAATGAATGCATTCTGTCGAAAGTGGTGAATATAAACAATTCTGCAAGTCCGGAGAAGGGAAAAATGAAATCTGACAAACAGGTACAGTGTATATGATGTGGAACATAGTGATTAAATTCTTTTACCTTGTGTACTAGTATGGCTGCTGCCTTATTGTGTCCCCCTACTCCCCCTCCACCCCCACCACCTCTAGACCTCAATTAATTAAGTAGTCAAAGTGAGATGCCATGGGCTTTATGCTGTAAGCACTAGGTCATTATTGGCTGCTCAGTGCTAAGCTAGCCCTTGCTGCAGTAAGCCTATGCAGTCTGTGTGTACCTCAACTTTCAAACCATTACACACATCATTTCGCAGTAGGTGTCAGATTAAAAGTAATGTTCAATTTTTATTCTCTGCTATGTTTCACTCAGCGAAAGTTAGAAGTCAACCTTTTAGGTGACCCAAAAATGTTTATCAATACTCCTCCCACTTCTAGAAGGCTATCTGGACAGACATCCAGCTGCTTGAGATGGTACGCTTGCAAGGTCATGCTTACAATGAAATTGCTCTCTGATGAAATTAGCACTAGTCCATTGCAAATTGTTTTACATCCAAAAGGATTTGTTATGTATGATCAGTCCTCTCTGAATACTGGAAAATACTTCCTATGAAACACACACAGAAGGATTTCTCTCTTTTTTTTTTTCAATATGAGTGTTCAAATGTATTTCAAGCACACTCATTTCTTTAGATTTTGTGAAAAATTATATTCTGCTTCCACACTGAAACTCAATAATTATGTGACAAGGATTCTAGAAATACACAAGATTTTCTGTTTCTTACTGCCAGGGTTAGTACAGTTACTTGAGATTTTCTTGGACTAGATTCTACAATTTCCAACAAGAAAATCAATGTAAGGTCTCCCATTATGCACTTCATTGAAAGCTGGTTGAAATGGGTTGCATACTGCTGTCCAGTAAGCATGTCAGTGTTATGCGTGGAAGACTAAATTTTACCAAGTTTCAGTGAAAGCTTCCACTGGAACACAACGGGACGCCCTGGTCAGACTCAGGTTTATGATTTGCTGAGAAATTAATGATTATTGATTGGCTGGTGTTTCAAATGTCGTGCATAGCCTGAATTTAGAGTTTTCAAGTCTTGAATCCCAAAATCCATTTTCAGGATTTTTCAAGTCCATGCATGCCTGCTATATTGCAGCACGATGAAAGTTTTTCAAAAATGGGGTGCACAAAAACCCATGCGCTCCTTGGCCACAGAATTTGGTTTTTAACATGCATTTTTTTTTCCTCCAGATTTTAAATACTGAAAAAAATACCTTACTGTGAAGTCCCATATGATTACACAAGTACATACATGCACAAGTATTTCTTTCACCAGTCATTTTCAGCCCTGTGCAATGCTTAGCACCTTATGAATATAATTAACTCTGACGCTATGTTTTAAGCAGCATGAAATAGGTCTGAGCAAGTGAGCAAGAGAACGAGTGAGAAAGAAAGAAAGAAAGAGAGAGAGAGAGAGAGAGAGAGAGAGAGAGAGAGAGAGAGAGAGTGCAAGCATTGTATGGACGACAATGAGTTTTAGTGCAGTTCCGATCTATTTCAGTTTTTAAACTGAAGTGCTCACTAACAAAGAGACCCTAAAAGGTTACCCTTGATATTATATAATTGTTTGCACAGTGCACGTGCGCACGCACACACACAAAAAAATGTGCTTTTCTTTCCAAATTTTGATACATCATTACTGCTCTGAATCCATAGCATTATTAGCATACCAGTATCAGCAAATAAATAAAGTGAAGACAACCATGATCCATCATCTATATTATAAGACTGGATCGGGGGCGTGGCACGCTCCCTTCCTAACGTTTAACCTTCAAAACCGCTGTTTGTAAAATTCGGCTGAAAACGTCAACATGTACATCATCCGATACAGAATGTTTAGCATCACTGTCTGCTCACGGAAATTGCAAGATTTGATTAATCAATTTACAAAGTTTGTGCCGCATTTTTCTCTTTGTCTTTGTTTCTGGCATTCATTCTGCCATTTCATCAACTCCAAATAAAACTTTAAAATTTTGTACCGGAAAGACATTGCGTTTTGTTTGCCATTGGAAATTTGAACGCACACGCCGACACCAGTTTGAAGATCCAAATCGATTCAAAACTCACAATTCAGAATGTGTTTTGAAGCAGTAAGTATGTGAACGTTCTGTTATCTATATTATAAGACTGGATCAGGGGCTAAATTCGAACGGGATAAACTTATAACCTGCTACACGTAACATTCGGGTCCAAAATCCGTAACCTGTATGAACTTTGACAAAAGAGATTTTTGTGTGTTCACAAAGGGTACAAGATTCCATTAGTTATGTACAGGCTTCGCTCAGTTTCATCGTTTTTAAAGGATGAGGTTGAAATTTCGAATTCTGCTTTCCATTCGTTGATGACGCTTTGCTCTGTGAAGTCGTCCAGCACCATATCAGCTGGTAAACCCGTAAACTTAGCCATCCAGTAGTGCCACGTTTACTATATTGCTACTTCTACATCATAGTTATAAAGCAAAGCTCTCCATGTAGCAGATAATCCTATTTTTGTCATCCAAGTCCCATTCATAGAATGGGTGTCTAGCTAGTCATCAGATATGGGCAAATATCACTCACATAAGCTTAGATCATGAACTTTAGATCAGTTCACCTGAACCTGAGCTGAGCTAAACAGCTATTTTAGATGAACTGATCTTGATCTTACTAAAGTTTGGCTGTTTGATCTGATCTGGAATTTACCAACTACATTTCAGCTCAGTTCACAAATTCAAAATTCATGTCAACATCGAAAATCAGAACTGAATGAGAGGTTTTCATTGTGAAGCGAGTGAAAAGAGCAGGTGGCATTTTTCACCAATGAAAGTCTTTGCCGGTCAAACTTCACTTCAAGACTACACTTCGTTTGTAAAGCCTTAACTCTCCCCGTTCCAGATCTGTTGCATGTTACAGTAGGGCTGTCACTCACATCAGCGTAATCTTGCATGAGGTTACTTTGTCATGTCTCTTTATGTTCTACTGAAGTTTAGTTGCTATGTCCTTTGACTTAGGCCTCTTCTGCCCCATATTATTATTGTAGCCTTTTTTATATTTTAAATTTCTGCATCTTTTTGCCCTGTATTACTGTTTCACAAGGTGCTTAAATTTGGATAGGTGGAAAACGCTAACTTTTTGTATCATTTGGTCCGCAAAAAAAAAACCCCGAAGAAACTCTACCCTCAGTTCTAATTTTTGAGGTTGGGACACAAGCCCAATTTCAGAGGTTAGCCTTCTTTTAGCATGAAAGTTTCTCTTGAGATGAAAAAATTTCATTAAGTTGACCATACTGGTGACAGAGATGGTTTTGTTGTCACATCTGTCTGAAAATAAGTCATGCAGAAATAATAAACATTGTGAGGGCAATGCTGTGGGCTTGTGAAAGCCAGTCTGTATTAAAGAAGGCTTGATAACTGGCTTCATATTATCTGTAGACATTTTTCCACAACATATCCTAGTCAAAGTCATGCATCTTCCTCATTCATATCACAAATGAAGTTGCGAGGGCAGGTCAAACTGGAGAAAAAAAATATGCTATCAGTATAATCAATGCAATATATAGGCCAGAATTGTCACCCAAACATCTCTATTTTCATGAAAACATGCTAAATTAACAGAAAAGGAAGGATTTTCATATGTGGTAACTCCTACAACTATGGTCAGTACCTTAATTCCGAATAACATACCAATACAACCCTAACCCTACCCTTAACCCTAACACTAATTAGTAATGCCCATTGAGACAGGAGCATCAGTCGAAGCGTGCATAACTCCTTATCGCCAGTTACCACATATAGAAATCCTCCCATGGAAAATGTTACCCAGACAATACATTCACAGACTTATGTTTGCTTTTCACTGATAACTTTTACCTGTCCATGAACATCTTTGCAGTATCCTGATTTCAGATCTGTGATTTCAATTTTCACAGAGCTTAAGTGTGACAAGAAAGCCCACACTTCCTCAGATTCTTCGTCTTCTTTCACAAGATGGGATGAAATCAATAAAGACCCCTTCGTGGCTCTTTGCGTCACACAATCGTGTAAACTTTTTACAAGTAAGACCGTATCTTGTGCTGTTAATCCTGCGCTTTGCAGAATGGCCAGGTCATCTATAATAACAACTGGGGCATGAGATTGGGTGGCTCCAGTCTGGGCTAACTTATCAAATGAGGAGCGAATTAACTCAACAAAGGAGGTTGAATCACCATTTAGTAGCTGCAGAAATGGATTAAATTCACTATTTTCGTGCGAAAGAATACTAACACAATCGCCTAACAACTGAAGACCTTCAATGAAGATCAGGTTTTTGTTCTCATCCCGGGCAGAAAGTAGGTTGGTCCCAAGCTTCTGAGCAACGGTGTTGTAATGATTAAAAGACTGAGACAGTGCAACAAAACACACAGGTCTGTTTTGTTTCTGACACAAGTTTAGGAAATAATGTATCAAGAAACCACCTTCACAGGACCTATCACCGATGATTATATGCTCATTTATAGGAAATTTGCTTGAGTCAACAGCAAGAAACTGACAAATCTGGGCCAGCATGTTTCTCCATTTTCTAAAAAGCGAATCTCGCAATGGCTCACACATATAAAACAAAAAGGACGACTGTTCATTTAAAAAGTATGACAGTTCTAAAATAACTTTAATTCTATTTTCTAATCATAATAAATTTAATTTGGGTAAAGATTTTGCAAACATTAGGAAATATGCCGACATAATGCATTGTTTATGCCGCTTCCTGATATTCGATTGAATTTTTAATACCGTGACGCCATGGTGTGTACTTCCGGGTAGCGCCAGTTTCAAACGGAAGTAGATGGAACACTAAATCCCATTATTTTGGTTTATAGAACACGAAGAGATCAGGTAAGAATTCAGTGAGTGAACGGGCCACATCTTGGAAATGACTGGTGCGATGCCGAAAATGCTGGCAATGAGAATAACGGAGTTAGAAGCCTTTAATCTGTCTGGCCTTCTCTAACGACAGCACCGATTCCATGACTTGTCTACGATGAAATGACCTGTATTTTCCTGTATCATCGGTGCTGTCGTTAGAGATTGCCAATCTATCTCTATGTCTATTCTTTTGCTTAACTTAAGTTTTAGCTTTAGACTTGGAGAATATTACTAGGACTAGTCTAGACTCTAGTCTAGACCAAGAGATATCTAGACTTCACTAGACTATCCCTCGCCTCGAGTCGAAGTGCCAGTGAGTAACCGCCGACTTATTTTTATCTTATCTACCATGAAGGCATGATTAGTTAGGTGATTTCCCTATTAGATTTGCTTTAATCAGAATTTTATCAGACTTTCAGATTTAAATCAAAGACCATTTTCACATCAGATGAAGTAGACTAGTTTAGTCTAGGCTAGGTCTATTTTGAGTGGCATGTCAATGTCAAAATGGCCATCTCGAAGGACAGCACCGCAAAATAATGATACTTGATACAGTTCATTTAGTCATTGACAAGTCATGGACTATATCGATATTTCGACTAAATCGGTGCCATTGTTAGAGAAAGCCATGTCAATTACTACCTTGAAATTGATGTCCATTGATATGCCGATTATTGCCGTCCTACTTTCGGACCAGATTGTGATGTTGCTACCGACAGATTTTTTCCTAGATCTAGACTAGTCTATAAGGCACTTAAGAGAAAAAAAAATTATGAAATGTCGGATGAATGTGTTAAAGGCATGGTTTTATTCTTTTAACCGTCAACTTATTTTATTATAGAGTCATCCTACCTCATCGTGTACGGGAGCTCATCGCGTACACAAACAAAATTGTTTGCTATCATCCTAAATCTTGCGTTTCAAACCATAAATCTACCTGGCCAACAAAGTTTCTGACATAGATACAAGTTTTGTTCAGTTTTGTTGATGAAATAGGGTGTTTTCACCCCAAAATGGGGCCTTTCTGGTTATAAGCATTCTATCGAAACCATTTCAGTTCCGACTATGTTGCCACCAGCCAATGGGAATGGGCGAAATAATAAGGTGTTTCTCCATTTCCCATTGGCTAAAATAGCAGTTTAGAATGTCAGGCCACCGTAAGAGTTGTGATATGCCACATTGGAGGCTACTAGATGGTTGGTATGGGGGTGTACACGATGTGCTCCATCTTCATCTCCTAGTTTCTCAACGCGTACACCTCCACCCAATGCGTTCATCCCCACCCACGTGCAGCTCAAATCCATAGGCCCACGCATTCAGTTGACACTGACAGGAAGGGCAGCCATTTGCAATTGAATACGAAACGTCATTTGGCTTTAGCTTCAAAGTTGTGCATGTGTAAAAATAAAAAAATACTATCAGACATCAACAGAGGTACATATTAGAAAATTATTTTGAAGATAAATTATCAGTATTGATTAGCAGTTGGGACTGTTCAGGATTTATTTCAAACTGGCTGTCAGTGAAATTGATGGAGGCCAAATTCAGCTGAAATTGTTATTAATGTTATGATGCTTATCAGATGCAAGTGCCCTATTGGACGTAGCAGTCTTACCTGATCAGTAACAGAGTGCAGTAGGGACACATCTAGCTTGATGGACACCAACACCTACTATACAATCACATATTATTTAAAGGATGAGATGATTGTCACCGGGTTGTGGAGAAAAAATTCTGGATTTTTTAGTGGCTAGGACAGTGTTTAATTGGCTGCAGCATGGGCATTACATTGAAGATTTATGATCTACAAATGATGACTGTGTTAATGAGCATCCGGTAAAAGTTGTTCAGAATGATTTGTGTCCTTGAAATTGATTAGGGTAGATGTCTGTTATCCTATTGATTAGGGTAGACATCTATTTTTTTTTTTAAAATTTTTTTTTGATGCAAGGTAAGATGAAATTGTTGGTGGCCTTGTGCTATGCGGAATTTGCATTGCTTTTCCAAACTGCAATCTCTTTCATTTTACATCTTTGCTGTGATGGATGTAGGGAGCAATTTATATTTAGCCATCTATGATGACCACACCCTGTATGGGGTCTGCAACCTTTCCAATTTTTGGAACAAAAGCAGAAGGGCCAGTTAACAGACTTTAGCTAAAGAAACTGCTGTACAGATATAAGCACAGTTGATGAGCACAGTTATACATTTTTTCACAAAACAGATATAGTGCCATATACACATTTTTTCAGATGTTATGTCAGATGAGCAGTGTGAATTCTGACCATGTGCATACCTCTTTGGAAAATGAAAACTTGATAAATCTAACTTTTTAATTTTAAGATACTGGTCAATGATAGGGCTAATTAATGCTTATTCTTCAGGTAAAGCCGATGATGTGATATTAATCTGATTTAGTCAACACTACTTCAGTTTCAAGGTGAGACAAAAAGAGTCACTTGGCCCAGTACAGCAGCCATTCCAGTTCATCCCCTACAACTACAAGTCTAAGCCCACAAGAAAGAGTGTCAGCCAGGGCCCAACAGGAAATGACTAAATGATTAAACAAGCTTTTTGTATGATGGCTGACTGCCCATTCACTCTGGCATTTGGCATTATCATGTTAATTGTAAGGGGAAGGGGTATTGTATTGTACACATTCAGAATCATTCCTATTACAACTTGCATGTTTAATCCTACTTAAAATCACAGCATAAAATGTCCCAGTGGTATTGTTTTTATTTTTTGTATACTTAAAACAATTATGGATTCAGCAGTTAGTTAATAAATATGTTTTACTTTATTGTTGGCTTGAGTGTGTTTGCTCATAAATTGTGCCACCTTGTCTTACAAATGGTGGGTTTAATTTATAGCTTTTACTTTTGTTATTGGTGTTAGACCTGGTGTATGTGATTTATGGAGTCTTATTGATTAGTTTGGGGCAGAATAAATATTTCACCAAGGAAAATTTTATCCAGCATCATGATCAAACAATGCCCTCTTGAGTCAGTCACAAAGGAAAAAATAAACTTGACATGATGATGGGGCTGACTACTATAAGCAGGTCTAATTAGTGTGAAAAGTCAGAAACGGTTATTTGCAAAGATCAAATTTTCACAGCTCAGCACCATGATTTTTTTTATAATTGCCACTGGCAGTCTTGACTGGTCTAAGCACTAGTAGAATACACCAGAGTAGTAGAGAAACATTTGACAGCAGACAATTTAAGATTGTATTGGCTCATACATTGCATGCCAAGTTTGCCAGATTTTGGAACCTTGGCACCAAATTATTAAACTGGCAGTCCTACTTCATATTGATCCAACAAACTTACTGGAAACAGTAAATATCCAAATAATGGGGGGGGAGGGGGGGTGGTAGCAGAGATGTCACTGTCTCTGCTAGTCATAGACCTTTCGAAATATTTAGGGTAGTGCAGCAGTGTGAATTTTTTTTTTTTTTTGCAAGGAAGTAATTTTTGCAAGTCAAGCTGAATTCGTGAAATTTACAAAAAAAATTGGATCTTCACAATAGGGAAGAAATATGGTATTTTATATTTTCCAGCATTGCAGAGTTTCACAATGAGCCATGAAAAGTATGAATATCCTTTGCTGTCCTTCAAGGAGATTCTGCTCTCATTTAATGAGTCAAACATCACCGTTACAGAGATGGACCTACAATCTCCGGATGTAAGTACTAAAAAAATTATAGTTTGTATTCTGTAAAATAAAGGGGAAAGGTCCTCACAAAGCATTGAGTTTTAGTGTTGAATTTCCAAGTAAATGATATACCAGCTGTTGTGAAAAAAAACATCCTTAAATTAATGTGAAAAATCAGTGCAAGACTTTTTGGTGAAAATCATAGCCTTGGAATTAATGAAGCGACCTCCCCTTGTGCCGAACAGGAAGGAACTTGTAAGCATATAAACTTTAAACTGATAGCCCAAAGGAGAGCGATGTTCTTTATGTGGTATTTGCTGGTTGAAGTAAACTGCAGAGTGGAGAGACCAGCTCCTGGTGTTTTGGGGTTTTTTTTTTGTGGAATTGCTGACCAGAATTCTCAGGCACGTAAAGAAGTCTGTTAAGCCAGTTTTTGCTCTCCCACATTTCTACCAATCTACACTGAAAATTTTTTTTTAAAAGCAAAAAACATCAGAGCAAAGCTGATTGTCTCAAATTACCCTTTTTCTGCATTTTTCCTGGGGGCTCTGAGCTGATTCCTCAATTTGAATTTGATAACACTACTTCTTTGGCTTTCACTATAAATCAAGTCACTGTCCTTTCTGCACAAGTAACAGTGCAAATTATTATGGGTTTGGTTTGGGAAAGTGGGAGGGGAGGCACTGCCGGTACCGCCGAATCTTCTATTCTTAGATATTAGTTTGAATTTTGTATGTTGAGTGTAATTTAGAGTGAAACGAAGCTGTAATTTTATGTCTTATTTCAATACTTTTCATGACAGCCAAGGAGATGGCATGCAATCTACACGCAAATGTTTGAGGCTATGACGGGCAGATCCATTGAACAGGTCATTCAGGTATGTATCAGTGTTTGATGTGGGTGGCAATGAATGAGATATTTGCAGAGAAATTGCTAGTTCACTTATTCATGATTTCTTGCTTTATAGATCCATTTTGAGTTTGTGAGGTGAGAATTAGGTTAGGATCATTCATTAACAAAGCTGGTTTACAAAACTTTTGAATTACTATGAAGAGTTTGATGGCTATTTTTTATTTTTGGCTCTTTCAGTCCTTGTTTAGAGTGGAGAGGATGCAAACAGATTATCATGATTTGTTTGAGGAAGGCTACGCACAAATGGCATTCACTAGCTGCATGTAAGTAACCTGCCAGTAAAGCATGAACAAGATATTTAAAAACACTTTGAAATCATTAGCGGGCCATGCATCAGGGGTTGTGGAAAGTGACAACCAAAGAGCCACGCAGTGAACAACAACAAGATAATTATGTTTCAGCAGTGTTTTGTGTGACAAGGGAAGTTTTGAATTGCTTTTCTCTTTCGTAGTGTAGAGGGTTTGAGTTTTGAAATGATCCTCTGATTAGTGTGATGCTAGTTAATATTCCAACAGAACATAACAATTAATTAGCTGACGTTTGTCACCAGTCACAGGGCTGTAATAGCACAAATGTTTCAAACAGATGCCACTGTTCAGAGTATTCTCTGAAATCAGAATTGCCTTCAGTCGGAGAAGGTTATCAGGTTGGTTAATAAACTACTTGAGTATTTTTTCATCCAGTCATGAAACACTTGCTTTGGATCTCCCCCCACTGTTTCATTACGTGTTTTATTCACTGCAAAATTCTCACCAGAAATGACAATCTTTGCTTGAAATAAACTGCTATGATATGGGCATTTTTCATTTTTTAATATTTCTTTAGACAGAGGGTGCTTTGCAGTTGTGGCTTTGACAGTTTCTCAGTGAAGGATCTTATCAAACCAAGTAAGTTAATTGCGGAAGTATTTTTGATTATTTTAGTTTTGACAAATTACTGTGGGGGTATACATGCAAGGCACATTTGAGAAAACTGTTTTGAATTTTAGCGTCCCATAGACACATGTGCACGTAAACTGAACAAAAATCTATGGGGGTCCCGTTTCTACTTATTTACTAACAATATATGTCTGATAGTTTGATTGGTCAAGACTGATTTCTAACTACAACTAAAAATCTGAAAGATTTGCTTTTTAACCTTGAGATGACCCAGTTATCGTCATCTCGCACAAATCTAAGAATGGCATCAAAGATTTTCATTTCCTTAGTTATCTGAAGAGATTCATATGGGTGGTTTGCTTCAATCAGTAAAAGCCATGGAGATATAATTTCATTTATGTCACTGCACTATTTTATTTGTTGCTTTAAAATTCACATTTTCTGCGCAGCAAAACTTAGTGTCTTTATGGTTATGAATATTGTCATTTTTTATTCAGTTGAAAGATTCATAATTGAAATGCCTCTAAAATTCATACTTTTGGAACTGTTGTGGTCTGGAAATGCGGGAATTTGTAGTGAAAGGCATCATAACTGATAGCAGTATTTTTGGCATTTGGCAGCAGTGCTATGGGTCTATAGCCATATGATATGTTACTTTGACACAGCCAAAAATCAAAGTAGTTACCATGCACATTCATTCTTCATACCTTTTCTTGCTTTTAGTTTAGAACTAGAAAATCATGATGTGGTATTATGACTAAATTCTGATTTGGGTTTTCTTCCCTCTCGATTTTTACAACTTCCTACCCCTTTTTTCTCCAGCTTCGAAACGTGTGCAACACATATCAAGTGTATTCATCAACACACAGCGACATAATCAAATGAGACGAGCTTATGCAATGGAGATTCTTGAGAAAGTTGTAAGTTTGGCATCCTACATGTGCTGTTGAATTGTGCATAGCTGCTATGCTTTAACACTCTAATGAACTTCTGTTCTTCATTGTTTTTGGGACTGAAGCTTGAACCAGAAAACTGTCACATTCAGTATTTCTGTAGTCTCTTGGCCTTTTTTTTCATCTTTGCTTTTCCAACATGAGAACCTCTTAGCTTGCTCTCATCAGTATTCTTCTTATAATGTTGCACAACCAGCCAATATGAGCTTTAATATTTGCATCCCAACTTTGATGAATCAGATTTCCAGTGTAGCTCCTTCACTTCAATTATTATTTCTAATCTTGTGAACATAAAATGTTCAGGATGTGAAGATAAATAAGAGAAAGTTCAGACAAATTTTGTTCATTTTTTTAGTGTTTCAACTTTTTGTTCTGACTTTGCCTAGAATGGCAGTTATAGAAACCACACTTTTTCTGAAAGAAGATAACCCAAAGTATATGATGAGACCAAAGAAATTCTTTCTTTCCGTAGGCTATGGGATGTAACCCCTTCCTCCCACTCTTGTGTTCATAGAAATTGCAATCCTGTTGGTTCCAGTCACAAAGATGCCAAACAAGATATCTGTAATAAACACAGGTGTATTCACAACCAAGCTGAACCACCACTAATCAGACCTCCATGATGGCCTATTGCACTCAAAAGGGTTAAACTCAACCGCTCCAGTCTTCACACTACAAATGGTTTTCTTACCTAGTGGAGGTTGTAACTTGGCAAAATAATTATTTCTGTCTTTCAGCAATATGTTTGTCACGTTTTGATAATTTATCCTTTTTTATGACAGCAAAAATCCAGAGGACAGTTTGAGAGCGTGCTGAACAGAAACAAGGAACTGAAAGAAATACTTGCACGGGCTAAGGATGTGCAACCACAAAGGGAAGAGGAACACCAGAAGGTATGGTTATATGTGTTATAAGATCCATTTAACATTTCTTTTGAGAACTCATAGCATAGTAATGCTGTGCTGATCCAATATACATGTAAATGACGTGTAACTGGAGTTAAATTTTGTAGAGCAAATTTCATATTCCTTTGTTAATTATCGGATTTAATGAGGGCTGTCTCTCATGATGCAAAAGAAATAATTCTCTTTCATCCTCTACACTCATGCAAATTTTTTTTTGGGAGAAATATGCTGGATAGGTGGATTCATTTTAAGAGAGTCACCTTTTAATGTTGTCCCTTCTTGATTGCCCAATTCAACCCACTAATCATATATAAACTTAAGGTGCCACACGAGAATCAGTATTCACCAGAAGGAATCAGTATTGTGGTACTGTAGGGTGTCGCTGTGAGTTGACTTGTGAGCGATACCTAAATTTCAACAAAAGTATTGGTGGAAAAGTAAAATGGCTGAAGTTGGGGCAGTAATATTGATCTTAAATAAATGGGAGCCGTCATGTCCTCTTGCACTTGTGTCTTTCGCTCTCTGATTTTGTTTTCTTTTTTTTAAGTTAAATTTGTTAATCTCAGCCATTTCAGTCCATGGGAGTGAGTTCAGCAGTTTGTTCTCAGTGTCGCAAAAAGGAAATATGATGTCACTGTGCTTCCCTAATAGCCTTCATCAGACCTAGGCCAAACTGGAATGAGAATACTTTGCTGCTTAAATGAGATTGAGGTCCATGTTGATATCTTACCAGATGTTAAAATGTGCCAGTAACTTCCTCCAATATTGCAGTTGCAAAGATAGACATCAACTGTTTTGCATTGCTATTAAAACAGTGTCCTGCATTTTCTCAGAACTGATTCAGGCCATTATGGAAGCACAATGTCAGGAAAATTTTGGCACAAAAATGTTTTTTCTTTTGAGGATTTATGTTCTCAATGCAAAAAATCAGAATCAGACCTGAGGATACAGGATTAATACACTTGCACCTGGAAAAAAAAGAACTGATAAACTTACTTGATCTCAGAGATCCATGAGTTTTAGTTTCTCAGAAAGTATTGCCACATTCAGTTTATTTCTGTGACATTCTACCCAAAATAAATGGAATTTTCTGGGCATCCTTATTTTCAAAAGACATTGCTTATATATGAACAGGGAAATAGTTTATACCAGAGGATGTCACAACTGTTAACCTCATAAAATATATAATAATAGTTTTGTGTCCTGGATTCAAAATTTACTAAATCATATTTTATTCATAAACTTAAACTTCTTACAAACTCTGAAATGTTGGCTGATCCTTACGAATCGGAGTTCACAGTATATAGCTGTATACAGATGTGATATTGAAATTTGTTAATTCATTCTGTCACCTGAACATTCAGATGCAGGAGGAATTTGAACGTGAACAGCAGGTTTTGTCTGAACTGAACAAGCACCAAGAAGAAGAAAGGCGAAGTGTGGAAGATTTGAAGCTCAGAGTTGCAGAACTGGAAACAGAGAAGGTTTGTGCAGAAACACTTGGTCTTTCTCTCTGAATTATATTATTCTGACAGTTTCAACGCATGTAAATCTTGTTTCTCATATTTTTACAGACTTAGATCAGCTTGAAACTTTACAGGTCTTCTTTAATGCTGATTTTGTCCCCAAAATTATGAGCCCGCAGATTATAAATTTTCATGTAGCTCCATTCTTATGATATGACATTTTTATATTCTACCAACTGTTTGTCCTTGCAAACTGCTTGCAATTTTTTGCCTTACCATGTTACAGTGACCAAGGTTTATCATACGTGAAACATATTTTAGAAGACATCATGATCAGATAAAGTGGTAAATGTATCTTGCACCACAGGGTAATCTGAAACAGCTGCTGATTGCAGTCCAACAAGATGCTGAGAAAATGTCCCACAAAATTGTCCAGTCTCCTAAACGCTTCAGGCAGGAACTGGAGCGTTACAAGAATAAAGTGGTAGAGATGAAAGCAGAGCTTAGCAAGAAGGAACAAGCTCTATCTGAAAACAGACATCTGCTGGTAAGCTGTTTCTTATTTTGTTTTCCAATGTTCTGTGGTCAAAGGATTCACTATTACAGTTTTTTTATCTGCGCGTATTCTGGGAAGTTTTTAATTGATGGATGTCTTTGTATGCAGTGATTGATTCCCAGATTGCACGAGTTGGCAGTGCTGCAGTATTTTGGTGAGCATTTTAAAGTCTTGTTGATTTAATTGCTGAAGTTCATAGTGTATAAATTTCCTTCTATTTTCAAAGCGCTTTTCTTGAATCTGTTAAGTCAGAGCTTATGGTATCTGAGTACCAAGGTGAAAAGCACCATCGAATGCCTTAATTTTAAAAAAGAAAAACTAAAACTTAGTTTTTACACAGCCTGAACCATGCTGTAGCAAAGACCGCACAGAAAAAGCCTTGTAAGCAGACATGAATTGTGTTTTCCACTGTGACTGCAGAGGGACATACATAAATGAAAACATTAATGCCTGGCAGTTACTTGAAAGTACATTTTTTCTTTGGTGGTGGTACAGGGAGCATTGAAAACCTCTTGCATACAAAGACTGTCTAGCCAATCAGATTTTATGCAGTTTGGCTGAATTTACTACAGAGTGAACACTTAAGACATTGATATCGAGAAGGTCAGACTTTTGTGACTTCATTTCTATAAAAAAAAAAGTGGTGTTTTGACTTGTCATGGTTTTCTGGGTGTGTGGGAATCAGACTTTACATGCTTGCGTCTCATTTATATTACCTGGGAAACATGAGTTTGGAATGATCAAAGTCTGAGCTGTCTGGACTGTTCACACATATTGATATCAGTAGGTATGACAGATGAAAATTTCAAATTGATTACACACATTAAAGATTAACTATTTCATAATCTTCTCAACAAAACTAAGAAAATCAAATAAAAATTACAAAATCCATCCAAAAACAACGAAGTTATGAATTTTTAAAGTTTTATTTGACTTGATACGTTTCGCCACACCGCCGAAGACCAACATTCCACCTCCCGGAGGGGTGCGTTTGCAGTACCTAATATCAAGGGTGCATCAGGCTGGTTAAGATGCTTCTTTTGCTGCCTTGATACTTAAGAATTTTTACATAATCCTTTAGATGGTCACAGACAGGCATTTCTAGAGACTAAACACACTTTTCTTCATGAAGGATTGGGAAAAAGATATTTTGCTCTTTATTTTCATTCTGTAAATTTAATGGCCCCAAAATTAAGTCATAAGAAGTTTACTTATCATGTCATATCTGAGCTCCTGATCTGTATGCTAGGATGATAAAATAAACAGATATTTTGTATTACATCATATGTTTTATTTATGTGGGATTATCTCACTTTTCTTCTCAGACAATGATTTCTTTTTTTATTTTTTTCAAAACTGATACTAGTGAGATTCACCATTATGTTAGCAGGACTGAAGCACAGGTGTTGGCTGTAAAATTTTACTTTATGCCTGTTTCCACTGGCTGCGGCTCGTGCATGATGCTGCAAGTTTATGATTATAAATAATGACCACTGTAATGAGCATCCAGTAAAAGGGGTTTAGGATGATTTATGTCCGCAAACAATCAGTGGTTTGTTATTTTCTTCCACACAAAAACAAGATGTAATCACTGGTGTCAGCATACTAAGCAGAATTTGTATGTTTGCTCTTACAGATTCCAATATGTCTTCATTTAGAACCTCCTGGTGCCAGTCATCAAAAATGATTCATAACAATGCTCGCTTTATAACTTTTGTTTGACAGGAACAAACTTTAGAGAAGTTGACCATTGCACAGAAAGCTGTTAAGCTGAGCAAAGGAGTTCAAAGTGATCTTGAGAAAGAAAAGTGAGTTTTTATTGCTTCATTTTCAGCACTTTTTATTGTGTATGATTTTACAACTTCTCATAAATTCACTTACATTTATTCTAGTGGTTTTCATTTTTTTTAGGCTGGGCATACCCAGAAGAAGTGTTAAGTTCATATACACCCCCCTGATTTAAAGTAGCCGTCAATTCAAATCAAGCATTCTTAACCTAGGGTAAGATAAACAGGGTGCCAATGGCCACATGTTTTCTGCCTTTGTGGAACAATGGACTTGAACAACAAAAAAAAAAGAAGGATAATTGTACTGGCAGGTAGTCTTGTTACAGTATATTTCATGAAATGATTAAACATATAAATTATTGCGCTTGGAAATATAAAGAAAATGCTGTTTGCATTCTGGAGAGACATGACAATTCTGTAAAGCTAAAAGTTGCTGTGCTGTTTCAGAAATCCATTTATGCTGTGGAACTTAAAATATTTGATCAGTGGAATGAGGACAAACTATCTTTATCATAAGGATAGTAACCAACAGGCCTCCAGTGTTTTCTCCAGACTATGCAGTTTGCCCTTAAATTTCAAATAGATCAGTCACCCCTGCTTTCATGCAATCTGAAATACCTGAGAAAAAAAATTAAATCTATGAAAAAACATGTTATAAATACTCCCTCAAATTTTTGGACAAGGGGGAATGTCTCCCCCAACTTAAATGACCTGGAGAAAACACTGGGCCTCCAACCTGTTTTTTTTTATTATGGAGAGGGTTCTCATTTTGATCCATTCCCCATGCTTTTCTGACAGTGAAATTGATACTCAAATTCTGCGTGTAACTGAGGGTCACCATGAGCTGAAAGAGGTGTACAACATATGTTGCGCTCAGGAAGAAGATTTGACGGAGAAATTAAAAGTGCGACGAGAGCAGCGACACAAACTTTCCAACCAGAGAGACATCAGTGAACAGTCTACACACCAACAGTTGACAGATTTGAAACAGTAAGCTTTTACCTTATTCTCATAGGGGGGGAAAATCTTTTTTTGTAGTTCATTTTTATTATATTCCGTTTTGTAAGGATGCAAAATCTTTCATCCAGTGCTGTGTTCTGTGAAGAGAATTCTGTCTTATCCAGGTGAACAAACATGAGAAATGAATGGCATGCATGCAAGCAAGAGAGAGAAAAAAAAGCTGATGCTCTAATTTTGTCAATGATCAAATTTGACTTCATAGACACGACCATAATTTACTAATGCAATACATTCAGTACTGAATTTTAGTAAGTGTTCCTTTGTATTGAAATTTTGTTACAGATAGGTCCAGATGTACTGGAGATGTAACATCAGTGCCATGATTTTCTCATGCTTTACACAAAATCTCAATGTGGATGATAGACTTGAATATTTAGTAAATCTCTATTTTCTTGCCAATACTTTTTTTCAATCAGTAAGAGTTAGCCATAAGATATCTCACTCTAGCTGGTTTTAAAACATGCCAGTTGAATTATAGCTCATCCTAACTATTTTGTAAACCCTGCCAATTGAAATTAAAGAGATTCTCCTGTGTCTTTCTCAGACCATTTAAAGTATGCCATGCAGACTGCTTGAATACTGGCAAATCTCTCAAGCTTCATGGAAAAGATTGAATGTATTAGAAAATAACAGCCTAATAGCATTGTACATCCCTGTTCCTCCTTCATTCACTCATATGCACAAATCATTTTCATTATTAGTCTGTGGAAATATATATATTATGCACTTTTGGGATTCAAGATCTCGAGGAACTGTTTTGAATTTTTGATAAACTGCGGTACAGCGGCTGAAAACTGTATTTAGCATCTCAGAGAACATGGGCTTCTACATACACTAAGCACACAGTGGTCAAATAAATTCAATTTTTGGAATTGTGAATAGTGTTCCTGTTTCCACATTGAGAAAAATGACAGCTATGGAACTCTTCTCTCAGCTTTTGACAGAAATGGAATTTTTCTGTATTCTGTACTCGGTATTATCCATTTGAAATATTTGTGCGTCTATTGCTATTTGAACACCAGTTGTTGATTGCATGATAAGGTGAATTTCTGCTTGTTCTTACTCTGACCTTAATAAAATTATTGTTTCTGTTTGTTTCTTTGTATAGATATCGAGACAAAATACTCAAGAGAGTAGGAAGCCTTGAAGCAGAAATATCTCAGCTTCAGAGCAGGATGGCAAGCATAGAGAATGAGATGAGTGAGATTGACAGACCACTGAAGGAGAAGGAAAGTGAAGTGGAAAGGGAAACAGCAGAACTTTCAGAGGAAGTATGTTTATATTATTAGTTTTTTTTCACAACCCCAGTTTACATTGTCCATTAACGTCTAATCTGCAGTGCTTGGTTCTGTGTGCTTGGTGCATAACCATGTTATGATCTCTGCATTAGTGAGGTGGGGTGGGATAGAGCAGGATTTACATGTAAGATGATGAATATTTCTCAACTATTCAAGACTAGAATTCCAAGACCTTTTCAAAACTTCACCCAAAGAAGTAGTAAAGTGGTGGTAATGAAATTTGGAAAGATTAGGCAATTTATTGTGTGACTTTCCAAATACAGTGGAGGTCTTATAAACTGAGTCTCTTGTAAACCGAGGTAACCGTGAAGTGAGTTTTTTTTCCTCTTTGTCTATATTAATTTTGAACTGATAAAGGGAGTTCGCAATGGGCCGCTTCTCATAAACCGAGGTCATTTCACCGCTCAGAGGTGATAAAAAACTTCAAATTACTCCTATTTATTGTACACATTTCGCTCAGTTATTCCCGCATGATGCTCAATGCCGGACTGAGAAAAGAGCGCTCTTTGCATTGTGCTAAGGGAGGGTGATGATGGGTGGGGGATGGGTGTGAGGCAGTATTCGAAGAAACGAGATGGCCGGCCGGTGTAGTGTACACTTACAGCATGCCTGTCGGGTGTAGACTAGTACCAGGAATACTGTTGTGCCATCAGTGAGACGGGCGAATTATCGATCAATGGCGTCAGTACACAGGAGAGGGGTGAGGATGTGGGGATAGCAGAAAATTGAAAAATGTATAATTAAGGATGTTCACTATATAACGTTGTACTATGCGCTTGCGTTGTATCCATGTATGTTCTGATATGTCGTCAATTATTGTATGAAACTGTGTCATCTGTTGTATTGCTTTTATGTACATGATGTACATTAAGCTATTAAATAAACTTGTTAAACTTGGGACAGTAGGCGCATGTCGGCGTGTTACGTACACACACACACACTGACGCATCAGTCAGTGTTCTGGCTGCGCTTCGAGGCAGTCGCATCTCCACTCTTAGGCATTGCGCTGATCAGAGCTGTTGATTTCATTCGTTCGCCTTTACTTCTGTAACCATGGAATACTTTGGCGACATTGATGTTACCCAGTGGCCTCCCCTTACTTAAACCGAACACGCTTAAACTGAGGCCGTCATCATTTCCCAAGCAGCTCAGTTTATGCGGTTTCCACTGTATATAGCAAAAAAAACCATTGATTTACTTAGTTTTCTTTATGATTTTTTGTTATAAAATTTAAAAGAAAAAAAAATTAAGAAATATTCTTTCAGTCAGCTTTGTCCGTTTTGCCCATGTTATGCAGCTAAATTTTTTATGAGATACAATTTCTGGATCTTAAATGAATAAATACTAATGAAATCCACGTGTAGACCATCTTTATTGGTCCACATGGTTCTGAGGTAACAAATGAAACAACGGTACAAACAGTTGAGTGGATCCATAACATTACCACTTCTGCTCATCAAATCGTGGATTTGGAATGAAGCTGAAGAATAGTTTTTAGTACAATTTCATGACGTAGCTACAACTTCACATGAATTGCATGGGGTACAAGGCGAAGAAATTAGGTCTTTCTAGGGTTGGGGGAACCGTCCCCGGGGAATTTATACATTGTGTAATTGTCACAAGAGAGATCAAGATCAGTGCACCGTTGATCTATATTATACATCAGACTGTTCGGCCAGATTTCCGGAATGCAATGTATAAGCTGTTTACTACAGCTTTGAGGCTAGTTTGGATTCACAACCAGGAAAAATGGACTAGCTCAAAGGGAATGTAGGTGAAATTTCACTCTGTTTTCAAAGTAGAGTTATGGCATTTCGAACATGAATGTATTTAAGTTTTTGTTATTACTCTATATGACAATTTCTCTATCTTCTGCATTGCAGATTTCAGTCCTTGATGGGATAGTGGCCAATGGATGGTCAGATTTCAAAGACGTCATGCAAAATGATGAATAAACTTTGTTGAACTGTGCTGGACCTATAACTACTCAAAGCAGGGTTTTGGCGTGAACTGTTGAGGAGTTTGTCAGGTGTTCACAGCTGTTAACAGTCAGCAGTTCAGTTTCCTGGATCCCTGAGAGGGGTCAGTAACATTATGCCATGATATGTACAGTAAGTGAGTCTGTGTTGGCTTTAGCCGGGAACTGCAGTAGCTGCTGGACAATACATTTTGCTCACTGACGATTTAGGCTTGTTCTCACTATAGGATCTCGCTATAAATGGTTTTCGCAGTTAATCTGCCTACTGTTTCCTACTTACGATTCCAGCACTGCCGCCCTTTTTGTGGTTGTAGAAAAACAGGGTCATTATTTTCACAAGCTCATGATTGTTTTTGAGACTTCTTATGTCAAATTAACAGATGTGTGCTGTGTACCCTGAATTGCTGAACTGAGCTCATCAAAGAAATTGTACTTCATTTCCTAAAATGAGACCTGCATTGTCTAATTCATTTTTTTCTTTGCTGCTGCATTTGTCAGCTTAGTGTTATATTTTACCCAGAAATTCAAAAATATGTTCAACCTACTGTGTTCATGACAACAACTTGCCCTGCCTGGCCTGTGATTCTTACACTGAACATCATCATGCAACAACTTTTAACCCTTTCAGGGACTCATGGTACATTTATGCATTTTTAGATTTCATTTTGAAATAAAGATGAAATGAAATCTACAGGACCTAGGACTTATGTTAGTTTTATACATCATATTTCAGCAAGTAAAATATAGAGGGCATTGATAACTTAAAGCCGCATAAGGTCTTCCACAGGTAGCCAGTAACTAGTATCTGGAAGGATTAATTCCAGTATAGTAGCCTGAGATCTTATGACAACAGCTGAAGAATTAATTTAGATAGTGGAGAATCTTGAGTTTAACTCACTGGAGACTGACCTATTTCTGGCAGTCAGTAGTGCTGGGACTGATCTAAAAAATGGCTGCCACCCCACTGGGACTGAGGATTTTGGGCTGCGTGTGTAAAAAGTAGATGCTTTTATATGATTTTTTGCACATAAGATAAACATGTGTCCTAACAATATGAAATCAGATTTTTGATGCATGCAGTAGTTTTTTCTGGAAAATTAATTTTGTGACCTATATAAAATGCAGATGTAGATGGACCACCTCGCTTGTTTTGCCTTACTGCAGGTCGTAGGGGTACAAAAGAAGGTTCAGAATCGCTGTCCTCATCATGATTATTCAAATCCTCAGGTTCTGGGTCGGTAGACTCAATGTCAGAGCCATCTGCCATGAACTCTTCCACCACTTCTCTTGCTGATCTGAGCTGCCATCGAGACATTTTGGCATGAAGCGATCGGTTTGAATTTCGAACAATGCTTCGCGCTCTCCAAATGGGAAGTGACGAAATACGCAAGAAAATTGTGTAAACATACTCACAGAAGAGTTGTACAATATTTACGAGCAAAAACAAGGACTGGATTTGCTTACAGACAATTAATTCTGTAGGACGTGTATACACGTCGTCAGTCTCCAAGCGAATAATGGCAGACGACGTGTATACACGTCGTTAGTCTCCAGTGAGTTAATAACTGTAGTTTGGGATGCTTTTTTTTTTTTTCTGTGGTGCATGCAGTAGAAATGACAGTCCGCCCAAAAAAAGCAAAACAAACAGCAATCACATGGGTAAAGGAGTAGCAAAATGTTTTTATTTATTACAAAATTTCACAAGTTCCAAAATGGCGTTCCCCCCATACAAAAGTCGAAAACGGATATCTCATATTTTTTGGGCCATATCATCTTGTTAGAGGTCGCCAAGTTTCAAGGATTACATGAAACACTAGAATATAGAAATAATTTTGGTCTGAAAGATTTTTTGGAGGGAATTGCAATTTCAACTTAACTGCACCCAAGATATTAGAGCTTGACTGTAGTATTCTGTGAAACTGTTGTGGCAAAGTATTGGTTTACCAAACATTCAAGGGTAGGTGGAATGCCTCTTAAGAGGAGGNCTTTGGGCTCACCAAATGTATGGATAAAATCAAGGAAGTCCAAAGTTTACTGTCTCATTAGATAGATACATTCGTGCCCTTTCCAAAAATATATAACTTCAATAGGTTTGTCGCTATCATTGTCAAGATAAAAAAACCTGGAAGCTATTACGCTATCTCTTTATCTTGCATCGATGTCAACGGCGTACTTTCGCTTTCTCCAGCTGACACTGTTTCGTTTTTTTTTAACGTAAATGAGGTAAATTCAGTTCCAGTTGAAACGGAATAAGTTTCGGGGCGGTCAAGGGGATATAACCATGAAAAATCGCATCCCACAAATACGCCGATTAAATCGTCGAATTCCGGCATTTGGCCCTGGGGCGTGACTATATCGATTATATCGGCGAAGGGCGCTATTAGGGTTAAAGCTGCATAAGGTCTTCCACAGGTAGCCAGTAACTAGTATCTGGAAGGGTTAATGCCAGTATAGTAGCCTGAGATCTTATGACAACAGCTGAAGAATTAATTTAGATAGTGGAGAATCTTGAGTTTAATAACTGTAGTTTGGGATGCTTTATTTATTTTTTTGTGTTTGTGGTGCATGCAGTAGAAATGACAGTTCGCCCAAAAAAGCAAAACAAACAGCAATCACATGGGTAAAGGAGTAGCAAAATGGTTTTATTTATTACAAAATTTCACAAGTTTCAAAATGGCATTCCCCCCATACAGAAGTCAAAAACGGATATCTCATATTTTTTGGGCCATATCATCTTGTTAGAGGTTACCAAGTTTCAAGGATTACATGAAACACTAGAATACAGAAATAATTTTGGTCTGAAAGATTTTTTGGAGGGAATTGCAATTTCACCTTAACTGCACCCAAGATATTAGAGCTTGACTGTAGTATTCTGTGAAACTGTTGTGGCAAAGTATTGGTTTACCAAACATACAAGGGCAGGTGGAATGCCTCTTAAGAGGAGGAGTAACAACTGAAAACGCCCAAAAACTGGAAAATATTTGAGTTTTGATTCCATGTAGATTTTGTCCCTTAAGTTACAGTTGTAATCAGTGTGTTAAGATGTCTAAACACCCATTTTATACTACTGTATAAGGACACTATATATGTAGATTTTAGTTTTCTCAAATTGTATTGGCCGATTTTTAAAATATAGATCTTTCAGTTTCCATTTTGCCAGAACAGTACATATACATAGATGGACCTGAAGTTTAGCACAGAATTTTATTTTTTGTCTAAAATGTAATTTTGATAACTTATAATTTTAATTAATCATGACAGGAGAGCCACATTAAATTTCCTTAAATAAAAGCTGAAAAGATAGCAATATTTCATCCCATCATCTCTTAAAGGAAGGCTGCATTGTCCTACAGACTATATTAAATTATATGATACCCTGTTATTCCAATAAACATTCTTTCAAGTGTCTGTCAACATGATATAATGCTTCTGCCGCTCCAGATGGTTACATTATGCAAACTCCGACTTCTTACACCCACTGCGCACATGGCAGCCATAAGCTTACGTCAGATACGTTCTAGCCACCTGAAGCTGTTTGGCCAGTGCTCTGCGGATGGGTGATATCACGTCGGTAAGAATCTTTTAATTCCACTGTAAGTGGCAGCTGTGTCAAACAAAATCATGCCGAGGCAATAAAAATGCAGAATTCTTTACATTTTTATGATGTTTGATAATATTTTTTTGAAATGATGTTGTGTGCATTTATTTCTGCAAACTCCTGCTGAATTTGATCCATAAATAACAAGTTCAAATGTCTGTTGTAGCTCCTCCCCTTAAATGATTGTATTTGCATTTTCAAAATAAGGCCATGGTAATCTTTTTGCATAACAGTAACATGGCAAAATATATGGCAATTCTCATTTGTTGACCACTATAAATGATTGCATTTACATAATTCAAAATAAGGCCAAGGTGATTTTTTTTTTTGCATAACCGCAACATAGAAAATATGGAGCATTTCTCAGCTAATGACCACTAGAACTTCAGGCAGGTATGTTAAGGTACCCTGTGTTCTGTTAACCCATTTAAGTTACTGTCTTCTTACGTTTGTTTTTCATGTGATACATCAGCTGCATGCTCCGTAATAAAGTCATTCTGTTTTCCACTTCATCTTGGTAGTACTTTGGCTCTGTCATGGTTGTGTGTCAATTCTGTCACTGTTGTAAGTTGATAATTGTTATGCCATTTGCATGCACTACACTTGGTGATAAATTTCAGAGAATTTGTATAAAAATGTGAAGCAGTCTTCCCAGTTTCATTGCATGATAAAACTTCACAAGGCTGATTCTGGAAATTTTACAGAGAAGAGAAAAGAAAATAGAGAGATTCATTCCAAACTTGGACAAAGAGACTTCCTAGCTCAGAGATGAGATGTGCACAGCAAAACTGTCTAAAAGATAAGGTGTTATAGTGCAGAATTTAGGTCAGCAAACATCATAATCACCTTAAACATTTTTAAAAGAAGTTATCAAGAAGAGATGTTATGTAGCATATGTCTAAGAACAAACTTTATACCTGTGAGAAATTTCAAGTACATGGGATTTCTGGTTTAACATAAACTTGTTCTTTCCTTCGATAAAACCTTCAAAACTGGGTTGGCAGAGCAATTTTTACACATGATAAAACAGCTAAGAATTAGAAGGTTAAATTGTGCATATTCTATGGGCATGATGGATTAGGAGGTTTATGGCCCAAATGTTTTGATCCATGTTTCTTTACTAAACATGTAATTTGATCAAATATTTATGGGTGTGAGGAGAGGGACCTAGACAAAATTAGAGTTCAGAGAAAAATAAACCAGAAATTAACTTTGTGCAGTTTTATTATGCAGACAACAATGTATGAAGCATATATAAAACTCTTTATGCAAATTAGTACTATTTAAAAACATATTTTTGTTATGATTACTGTATATCTTTGTCAAGATGTTTGGTAGCGATTAACAGACTTTTCCTTAAATAAACTATATTTAAATTGTTAGCTTTACTCATATTTCAGATTATGGTCAAAGCATCAATATTACACTGTAGAGCTGGCACTATAGGAAAATGGTGTTGCTTCATTTTGCTTGCTCCTTGTTATCTTTTCCATGTACAGATATAAAATTCTTGAATGTCTCACTATAACACCTGGGAGATGTAATTATGAATCTAGATCTAATGACATCAAAAGAGAACAGCATCTGGACACACATGTTCACATTCAAGGAAAGTTGAACCATCTTCTAGATTAGATTAAATTGTATGATACCCTGTTCTTCGAATAAAAATAATGAAATAGTCTTTCAAGTGTCTGTCGACATTATGTGAGGCCTCTGCCTGCCCTAGATAATCCACAGTCACATTATGCAAAATCTGAATTCTTACATCCACTGCCGCATGTGGCAGACACAGGCTTGTGTCAGATATGTTCTAGCCAAACGGCCAAGCTGTCTCTAACCAGTGCTCTGCAGACAGATGATAACACACTGGTACAAATCTTTTGATTAAATACCATAAGCCACGGATGTGTTCAATAAAATCATGCTAAGGCAATAAAAATGCAGAATACTTTACCTGGCTTACATGGTTGACCTTAACTTTGTGAATTTGGATGACCAGAACCTTAATTAAAACTGAATAATAATACTAATACATTGTCAGATAGAGGCATCTGTAGCTGTTGGAACTTCAGTGATGTCATTATTTTGCTACAAGCATGCGCTGCTCACGCAAGAGTTATTCTTGATGCAAAGGCCACATCTGTCACCCGGGCCCTCCTTATTGTATCAGAAAACACAGTGTGGTAACAGAACGATACTCTCTCTTTGTGATATTGGTTTGGTGGGCAATACTGATAAATCTCAGAGAGAAAAGTACTGAAAAACGAAAACTTATATTTAACATGGTATCCATCAGTGCACATGCATCCACACTCATAGATGCCTTACTCTTCTTAAGCTACTTATAAAAACACAATTATGCAGACTTTATGTTATATCTTGATGTCACTAGATGCCTTGGCAAAAAAACCACTTCTTAGTGAAGACATAAAATTGCATATCATTTCTATGTGATGCGGGGTATACTATAAAATATTCACATTTTTATCAAATTCTGAAAGAAGAGTACAGGCAAAATATAAAGTAGTTTTGTTTTTTTTCCCAGAAATTGCTACCAAGCACGTTGATAAAAAAGTCATCACAAAGGAAAATATAAATATTGCTTCTGTGTGAGAGCTTAAGGCACTGGAGTTTACTAGAAGAACGATATTAAACAAAATCAGGTGACCAACAGCTGTCATATCTAGAATTCAGTGTCCCAGTAATTTTGAAAATCATGAGTGTACATCATTATCATTTTGCCCATAAAAACTTTGGAATATCAACTTGTGACTATTACAAATGAAATGCCTAACAAAGTTATTGCTGGTCACCAGTGGTGCAGCGTCCTGGTCACCCCAGCTCTAAGTCTAAAGCCAGGTACTCATTTACACCTGAGTTGAGTGAGGAAATGGAAGTTAAGTTTCTGTCCCAAGGACACTACAACGTAAACCGCCCAGCCCGCGAATCAAACACATAAATCTTAGACTTGAAAGTCTTCAGTTTCTGAGTATGACTCACAAACCAACACGGCCATGCTGTCTCTCTATGGGACATAAACCTACAAGGGACAGATAACAAAGTTTCTCCCATTCTTTGACCTGTAAACTCTGGCCAAGAGAAACAATGCAACTTTTGTTCTAGAAATTACAGTATAAATATTTGGTGGTTACACAAACCTTTACAAAGAATTAATTTATAAATTTGTAAAAGTATAAACACCTCTAAGTAGAAAAACAAAGGCTGCTATAAGACTCTGCAATGATGAGAAAACTGTGGCATGTCAGTTTTCATGAGTGTAGATGACTTTGTTATGAAATGGACAGATGTTACATGATGACAGCATCCCTTAAGCTTTATCACATAATTAAGAGCAGTATTTGAACAGACCTGGGAAGTCTGGTAAAAATCATGGAAAACTGCCACTGACAAAATTCAGATAAGGCAAATAAAAAGTCGGCAAATATTGCCAGGGCATTTGGAAATCATGGGAAATTTTTTTAAAGTTAGACTGATGGTTCATAATTCTGTTTAGAACTAGAACCTCTTTTCTGTGCACTTACCAGAGTGAAAACTTTTTTAAGACCACAATGATTTTGTATGATTAAATATTATACATTTTGTTACTGTATGGTTTTCTATTATTATATTAATTATCATGGAAAATCTTAGGCCACATGGAAACATCATAGAAAAGTCATAAGAAAAAAATTATCTCCACTCTGTGGCACACCTGTATGAGCAATGCAGTAGAACTCACTTAACATGACAGTGCTTTACCCAAAAACTCAGTTAACTTGATAGGATAAAAAAAAAACATAATCAAAAGGTTGTGTTTATTCACAGAAAAATTGTACAATTTAGGCGATATCGAGTTTCAGGGCATCTTTGATAATAATATGATAAGTATTTGATAAGTGGTGCACTGGTGACAGAGGCAAAGTGATGAGGAGTAAGAAGAAAAAAAATGAACTGCTGCCGTAGCATTATTCCATTGTCCACTGGTGGTCTGGCTAACAGAGATTAGGTTGGGCATGTGGTGAACATTGCAATCAAAGGTGATCATAACACTTAACAGATGCCAATCCCAGACAAGATGCAATGCCGTAACCAGAAAAAGGCTTTCATAGCCGTCATCTAAAAACAATGCCATCTGACATGTCTGTGGCGACTTCCCCCTATAGTCTATATTGTACCATAAATGGATAAGTCAAAAACTCAGTTAATCCACAATTTGGCTGGTCCCTTCAATTTCATGTTAACAGAGTTCTAATGTAGTTAAATTTTGGATACTTTCATGACATCAAAATCTCTTTACGACTTCCATTATCTTTGTCCTTGACACCTACTGTCAAACTGGCATATTTCACTGCCTGGCTGAGATATCCCTTCTGTACAGTGGTGGGTAACTAAAATCTATGAAATCAGTAAAATAATGCATGAATGAAAAAGAACATACCCATTCTTTCCAATCTTGCAGGGACCTGCAGCCCATGAAAAGCAGTGTCTAATGCTTTAAGCTTGCTCATCAGTGGAAGGCAAAGTTCTTACATGAATGGATTGTTTTATGATTGGATTCTTCAGCATAAAAATAAAGAAGAAAAAAATCCTGTTTATCAGCTGCTTATAAGGCATATATAGGGTCCTAAATGGCACTTTATTAAGCAATGATTTATGTGAAGGCTTGAATCAGGATATATAGTAAACAACACTTCTATGTAAACTGATGTCAGTAAAAATTCAAAGAGATCATGCATAGTATAATTCACTTAAAATTTAAATTAAAAAAAAAATAATACTGAAGTTCATTATAAAACCTTTGATTTGATTTAAATATTAAAAATCATATTGCACAATCTGGCGTAAAACAAAGCAGATATATGGATCAAAAAGCACAAATTAAATACACGTAAATGTGGTTTCACTGGCAAGTAATTACTAGGCCTACATTTAGGTTTGTGGCACCTATTAGAAGGGCAATCGCTGATCGTGTACAAGCCAATTAATCCGCTAATATATAAAATCCCCCTTTTTTGGGGCCCTGCTAGACAGTGTTAGGGTGTAGAAATATGTAAAATGACCTGTGATCTAAGTAAAGCATCCAATTTTATAGTTTCCGGTACAATTTGAGCCTTCTAGATAAAAAAATAAAATGTGTAGGCCTATGTATTCGCATGCGGTCAAAACCAGCCAAATGAAAAATTGGGGACCAAATCAGAATTTGAGGTGATCTTTTTTGAAAGACATTTGTGACAAATTTTGAGCGTTGACCCCCCCACCCTTTTTTTTACTTCCCGTTAAAAGATCGGGCAAAAGAAGTACTTTAACCTCTATGGAAGAAATTTCCCCAAATCACAGTGGTATATGTAGAATAACACAAAATGTTAATAGGGCCAACAGAAGAAAAAACAATAGGTGTCAAAGACCTTCATGTATCTATCTTGCTACAGACTTCGAGGGATCCTCTACTCTTCTAAGTAGTGCATATGCCCTTTTCTTGTTCAGTATCTTTTGCATCAAAATTATGCACCACAATGGTAAATAGTGCGTTGTTTTATGGGTTTGTTTTTTTTAAAACACAGTTATGGGTGGTGATCTTAGGAAAACTTCAAACACAGTTGTTTCTTCACTGAATTTCACGCACGTCCAAGACACATTACTACATAGCACTATCATTATCACTGTTTTATTTGTTGAAGTTTAATTTTCATTATCAATTTTTAGAGACAGCTCTTTCCATCAGATGGAAGAAGGTATACTCAATATGTATTGAGGTCCATCTGAATAATGAACTGATAAAAAAATATGAATCAAAAATGCAAAATAATAGCAAGATATACTTGATAAATAAATTAGTCCTTAATACAGAGATTCCACTGTATCTCATAAGTTGGTGCATAATTTTGCACACAATATGTACTCAAGTGAATCAGGGCAGTGCATGATGTCAACAATGGAAGAGTAAATGATTCCTTTAATTATGGCCGATGTCATTTCTTCTGGGCCATTTTGATACAGTGGAACATGATTAGTGTTATAATGGTCTGGTTGGGGGTGTCATAGTTTTACAGTTATTCTCAAGTCCCTATAGTTCCTAAATAGGGTTATGAAGACTGTAATGCATTCTCATAGTTCATGTGTAAACATGTTGACTTTGTGTTGGTGATACGACATGTAATTACTCTTCCACACTAATGTAATATGTGATGTGCTGCACCAGATAGACAGCCTGTAAAGACTGAGTGACAATTTCTTTTAAGCATCAGCTATCTAAGCACCTGATATATATATGCAAAAACTTGTATGAGGTTGAGACAATCGTATAACCAGGTTTTTACTCTTTCAGTCCCATTATAAAAAGGTTATAAATTTTAACAATAACAAAGCGGAACGGAAGACTAGGACTGAGACTTTGCCCGTAACAACCGAATTCCCATTACAGCAATGTCCATTACAAATAAGTCCCACTGTATCAGCAGTTAGGGAGAATTCAAGTTCAAGGCTGGAAACATGTACAGTAAATGATATGTTGCAAAAGCAATCATGTGAATAATTTAAGATAAGGCTTCAAAAATCACACGTTTAATACAGTGGAAGTTCGGTAGGCTAAAAGTACTAAAACTGGTTATTAAAAAACAATCTGAAGATTTTTTTTAAGTACCACAGAATTTTATGAGCTCAGTCTGCTATATAAGGAAAGAAATAGCTTGAATGCTGTTAACTGAAAATTGTTTCCCATTTTGTCATTTGATCTCCACCCATCATCACCTGATCCTCACTGTTTGCAGTGACTGTTTGAGACAAATCAGTGCCCCTGCTAGGATAAATGTTTCCTAAAGTTAAATGGTAGATGGCTCTATATTTGGTCTGTGTGTCTCCTTTCCTAAAAGATGATGGTGAGGAAGAAAAAAGCATCACTTAGTCAAGGGATATTAAGTGGACAATCAATAGTGTGCATTTTATCCCTAAACTGACAAGTGGTAGGCTCCCGATTTTCCTTCTCCAAGTGACACGGAACCTCCTCCAGTTCCCACCCATTCATGCTTCATTCATTGTAGACCCTGGTAGATCTATCTTATTCTCCTTTTTCTCAACAGAAATGGAATTGTCCCTATGTAACTTTTTCACCCAGCAGAGCATAGGTCACTAAGCATATGTTAAAAGCACTACTTTTCCATCGTCTGCTGTGCTGATATTATTGCAACATACTCTCCTTTTAGTTCAAAATACTATCTATCCAAAACAATTTGCCCATTTCCTTCGGTTTCGTTCCAACTCTAGCCAACTTCCACTGTATCTGATGCATAAATAACAATATTAATTGCCTGATGTGGAATTAATCACAATTAACATTTGAAATGAAATATCCTGCGTACCATATAGAACAAAGAGGCAAAGAACAGAGGCAAAAAAGAAAAAAACTCAGAATTATTCTTTTTAAGGTCTGATACAGAATGATCTCTCTCAAAATACTCAGGTATGTTTAAACTGGATAAAATCAATACTAATATTGTGAAACATGTTTACCCCAAAACAGTTTAGAATGTCTAAATGAATTTGCATTATACGCAAATTTGAATGTACTGCACCTGCATTCTTACTATAAAAACAGATTCTAAACTGCTTAACACTAGAAATACAGATTCGGAACTGCTGAACACTAGAAATTGTAGCACAGATCTCTTAACTACAAAATCAATACAGAATTTTCACAACAGTATAATATGGTTTTTCCAAAACTTTCATGAGATGTAAGGACTTCAGGAAGCCATTAAGTTTACTCATTGACATGGAAAAATGAGTTATAGACCCATTGTGATGGGAATAATGGTCAGCAATGGTCTAGGACTCCAGGTACTCCCAACTATGTAAGGACCTTAATGTCTGTAAATTTGATCCAGACTTTCAAACTCCTCTCACAAAACTAGGGATTCTTAGGAATCTGAACAAACGCTGGAAGAAAAAGATCTGTTGCACTGTCTTCAGGCAAACATGGTTTGTCCCATGCATCCCACTTGATAAACTTTTCAGGGAAGAAGGCGTAGTATGGGATCTCATCTACTTTCATACAGATCATATCTGAGTCAGGCTTCCTATGAAAGACATACACACACCTGAGGGAAAAAAGCCAAAAAGAAACTCTGCAGTGACAGACATCTAGCGCAACTGATTTCATCATGGATGTTAATCTTCAGTTGTTTTTTTTTACATTTAGTACTCATTCCCATGACAGGCCTACAAATTATTTCATCCTCTCAACAACCACTTTTCTATTCATCCAACTCTTTCCTTCTCTTTCAAACAAGTGCGCACATCCTTCTTTCTACACATTCATGGACATCCCACTGCCAGATTTCTCATCTAGCAGACCATTTAAAACAAACGAAGCCTTGAGGAAACACTCTTTATATATACATAATTATACATATATGTGCAGTTCTATCATGGCATGTTTTTCTATCATTACAAAGCAGGCTAGCTAGATTGGCAATTTTAATGCTAAATTTTGTCCTTTCTAACTTTTCAAGAAAATCAGATCTGCGCAAAAAAACAAAAAACAACTTTGTATAATATAGACATCTATGAGACCATCCTTTCAGCAAAAACGTATGTTAAAAAAAAACATACTGATAGTGCCACCATACTAACCTTTCTTCATCAATTACTGACTTCACAAAATCCAGAAAGGCACTAAGAAAGTTAAAACACACAGCTGGCTTCCATGGATGATGGACTGAGGACTGGAAAACAATTTTTTTTTATATATTTTAAATTAAAGGGATAGACCTTTTTTAAGGCTGTCCAAAATGAAGACTTAAAAAAAAAGGACTTTTATGGGTCTACAACTAAATATTTCATGAATGCTTTGATACTGGATATTTGGACATTGGACATTTAAGTTGAAAAATTGCACGATTGCACAGGCTGGAGGAAACACTGGTCTCTTTAACCTTCAAGATTTCACCGATATATTCATCTTCATATTCTTTGCATTATGTAAGTGACCTATCTATGTAATTAACAATCTGTGCTTTTTAAAAGCTAGTGGAAACCCTATAGCTGGAACATATTCAACCTTCAGATAAAGTTCCAAAGAATGTTTCACAGGGAGAATGTATTATCCAAAACATGTAAAGTCACAGACAAAGCTACTGGCACTTTCACTTATGGGAGTTGCAAGAAGACGAGGATCAAATACTTGGCCACCTTTATGTCAACTAGGGCTGAAAACGAAACTAAAACGAAAACAGAAAGAAATAGTTTTTTGAAGCTTTTGTTCAAAACGAAACGAAAGTAAAACGATTTGAACAACAAAATGAAACTAAAACAAAAACGATAATAACATCAAAACGAAAACGATAATAACATCAAAACTAAAACGAAATATCATCCGCAACTTAAAACGAAACCTAAAACTAAAACGAATATATCAAAATTCGTTTCTTCAAAACTATTTTGAAAGCAGTTTCGTTTTCATTTTTATAACTTTTGTGGGACTCAGCTAATGTGAGAGACCTGAACTGTTTTGCAGAACTATTCTAAAAGTCATTTCGTTTTATGTTTTATAACTATTGTGGGACTCACAACTATTGTGAAAGAACAGAAGTGTTTTTCAAAACTATTTTGAAATATATTTTCGGTTTTCAAAACTATTTTGAGACTGTATGGGGCGACACTGTTTGCGACACAATGATCAGGCAAGACGAGACAACTGGGCTGGCTGGGACAAAAAGGCGATGTACTACATGGAGTCACCTTTCATTCAGTTGGCAGTGCCTTCTTAAACCAAAGCAGCGTATCAGCTGATTAGAGATACGATACAAAATGAGATAGTGCCTATTATTGAAATTCGTTGATACTGCCTGTATCAGCCTAGGCCTAGAGGCGCAGAGGCTGAGGGTTTTTTTTAATTTTTTATGTTAACAGTTTATCCTTCATCCATCGATCCATGTTGGTTTCGGTTATGTTGAAGAAAGAGTGTCTTTAACTTCATGGTCAATAACTGCACGGGTAACTGTTACATTATTAGACAATGTTACATCATCGTGATCATTATTTTCTTTCACTGATGACACAAATAGTTACTGTCAGCAATATTGATACACGTTAAAATTAATTTTGTGATTCAGTTTGCCTGCCTGCTTGTCTCCCTGCCTGCTGCCTGCCTGCCTGCCTGCCTGCCTGCCTGCCTGCCTGCCTGCCTGCCTGTCTGTCTGTCTGTCTGTCTGTCTGTCTGTCTGTCTGTCTGTCCACTTTCATAAAATATTCAACATCTTCGAAGTGAAAGTCTATGCCAAATACTATTATTCAAAAACATAAAATGCCAGAAAGTAATACATACACTTAATCACAATGACGGTTGAATTTGCTGCCAGTTAAGCGCTGAACATCTCTGATCAGACTCTTATTAGGCCCTACAGCTCTGGTGCTTTCAATAGAAATCCCTTGGATACCTCTTACAATGCCACTTACTGCAACGCTTTGTTGTGTAGGATCTTCGCATTTTGTTGTAAGGACATCCTGCACACTTTGTGGTATTCAGTTTGAACCTCAGCCACTTAGTTTGCATCAAATGGGACTGGATTTTTAAAAAAAATATACCTCCAGTGCTCTTTTAACTACAGAGAAAAAGTAGTAAAAGAATGAAAATTTATCTTTAAAAAATAATCCTTGCTTCGTGGTGGAATGCAAATAGCTAGCTACGTGACAATTCTTTTTATCCACTTCGGACTCTTGCATCAAGCAGCATCCTCCTACCTCCCCACTGCAACCATTTTCATGCGTGCCATTCCTGGTCATTCATAACTATATTGACATGGCTTCTGGTCATCATCTTTAATATGATTAAATACCCCATTAAACTACTCACATTCAGCTCTACCCAATAGTTACTGTCTGCAAACCATTCGCTACTAGAAACACCATACACCATTAATTCACATCGAACCAAACAAAACAATTTAAAAAATACATGAGAACACAAATATAAAAGACAGATGGGCAGACGGAATGACAGACAGATAGACATTTCCCCCATTCCCCTACTCACTCACTAAGTCTTTACTTATACACTCACTTATATTTTGAAAACAAAAATAAAAACGAAACGAAACAATCAAGAAAAACTAAACTAGAACGAAAATGAAATCATTTTCAAAATTAAAAAAAAAACAAAAACAAAACGAAAACAGAGCCATTTTGAAGAACTAAACAGAACTAAATCAAAACGAAAAGAGATTTTGAAACTAAAACGAAAATAGATTTTAAAACTCAAACGAAAATAGATTTTGAAACTAAAACGAAAATAGATTTTGAAACTAAAACGAAAATAGATTTTGAACCTAAAACGAAACGAAAACGAAAATAGATTTTGAAACTAAAACGAAACCGAAAATTTATGAAAATATCACAGTGATTTCACCTCTAATGTCAACAAGCTTCCACTGCACAGTACAATACATATGTCTTGCAATCGGTCAAAATGAGGTCTATATCACTAGACTAGGATCAGGCTCTGAAGGTGATAAGAGGCATGACAGAGGGGGGAGCATGTCCGTCTAAGTGGTCAGAGAAGGCAAAGCAATTACATAGCGAGTGGGGTGATGGTGGAGCATTGTAGGTGGAAAACATTGCGCTGGCAATGCAAACGAAAAAGGAGAGTTCAAGCAAAAACAATGATGTGGCCCAAAAGTTGTTTGCGTTATCGAGATCCTTTAGAATTTTAGTTGATGTAAACGGAATTTGGAATGCATAGACTATAGAGCAAAAAAATACTGGGAACTTTTGTTTAATTTGTGTAAACAGAAATTTCGGGACGTTAAGTGAAGTCTACTGTAATTGTAGATAACTGAATTTTAGTGAAGCAGAGTGGGTTACCTTTAAAGTGAACAATGTTCTTCAATTACAATTTTCTCAGAACATTTTCCTGTGTTTACGCTGGTGACCCCCTCCTACTTTAAACAACTATATTTAAGGCCAGAATAATACTGGATCAAAACTTTTTTTTTTTTCAATAAAGGAACTGCACATTAAGCTTTCATGCCAGACCAAAAATTTAAGTGCCTCTGAGACTCATTTTGACAGGCTGCAGAACATATATATACCTCTCAGAGGTTTTGCATGTCTCATACAAATATTGTGTGTGATAATGAAACTTACGCTTGCCATGTGAGGCATTTCCAAAACTTGAAATTCCTCCAGTTTGCGGACCACTCCATAATCATCTCGAAAGCCACACACCACTCGAGGTACACCTCCTACAAAACTCTGTGCCCACCATTTTAGCAGCTTGTATCTGTTTTTGTGTAAATTATTGCAGAAACTGATTAATAGAATTCCTATCAAAATATGAACATACAAGAATTTTAAGAAACCAGAAAATGTACATGAGTTAAAGGAACATACTGTATAAACATTATATGCATACACAAACAATTAATATGAGATTAATAATATGATAAAATGTTTGCAGTTCTTGAAATTCTCTTGTACATATTTCATTATGCCTTTCATGAAATGTGACTAGAACTGCTCTGTATGACTAGTTTCAATCTGTACTACAAGCCTACTATAAAGCATTTCTGAATCCCCTACCACTCTGTCTTTTTTTAAATTTGGATTAAACCCACTGTCTTTCTCCCTAGCAATACGTCAGCTCTGTGCAGACTACTCCTGTCCCTGACTTTAACTCCAGGCCAGACAACGGCTTATTACATGTACTAATATTAGATCTAACCAACCACAGCATGATCCTTAGCAAGGCATGGTTGTCATACTTTAATTTAAAGTGAGTGGGTGAAATCGTTTACCCTTGTCACTTTTTCAAAACTGCCTGCTGCTTTAATTGATTTAGCACGTCCAGTGAATTTTGAAGTAGAAGAGAGGTGGGGACTCATCCAAACTCAGGAGAGTGAACAAGATAAGCACACTTGAACCTGGTAATTTACCAGTCATTCTTAACCATTTTATTTTTTAAAATATTTTGCATTACTAATAGGACTGATCTGATTCCAGCCCAACCAATTCTATCAGATTTACAAAATGTTTCACAACAGGACAAATTTCCTATGACTTTGAAATTCTTGTGTTTGAATATAAAGAAAATCTGGCACCACCTAAAAGGAATACTATACCGGAAAACTTGCATCACTATGAAAGTGCCTCATGCGAACAAATCAACAACATACTGTACTACAGTACTACTTCTGCTCCCAGCTCTGTTTTCACCAAATTCCCATTAAATTCAAATGCCAAGTTTATTTATGTGAACTTTTTTCGCCATAATGGCTATTTGACAACACAGGCATATAAACAGTACCAGTCATCTATAAAATTCATACTGGAAATGCAACTTTATGTTAGTAGATTATGGCACAGCCTGGATTGTGTTTTCCTTACTGGTGCGAAGTTGTTTCTGTATGTATGAGTCCTTAATACAGGCCATGGAAGAAAATCAGATGCTTATCCCCAATACTGGTAAGTGGGAATTGCCAACAAAAATTAAGGCTGGAGTGACGGCAATGGACAGTACATAGTAAAATATAGCAAAAAGATTTGGGTGTGTTTAACCTGTAATACTGATATATAAGATTCCTTCCATGCATGATGTTTAATTTTTTGTTTATTCAGCAATGAGAGGTTTTTAGCCTTTACTATACCAGGATTGCCAGATTTGGTTGGTTTGGAAAACATGTCGAAAATACTTTTCTGTTTTCTAGTACATGTACTTTTTTCTATGAGAATTACCTAAAGTGCCTAGCAAATTAATTTTGCGAATAAAGAGTATTGTTCTGTTACAGTGCACTTGTATTTTATGATGCAATAAGAAGTCTAGAGTGACCAGGAGTTGGCCCTTGTGACAAGATTTCTTCCTCTTGCCTGAGCTGCATAAGGTTTGTGGCAAAAATGATGAAGTCACTTACATTCCAGCAGCTGCACAAACCCCCATCTGACAATGTCTTATTCAGCTTTTAATTATCATTTCATGGTCTTTTTGTAGATGGAGCAAGAGGAAAGAGATCTTAATAATTCAGTCTATTTTTATTATAGATTAAAAGTACAGTATTATCACGTAGGGTGTTTGATTGGTGTCATCGTTGCTTAATATGGTTGTTATCATAACTTTAACTGAGATAATTTTACATGGCAGCTTACATCATTTTATATATATGTAAAGTGAAAACACCAATGTTGACTGAGGCATAGCTATTTTTTTTTTGTACATGCTCATAGGCATGTTGTTGTTTTTTTTAATGGCTAAGATCTGGTTTACGAAAAACATAAAACATTTCACAAATGTGCTAGTGTGATAAATTCAATTTAACATAATTCAGTATATTATAATGAAACATAATATATTTGAGTCAATATAAGAAGTAGTATGTAAATGATATAATAATAATAAGTGAGGCCTGACTTTACGTTGGTAACTTTTCTTTTCCAGCCATAGAGCAACTGAAGAGTTCACTGTGCTACGGACCACGATGTGGCTGGTCATAACCGCCAGAGACACTCTACTGCTCTGTTGTTGACAGTGGTTGGCTGACTCCAATAATTAGTCATACCACGCAGCGAGAAATTCCATCAGGTCCTGGCGCTTTTAAATATATAAATGCTATAACATGTAGGCAGTGGGCTGACTAGGCCACTTTAGAGTTCACTGATCTCCGGACCTCAACAATGGCTGGTCTTAGCTTGTCAGAGTAACTCTACTGCTCAGTGGTCATCCGCTATTCATAGGCACTGGTGGTTTCAGACAGTCGGTACTCGACATTTATGTTCTAATTAAGGAAAGAAATATCTGATGTGTCCGAAAATAATAGCAAATCAGTTATGTAACATTTGATAGCAATAAATAAGCTTGGTGAGCAAGCTAAAAGATATGTCTACATCTTGCCCATTCCCTACCTTCCCCACCAATAAGCAAACAAAAATGATATAAGTTATAAAAGGATATAAGTGCTAGATTACACAAAAAAAAAGTCACTCTCACTTTGCCCCGCCTATAATTAATGATAATTTCAGCTTTTGTACATTTTGCTGAATCATCTCTACAACTTTGCTAAGTTAATTTTGTCACCTGATTAATTCACACTTGTCGTGGGCCTTGTCTTGTTCAAGAATGTGGAATACATTTGTATGATTCCTTCAGTTTGACAAGATGGGAAGTTACACCCCTTCATTAACAAAGGAAGTATCCTATCAGTATCTAGGCAAGCAAGGATGGCCATGAATAATGTAGAAGAGATAAGAAATGATGTACAGACCTGTGAGTAGTGTTTGCTATATATGTATGTCTTTGCCTCATTTATTAGCATGTAGACCACCGCTGATTCTTGCCACATCCTCCTTCAAGACAAGGTCACTGACAAGATGTTCCACTGACAAATCTTAAGCTGCAGATGGTTGCCATCATGTTGCCAAACTTTTTCTTCTGGCTTTGTACAAAATGCAATACATTTCTAACAAACCTCTATAAGCTGTGGATCCTTTCTCATTGTGCTCACCAACTATAAGCATACCCTTTGCCAAGAACTGCCCACAGAATACCACAGAAATACAATTTTGTCAAATTGCGGACACCAAACAAACATAGCCCCCGTGCTTGTAGAAGAGCAGTCTTATTCTTAGCATTCTACTGCACATAACCCTTCCTATCATTTTACCTGCAAAAGTTTTTATATTGCTTCTCTGATTCAATCAGTCTTGAGGTTTTGAGCTCAACATACTTGCTTCCCTCTGTGCAGTTCTTGTCTTCACAGTCCACCTCCACAAAAAACACTGTGGAATATCAAATAAACAAAAGAAAAATGGTCACATGTCTCAAACTCAGATCACTGTCTTTGAATACCACAAAGATGTAGGCCCTACAATTTTATTTCATAAACAAACTGCAAATCATCTTCAACCAACAAGTGCACAGATTCATTACTTTTCTATGTAAGGAGTGGTCGGCTGGTGGTCAGGTAAGATGGTAGGTGACCAGGGCCCTGACAAGAAACCTTACTCACTGACACCAGAATTTGTCTGAGGGCCCTGGTGGTCGTCTTAGTGGGCGATGACACTACTGGCCACGTGGATAAGTGTGAGGGTAGATAAGGAGATGAGGACAACAACGATGAAGGTTGAAATGAAGCTCTTGCATCAATTGATGATCACGAGCGATTTATTAAACATCCATGGGTAAAGATAGTACATGTATTATTGGTATCCAATACAAGAACTGCAGACTTGAAACTGTTCTGACTTGTGAGGTGATTATAGGAGAAACAATGAAACGATCCTACATCTCTGAGGGTTGGCACGTCTCTTCCCAGTCCAAGAGCTGGCCAGGCTCAAAGACAGGCACCTAACCAACCAATCATAACTTGTTATGGTACACTTGCCGATCAGATCTCCGTTTACCCCAAACAGTGCACAATAATACGGTTCAATTTTACTGACCAGTCAGTAGGTCAGTGTGGAAGTTATGCACATCTGGCTCTATTACTACATCAACAACTACACCAGATGGCCACAGAATGAAGGGACGCCAGACTTTCTGACGCCGATGAATCGCAAGGCTGGGCACGAGCGACGAAGCTTGCAAGTTACATCAATGATCAACACAAAGCATAGAAAACACATCGACGACAAAGAGAGGGGGTTGTGGGGTAGGGGTAATGAGCTAACTTCGCCCACTAACAATGCACCTTCTTGAAATGGAAGTTTACGTTACTTTACATCACCAATGCAGGAACGCGCAAGCCCACCTCACACTGATGACAGAGGTAAAGATGACTGAAAGAGGAGCATTATATTACTAAAAGAGGAAAATAATGAGCTGCTGCTGTTGCAGTTTTCTCTCCCCTTATCTACTGGTGGTCAGGTGCACAGAGATTACGTTACATATTGTATCTGTCAAGAATGATGACAACATACAGTGATCCCCAACACTGTCCTGACAGTGACAGTACAACCTAACAAACTCAAAGTTCATAACTATAGTACAAAACTGTAGTTTTCCCTTATGTTACACTGTAAATGAATAACACAAAACTCATTTGAATAACCAATATTTGACCTCTCCCTTTAATTTCATATCACTAGGATTCTGCTGGTAACAGCACAGAGCACTATAAGAGGATATTGTAATAACATACGGAGTGAATGAGGTCCAAGCTGAGAACGGAGAGCTATCTCAAACCCCCTGTTGAGGATCACTGGAGAATGTGTATCAGGTACCTCAGAGCCTGCTTCTGTGAAAATGAAGTGAATCAACAGTTGTCTGAACAATATCGTATTCCACAAATGAATGAGGCAAAATATAAACATGTTAGGACTGGACAGCTCAACTTAAAAGATCAAGCTGAACCAGTCTTTGCTGCAGTTAACTGACTCAGCGAACCAGGATCAAGCTTGAAGATAGCATGTTCTCAAGCTCGAATTTTAGCTCCGATCTTTGTAAGTTACTTAACCCTTGCTCAATTGAAAAGTTAATAGTGCCGAACATTCTCGTGAAATTATCAAGGCCTCAGTATCACAGCTTTTGTAACGCAAATGAGATTGTTTATGTTAGACAATAATGAAGAGAAGATGGGGAAGGGTTACCACTGTCAGCAGGAATGTGCTGGAAGTGGAAGGAGGGGGAGGACAACTAAGCAATGAATTTTGGTGAGGTACTGTCTTGCTAATTGGTTAACAAAGGGTTCTGATTTATAAGCTACTGTCTGTTATTATCTGAATGTGTGATCAATCATGATATAACGTTCAGTTACAGAGGAACTGATATATCCTACCGTAGCATTTTTGTAGCTCTCAGTATATTATTAGCTTTGACTTAATCATATTCATAATGCTGTCATATGTTTCACAAAATTTTATAAAGAGCAATACCGTACTTATGTACCCGTGAACATAATGAAAATGAGAAATCAAATAAAAACAAAAAGGCTGAGAACAAAATGGCCCTCAAGCTCCAAGAAAACAAAGCCAACAATATAGGCATACTAGAGCACAAAACATTTTTTAAAATTCTGTTGAGGAGCAACGTGGTGTGGAAGGGGAAAGACAAGAAAAGAAGAACTGCAAGGCAAAATAAGGGAAGAAGGTGTTGGCAGAGATAGGGAGGTGCACACTAATATGTTGAAATTAGAGAATGTCAGCCACAAAGAAGGTGATTTGTGAAAACAGAACATTGTGCAAGCCACAAAACTAGATCCCATCTTTTGGCTACATAACCAGGCTTTATTGTGGACTTTCTTTCTCTCACAAACTGAAAAAGCTTGAGTCAGAAACTTTCCAGCTTTATTACCCTTGACATGAAAAGATTGAGCCAAGCTGATTTATCAAAATGACGGATTGGCCCGTTACTAATGAATATGTACACATGTATTTTGCTGAGTGTGTGTTTCTTGAACATTTCTTGAAATGGACCAACTGAAGTACAGCTTTATTTTCCTTATGTTGACCATTACTATCAATTATGATCAGTGCTGCAGCACAGTGAAAGAAAACAAGATTGGGCCTGATTAGTGCTCCCTTCTCATTGCATTTCATGTCTGGAGTCAGTACTAGCTGTGAATACTTTATTTGGTTCCAATAGATTTTGGTCAACCATTAAACCCAGCAGAAAACAGAATCTTACCTGCTGTTACATACTGCTCGAACTTGAAACCCCAATAGCATATCTCATCATAATCTGGTCTCTCTACCTGTTCTTCTGGTGTTTCTACCGGTTCTTCTTGTGTCTCTTTCGCTTTTTCTGCAAGCTTTTCCCATGGCCTTTGGACATTCAGCTGTTCTATTTGTGTCCTCCTTAACTCAGTTTTATATCTTCGCATGAAAAACGTTCCCCTGAAACGCATTACAATTATCCCAATGTCCTCAGTTCTTTCATATGGGGTGCACAAGAGCTTGGTCAGTAGAGTTCTTCCGCAGACAAAATCTACGTTGAGACTAAGGGACAAAGAGATCTACCATAAATATAATGATAAATAAAAAATACAAAAATGTGAACCATGAGCAGCAGACAATAGTTAAAATGAAAGACATGGGACTAAAGACTTATTTTCTGTTAAAACGGAAACCTAAAAAGAATAAACAAGCCTTCTTGTTCCTTATTGTTTTAGCGGTACTTTTGATTTAACTGTTTTTGATTGAACTTTTATCTAGTGTATTTTGTTGTTTTTTGTAAAATGCACTCTGGATAACACAAGGCATCTGATCTGATAAAACCCACAAACTATAATGTGCATAGAAAATCTTACCTGTGAAGTAAGCCATCATTTGTTTCTACTTCTGTTTGTGCACCTTCTGCAGGTGGATGAGTGCTTGGAGTAAAAATAAATTTATCAGGGTTTTGCATGATCCAAGTGAAATATCTCAGTTTTTCGCCAGGGTCCACACCTTCACCTTTATCTCTCAGTTTTTCCTCAGGGTCCACATCTTCACCTTTATCTCTCAGTTTTTCCTCAGGGTCCACATCTTCACCTTTATCTATCAGTTTTTCCTCAGCATCCACATTTTCGTCTTCATCTTCATCTTCATCTGTCATATTTTCATAGCCATCACGCAGGTTAAAACTGCAGTTGTTCCAATCGTCTGGAGGTACAAATGTTCTTAGCTGACTCCTGTCATTTTTAAGCTGCCCTGCATCCACGCTAAAGTGTCCAAACTCGACTGGTCTGCTGTAATAAGGAAACGGTTTATCATACTGGTGTATGCCAGTTCCCAAAGAATATCTAGCATCTTGATTAGATGTCACAGTTCTCTCAGTTTTCCTCTCCATGCTTTCCCTGATCGCGCTCGTGAATCTGCTAGGCCTATTTTAGGTCTAAGACTACTAGACTGGTCTTGTTATTCGTAGAAGATCAGCATGTTTACGTGTAGGACTGTAGGCCTTCTAACTTTTCACTTTCAGTTTTGCTGAAACTCTTCTTTCAGTTTCGTAGGTCAAATTAAGAGGCCAGAAAACATGCATAAAACATGTAGCCTTAGCGTCTAGTCTGAGCTACCTGTATTATCTTCCAAGGAGATAAACTAAGACGTTGCTCTTGCATTGTTCTTATCGCAGACGTAACTCAATGATAGCCATTGTAACGGTAATATAGTGTACGGGGTTTCCCAGCTGAAAACGAAAGTAGCCATAAACCAGAGATTTGACTTCCAGGGAATGCAATTTCTGTATTTTTATCCCTATTTCCGTTAAAAATCCATCTTGGCTTTTCAAAATTTCTTTCCTATTTCCTTAAATCGCCAGGTGTCTGAGCATTTCGTGTGGTCAATTCCACGCCCACCCAGTTCGTCAAGCCGCCCCTCCAAAGAACACAGGAGGGGAAACCCGAGAGTTGCAAAGAGGCTTTTTATGAACTCCCGGGGCTGGACGGGTGGTATCCTCCGGCCGGATTGAAATGGGGGTGTGGAGTCGTAGCTTATCCCCGCTTAGGATCACCGTGCCGGCAGGCCAATGACTGGGCCTACTTTCGGGCCTCTGGGTGCAATGAGGTCCTAGCTGGCTACCCCGACTCGCCACTCCACGGGGGTAGTCTGCGTTCGAGGGGACGTGGGATGGAGGGCCACCCGCCCAAAAGAATCGGTGGCTCTGCGGACCGCCCCCGTTCTCCGAAGGGTCTAAGGCTACGAGCGAGCACAGCCACAAAGCTGAAATTATAAAGGGACTCATGACGTACTAACGAGTGCCACGCGATCACCAGAAGTATACGTTACCAATGGTATGGGGCCTGCGTGCGGTAGTTGTGACTCGATCGGTCCATTGGGTAAAGAAAAAAGATAAAGATCCCGAACGGGTTTGCTGTTGCAAGAGAGCAGGGTTGGCGAATGCTCACTAGGATGAACACCCACCCTATTCCGTATCCCCAGGGCAGCCCAGACTGGGGTCACTTCGGCTCACCCCAGCCTCCGGGTCCTGGCCACTCTACCGCTGGGCACTCAGCTTGTGTTGGACTGTTGCGAGATACCCTTTGAGAGACGGCGGTCCTACTGTCTATGGCAGTCGGACCACCTGGGGTAGAGCTCGCCCACCGGATAGGAAAGAGTGCGATGGTTTGTGGCGCCCCTGCACAACCTCATCAATGACTGACACGGTCGTTACGTCGTTTGCGCTCGAAACACATGCCTCAACTGTGTCGTTGTCCCTATGCCCCCCCCGCCCATGATCTGTCTCTTATANAGCCCATGATGGCGAGACATGAGACTCGTATTCCGACCGCAGATCGGTCAAGCAAGACCATCCGGCCATCTGCGAGGACCTAGACCCGTTGCCCCGAGGGCCGGTTGGGCTGTGTCTGTGGCATAGAGCCCCAACACATTTTGCCGATCACGTCCGGTAACATTACCAGGGGCGCTGATCGTTTCCAGTTGCCACCTCGTGGAGGTATGTGTGGAGATCTTGGGCCAGGCCTTGCCATCAGCCAGGCCCCCCGGCTCGGACACTGGTCGTAGTCTTCATCATTCCGCAGATACCGCTCTTTTGGGGGTTGACCTTTAAATACAGCACACATGCATCCACACTCAGCGGTGCCTTATTCTTCTTAAGCTATAATTATAAAAACATAATTATCCTCATCTGTCATTAGGTGTGCAGACTTTATGTTTGACTTTTTTGATGTCACTAGGTGCTTGGTAAAAAAAACCAAAACACTTCTTAGTGAAGACATAACATTACATATCATTTCTATGTGATGCGGGGTGTACTATAAAATATTAATATTTTTATCAAACTCTGAAAGAAGAGTACATAGTCCGGCCGCTTCTTATGGTAAAATCTACAACATTTTCTGATTCTAAAACGAGGTGGGCCGTCATGATATGACCACTGGAACCACCTAAAAATGGGTCTTGAAGATGCGAAAAAATGCGGACGTTTCCTGTATTTACCCTAAATACCGTTAAGTGAGAATTATACTTTCCCATGTAAAAGGTCTGTTGAAGTCATCTGGAAACAATGACCAAATACAATTTGTTTTCACACGTAGTGTTCTCCATAATGTAAACATGCATATCTTTTTAAAACGAATTTTAATTTTTGGAACACGCATCAGGCCGGAACTTTTTTTAGACTGGCGTGTTGATCTAATTTCAGTTCAGCAATTTAAAACATAACTGATCGCTAAATGTCTATTTCAGAATACTCCAAACTCTAGGTTTACAAAACGGTATTTCACGACTTTAGATCAACATTAACTGCTTCCAGTTATAATCCAAAGAATACCCACCTTAAAAGATACCATGGCCGTTTCCATCTTAACGACACCATCTGGAATGAATGAGTCACTGTACTGTCATCTCTTCGAATGTTCTGCGTTGTTCAATGACAGTAAAATGTCAATTTTAAATTAGAAATCACAATGTTAGTCTGGTATTTTCATCTTGTTACTGCTTTTAATTTTCTTTGTTATTCTGCATTCTTAGAGACAGGTTTCTTTACACCTCGGTTTAAAAAGACGCGCTCATTTAATCAAGTCACAGCATTGGCCCGCTAGTCATTGTTTCGGAGGCTGGTATAGACCATGGAAGGTACTGGGAAATGGGAGGGGGAGGCATGGTTTATTTTTAAATCTACTTTCGTGTTTTCTACACGGTTTAATGTTGCAGGATGGGCGAGAGCAATTCTGTTCTCGATAACGACCCAAAACAGTGATATAAAAGCTGCGTGTTCAGTTTAAAATTTCATTTATTGGATTCATTAAAATACTTCCTTGTTTTGGCATCAAGTTTATTACGATGTCATTGAAAACCCAATCCGCAATTTATAACTTGAAGGTTCTCAGTATCCTACTCCCTTGTATTCGAAATTATTCAGCACTGAATGGATTCTGAGAGTGCTTTGTCAGCTTAGAACTGCAATAGCGCTCGTAGTCTTGACGGTGTCGTATTAATTTTTGCTCTTCAACATTGGAAAGTTAGGAACCAAAATTCAGTTTTGTATTCTTATTCGTATAATAAATATCATGTATCCCCATTGTTTGAACACAGCCGTTGGTGACTAAACTGCCAAATCACAAATTCATACACTTTCCATATAACAGTCTAGATCTAATGATTAGATGTAGAAATGGTTCCTTTCATTAAAGAGCGATGCCAAATTTGGATGCCACATTTGCCGTTCGAAAAAATTGACTGTAATTCAGTCCCTTGCCAAACATTCAAAAGACAAATAAAAAAATAATAACATGTTCTTTGTGAATTTTTCACTGCATTCTGTGACTTCTTCACCGCGTTCTCAATGCTACTGATGTCAGCTTGTAATTTTTTCTTCACTAAACAAATAAACTGGGGGGAAAAAAGCATGGCTGGCTGAAAGAGAACAAACAAGACGCAAAGTGGGTGGAAGTAATTGCAATCTGTTAATCACAAATCAGAAATAGCCATGTATCCTAAGAATATGGCCTAACAAAAAAGAAAAGGAATACATTTTAGGAAAGCTGGTTGTAAACATCTCATAGTATAGAGCAGCAGATTTTCTTCCATTTCCCAAATATGTAAAATGTCTTCTAAGGTCTCACTGCTGGAAAAATCTGTTATCAGATGCAGAGAACAATGTTCCATATCACACAATCATATCCAAAAATATTTTCATCATCGAAGCTCAACAAAGAAGAAACACAAACAGAAGGAAGGTTTTCAGAATCTAAAGAAGCAGGATCAGAACACTATAGTCGGTCCATTGGAAAAACAAGAACCAGATATACTTAGAGACTCATACATAAGAAGCCTCACGCTCTACCTGTCAGCCTACAGCTTTTTAAAACAATTTTTGTGGTTTGTGGAAAAAGAAGCGTAGAAGGAAGGAAGGGGGTGGGGAGTACTTGGGTAGAAGCAATTGCACTACTATAACACGTAGTTCTGCATATTGCTATATCCTTCAATGAATTAAGAAGTATGGCAATGTTTACAGCAGATGATGTGATTGCTACTGCTACCAGGTACCACAAGACTTGTTACGCTTGTAAAGTTGCAGAAGATAATATGAGAAGACTTTTGACACTGCTGTGAGACATATTGAGTATATACAGTACTTATTCACAACCCTGTCAGAATCACCCATTTTCAAATCGGATTTCAGGTCTGTCGGCACACAGAAGACAAAACTATCATTGCTACAATGTCCAAAATACAGTATATGGAAATTATCCACAAAAGAGGGTAAAGAGTGCAACCCCTGAGAAAATCGTTCTCAAAACTGCACAGTTTTTGTGACAAGAGGTAAACTAAATGCCGTTTAGCCGTAACCAGTCAGAGGGAAAAAAATGGATTTATACATAGAGTCTTTGGTCAGTTAATCAGTTCCCCCTTCTTCTGTCCATACTCATAAACTTTATTTTGTTCATTGAAAAAAGGAAAGAAGGCGTTCTTCACCAGAAAAGCTGGGCTTTAATTGAAAAAACAATCCAAAGAACAATCCAAATTTTCGGAACTAGTTCTATATTCCTTCGTCAGGGACACTACACAATGTGACATGAATACTACAGATAAACAACAATTATGAGAAGGGCGGACAACAACTCAGAACGG